>JANVCC010000020.1:11844824-12161863 GCA_025345505.1 Todiramphus chloris collaris | reverse complement strand
ATAAGGGCTGTTAAAGCGGCGGCGGGGGCGTAGACCGCAGGGCAGGGCGGGTCGGGACGGCCCTGGCCGGGGCGTCAGGCGGGCGGGCTAGTAGCGGCGCCTCGGCTCGGGGGGTTTCCTCCGTGGCTGCGGCGGCTCCGGCGTCGTGAGAGGCCCGCGGCGAGACCCGCGCTCCGCCGTCCGGCAGCTCGGTGGGTCCCGTCGGTAAACAACGCCGCTCTCTGCCGCCGGCGGCCGCGCGTTGTGGAGTTACCCCGGCATCCGCCAAAGTCAGCTTCGGGCTTCGGCTTTCGTCGTGGTGGTTGGCGTCTGCGGGGGGATCGCCCTTCTCCGGAGCACCGGCTGTCAGCCCAGGTACCACTTCCCGCGGGCGGCGGTCTGGGGTCTCTGCCCAGCGTGCTGCTTCCTCCTCCGCCTTCCTCTGCCTGCTGCGAAGAGGCAAGAAAGTGGCTGCTTTTCCTGCCGGCTGGGTCGCACTGATGGAGGAATAAATCTTACTGCCCAGCTCCTGCTGGCAGTCATGATTATTGTGCCGTGCTGTAAAATGCTGCACAGCAAAACCAGTAAGGTAGCGCAGTGAGAGAGAAAACTTGGAATAACAGCTGGAAAAACGTTTCTGTTCTGCAGGTAAAAAAGCTCCAACCTTCTCAGAGGCGTTTTCTCTAATTCATACCTTACAATTCAGTTAAAATACGTTTTACACAGGATTTACGTGGAATAATCAAAGTTCTCTATGCATCTCTTTAAAAGATCACAACTGTCTTTTAAAGTTAGCTGAAGAAATAGCATAGTAGGTAGGAATCATCTTTCTGTCACAGACCCTCTACATCTCTGATGGTTGCTGTGTGTGCTGATAACCTGTATGCTGACAATAAATATATTACGTAAAAAGATTGTCCTAGTGTAATGTCACATTGGTTCAGCTATTGTTTCCTTAGATTTTTAAACATTGAGAAGTGAGGTAATACTTTTTGATAAAAGATTTGGGCATGGTGGGCAAGTATTTTTGGACCTTGACAGTCGGGCTGGATATAGTACCTCTGTAAGGCGAAAACAGAGCTGTTGAAGTTGCGTGCTTTGCAGTTACGTTATCAGCAGTTACTTTTGAAGTCACCATATTTATGGAATGAGAAGTATGTTCTCTCTTTAAAAGGAACAGTAGTCTCGCCTTTAACCTAATCATTTCTTCTCGTACTACTAAGCTGCTCCTCAGTGGGTGGAGTATACAACTGTAGTCATTTTCTGTTCTTTCTTCCTGAAGCTATGGGATAGCGAAAGCAAAAGGATTCATTCACTTCCTTCTCTGTTTATAGAGCTGCATGAGGTGCAGTAAATCTCAGAGTAAGAACTGAGATAGCAGAGGCAGTTGCTCCTATCCCCTTGGTGCTTTGCAGATGAAGGGAAATTCCCTGTGTCGTGTGGAGAGTGACACTTGCTCAGAGTGCTCTTAGTGCAGGGGTATTTCTCTTACCTAAGCAGCTACTCCAGAACTTTGTTTTTTCTTTGATACATCAGTTTGGCATCAAACATCTGAGAAGCTGTAAATTTTGCTTTTTATATTTCTGGCTTGCAAGTGAATAACAAAATGTGGGGATCTTTGCGCAATCAGAAGGTGATTTGCAGGTCATTATTCAGGGATGGTTCCAACTGATGTCGCTGGGACTTAGCTGCATGATTGAGATGAATTTTCTGTTGTGCTGCATGCTCCAAGAAGTACCGAGCTTGTGCAGAAGTTGTTCTACAGAGTCATGAACACCAGGTGCTCTAGTCTAGTAATTTCAGGGCCCTCACTTTAGATTGATGAAAGAAAACAGAAGGTAGGAATTGGGTTTAGAGCTTTTTAGA
This sequence comes from Todiramphus chloris collaris, assembly GCA_025345505.1. Lineage (NCBI taxonomy): Eukaryota > Metazoa > Chordata > Aves > Coraciiformes > Alcedinidae > Todiramphus > Todiramphus chloris. The sequence goes on along the minus strand of JANVCC010000020.1, from coordinate 12,160,018 downwards.
TTGAATTCTACAGGTTATTTTGGGTATGGCATTTTAAGGTTGTAGTTGAAAGTGGAGGGGGGGAAATTGCAGTGCAGCTTTTGATTCCTTTTGCTTGTTGAAGTTCATACTAAGTTTGAAAATTGTATTTTTTCTTTTATGTTACTCACATTTTCAGGCTTTTGCTGCATTTTACTAACTAACAAGTGTTTATGAAGTTTGATAGAGGTATGTTTTACTCCTTAACCCTATGCAAGGTCAAGCTCTACCTACAAATATTTACGCAGCTTCCCGGGTTGTCATAAGGTAAGTTGGCCTTCGAAGTGCTGTTGGGCACAATCTATTCTAAAAACAGATAAAGAAAAGTTGTTCTTCGTGAGCATTTTTACGAGCCCTGGAGATTAAGGTCTTTGGCACAAATGAGTTAACTGAACTCAGAAAAACAATGAAGTTTACTTGAGGTAGGGAACCCCCCAAACCCCCCCAAAATCCCTCTGGCTGGGAGACTGTCGCTATGCAGCTTTTGAGAGGGATGCTTTAGGCACGGCTGGCTGGCGTGGCGTGCCAGTCAGCAGAAACTACTTGGCTGAAAAAGGCCACGTAGCTGCTGTCACTATTCTTTGTTAACGCAATCAGTGCTCCCCTTAAAGAAAAGAGTTAGAGAGACTAGATTAACGAGCTCACTGCTCTGCATAAAAACACACTGGATAAATGAGCTCCTACATAATCCAGGTCCACTGGCATGCATCAGTAACATGTAAACTGCACGTAGTCCGATCACTAACATAGTTACTGTAGCTATGGTGATTATCAGGATCTGTGTAGGTCTGTATCGATCTAACTTAATAGGGGGCTGCTGGAAAAACAACCAGGAATGAACATTAGTGAACCCAGCTGAGTAATAGCTGGTTCAAAGCTTTTTAGGTAATTTAAAAGATGATAAGTTAGTCCTTTTGAGCATCAACAGAAGCATGACCAGCACAGGTCAAGGGAGGTAATTTGAGTACTGTGTCCAGTTCTGGAGCCCTCGGCACAAGAAACACATGGACCTGTTGGAGCAGGTCCTGAGAAGGGCCACAAATATGATTGGATGACTGGAACACCTCTGCTCTGAAGACAGGCTGAGAGAGCTAGGGTTGTTCAGCCTGGAGAAGAGAAGGCTCTGGGGAGACCCTTTATTGTGGCCTTTCAGTACTTAAAGAAGGCTTTTAAGAAAGATGGGGACAGTCTTTTTAGCAGGGCCTGTTGCAACAGGACAAGGTATAATGGTTTTAAACTAAAAGAGGGGAGATTTAGACTAGATGTAAGGAAGAAATTTTTTACATTGATGATGGTGAGAGACTTGAATAGGTTGTTCAGAGAGGTGGTAGATGCCCCATCCCTGGAAGCATTTAGGGTTAGTGTGGAGAGGGCTCTGAGCAACCAAATCTAGTTGCAAATGTCCCTGCTCATTGCAGGGGTTTTGGACTAGATGACCATTAGAAGTCCCTTCCAACCCAAACCATTCTGTGATTCTGTCGTCCTGTAGGCTGTCCCCCAGATAAAATACAAAGCTAATTGTGCCCTCTTGGGGTTCTAAAGGCTTTGAGAATCTTTGACTGTTTAAAAGGACCTGCGTTAGGAGAGAGGGTTGGAGACATTTGGCAGTCTGCAACCTCAGAAGAAATGCAGAGAGGGATCCCAGGAAAGGGTGTTTGAAGGAGGCTTACTCACATTCCAGAGGGAGATGATTCAGGGAGAGGGTGTGTAATAGACCCTCTTTGTTATTAAAATTTCACTTCTCTCCAGAGCTTTATTTCTAAGTAATAACATTGTTTCATTAAAGAATATTAAGTTTAAGATTATTAAAGAATATCACAGATCCTAAGGAGAGCAGAACGAGGTCTTGGCAAAAGCTTTGTCTGCAAAGAGAACCAGTTCACCACAGCCTGCATGAAAGGGAATACAATTCTCATTGTCAGCGTCGGTTTATGTGTGATAGGGCCTTAACTGATGCACAAATATGAACTGCATTTGCAGAGTGAAAGAAGGCAAAGGTATGTATAGTTTGGGCAGTGAAATGCGAAACAGGAGAAGTATGTCTTACAAAGTTCTGGAAACAGAACTGCCTGTATGACAAGAAGATACTAGATACTTAAATGGATGCTAAGCACTTCCAGAAATATGGTAGTTAAATCTTTAAGGCCAGGGTAGGACCAGGATTTGGAACAGGACATATGTTTGTGCTGCAGAGTATAAAAAAACCTCTTACTTAGGCTAAGGGGAAATTTTCTCCACTGGCTGAAAAACCTCATGCCAGATTTTTTAAAGTTCTTTTTGTGAAGCTTCTTATTCTGATTGTTTTCTGATACCATGAACTAGTTCACCACAGAAGATACATATTTTCTTTTTTAAATTTTTCCCCATTTGCTGTTTCAGAATATAGGTAAGGACATACTATGTTTGTGGCATTATTTGGGAAACATGGTTTGGATTTTTAAAGCATTTTTGTGCCTAATAGCCTTTTCAAAAGTCCATTATTGTCCTAACTCAGTCTCTTATTTAGTAGATACTTAAAAGCTAGCTGGAAGTACTAGAAACAGTGTTCTTGACAATTTTGATGCATCCATTGACTGTTCAAATTGTCTAGCTCTAATGTTTATAACTTTTACTGTTTGAGTGAATGAATTGCCAGAAAAGCTTGGGAGAGCTGGAATTCTCTGGACTGTTCATGGAGTTTCAGTTGTTTAATTTAAATGTATTACTCAAAATTAAATTTCTAATTTGCCTCTGGACTTGGGCTGTGGCAAATGTAGAAAAGGCTCTGTGACTTCATTTATCTTTGGCTTTTTTGGCTCTGTGGTCATTAGCAGCCTAGCTGTGAAGATAATAACAAAATTTAAATGATTCATGCTCGTGAGGGCATCATTTTGTAAACAAAGATAAATGTGTTTATTCTTATCTTTATGAATAGGTCAAGACTTAAAGGATAGAGGGTCGAGTTGCACAAAAAGGTCCAGGCATGAGCTGTAATTCAGAACCTCCTGCTCTTGTGAATGCCTCTTATTCATTCTGCTTGTCCACTGCAAGTCAAAACACATCTGAAAATTGTTTGGAGGCTATTGGTTGCTTGTGTGTTCTTGTAATGTACATGACATTATATGCAAAGCCAGTTCTGCATGTATTTCATCCCATGCCTTGTGAGAAATATGAGCTAAAAGATTGTAAACAAAGACCATGACAATCTGACATCATTTCAGTTTGTCAAGAGTGCACACAAGGGGCAAACTTGTGTTCCATTCAGATGACACACTCATACAGAAGATCTTTTGCCTTGGTATAGATTAAAGCTTTTGTTTTATTTTGCACAGTTAATATATTTTAAAGGAGCAGTTCCACTGCCCAGACTTAATCAAGTGCTGAAAAAGATTGTCTTCCTTCTTCAAATAAGTGTTAGGCATGGTTTATCATCTTATTTGTATTTCACCATCCCATTTTACAGCCCAGGTTACCAGTTTTAGAAAGAAGAATCAGCTATCTTTGCCTTGCCTTCGAACATCTGTGTTTTGTGAGATCAAAGCAGTTAAAAGTTATTCCTCCATCCTTTTTGTGCTCTGGATCATGTACTTCTAAATATGCTTAAGACATTTTATATACTCCCCCCCCCCCCCCCAAGAGCGTTTCCTGTGTCCTACTGAATTTCTTGTTTGTATCTTATACTCCAGTGACTGGACCAGGTAAGCTATTGAAGTTCAAGAAAGGAATTTTGTTTAGTTCTAGGTGTTCACTTATTGTCCAGAAATAAGCTGGAAGCATTCATTTTGAAAGACCTGAGCCCAAAACTCTTTTGGTACCAAAATAAAACGCCTCCTTTTATGTGCTTTCTCCTGTGTCCTTTGCATTTCCTAACTTTGTATTGGTTTCTAACACTCGGTGCTTCGCTCATCGTACTTCAAGTGGCATTTGTGGCATACCAGATATACAGGACCATAGCTAAGCATTTTGGTCAATCAAAACCTCAGCATCTAGTCTTACTAGGTAGTATAACTAGCCCAGGACCTGTCTAGGTCATCTGTATCCTGTCTTATCTTTCTTTAAACGTGGGGGTTTAGCCCAGCTTCAAATGACTTCAAAATAGTAACTGTTACATGTGCCGGACCAGCACTGCATCATGATGTCAGCACCAATGGTGTCTCCTAACATGCAGACCACCTAGAGCATATACGTTGCAATCTTATTCACGGTTTGAATGTAGCCAACTAATCTGGTGCCAAAGAGTTGACTTACCCTCAAGCCCTCAGAGAGTGGCAATGCAAGAAAACCAAACGTATCTTAACTAGATGTCCCTTCCCAGGAGCTGCAGATCTCTTGAAAAATAAAGCATTCCTATGCTGTGTAGTATACTGTAATGATTTTTAGTGATCTTTAGACTTCACTGGGGATGTGTAAGCAAAAAGTTGGAAACCAGTGCATCGTTTCTTCTTAATCTGTTACTTCCATTTCTAAACTCCTTAAATCTATAGTCAGAATTTTGACTCATTCGCTACCTTAAAATTTCTCTCTTTGTGCTGCTTGCTGAGAGCAGTATGGCATTCATTCCCAGCGCGCAAGCTTCTGAACTTGGTTTGATGTTACTAGGTGTAATTGGGGTACAGAGCCAAACTGCGTGATGGCTGCAAGGTCTGTTTGTGAACAGCTGGTCTGCATTGGCAGCCTGAACCAGAGCAACCATTTTTACACTGAAATAATGGCCACGTACTCTGCATTTGCATGTTGTTTGCAACATTCAGATTGAGTACTGGCAGTGGAGGACGCAAATAGGTAATGCAGGAAGGTGCTGTTGAACAAAAGGACAGAAATATATGGTGTCCTGTTTGTATTTGTGACCTACAGTTTAGCGGTGTCAATGTGATGGGCGAGGGTTGGTCAGATTTCAGATAACTGCCCTCTCACCGATTGCTGAATTTGCTACCTGTACTTTAAAATTGTCTCAACTTTGTCTCTTCTAGGAAAAACAAAATGAAGGAACTAGTGTCAAACAGTACAACCAATATATCTCAAGCCAGAAAAGCTGTGGAGCAATTAAAAATGGAAGCATACATGGATAGGATGAAGGTAAACTTGAATTTATTGTTGATAATTTTTAATTCACGTACTAGTTTGTGGTGTAGTTTTCCTCTGATATCACAGAAAGAGTCCATCAGCTGAAATGAAAAATCTGTGTTGAGCTATAAACCAATGTTCACTACTGTGAATTAGTTATGTAATAACTGCTTGGTTCTAGTGAAGTGACTTCTAGGGACTGGCTTCTAGTCTGCTTCTGTATGAGTGCCTTTTACATCTGTTAAAAGTGGTATTTTGTGAAGCATTTAAAATCAGCTGGCAGATGCATAGGTGCTCTTCTTTCTCACCTGTAGCTGAATATAAATGCAGCCAAGGTTTCTCAGTTCTTCTATAAGTAGTGGAATAAGTCTTTAAGATATTGCAATACATTTGAATAACGATGAGATGAATTGCTTTGCTTTTGTTTTAGCACAGACATCATTGCACAAAAAACACGTATGGTTGCAATGTTTAGTTATGATTCCTCATGCTTGATAGCCTGTTGTAAGTCTTGATTTTCTCATGTCTCTAAATGTATGTGGTTAAGTATTTTAACTGAAGGCACTATTAAATAGAGGCACTCAACATTTTTAACCAGAAAAGCCTGTGGATTATTCTTGCCTGTCATTCTGCCTGCCATTAGGCTAAAATTTCGTGAAGAAATCAAGCACCAAAAAACTAAAAACGTCACAAAGTTTTAAGAAAGCACTGCTCATCTCTTGCATGCTTTCTTTCTCTTTCTGCCTCTGCAAATAGGAAATAATTATTTGGATGAGAAATCCAGCCTCTACAAGTCAGAAAATTTAGAGATGGAAAGACAAGAAAAAGGAATGCATCTAAATAATCAGGGTTTCTGCAAACAGCTGTAACTGAGTTCTTACAGACTGTAGCAATTTGTAACAGAGGTTACAGGCTCAGTAAGACAATTTAGAAATGTTCATAGAATCATAGAATGTTAGGGGTTGGAAAGCACCTCTAGAGATCGAGTCCAACCCCCCTGCCAAAGCAGGATCACCTAGGGCAGGCAACACAGGAACAGATCCAGGTGGGTTTTGAAAGTCTCCAGAGAAGGAGACTCCACAACCTCTCTGGGCAGCCTGTTCCAGGGCTCTGTCACCCTCACAATAAACAAGTTTCTCCTCATGTTGAGATGGAACCTTCTATGCTCAAGTTTATACCCATTGTTCCTTGCCCTATTACTGGGCACTACAGAAAAGAGATTCGCTCCTTCCATTCGACACCCACCCCTCAGATATTTATTAAGTTCTTCATGCAGTCTTAACTCGGTCTGTTTGTCCATCCATTCAGTGCACTGAAATTCGGCATGTAGTCAGCTTAGGGGAAATAGTATATGATTATGCTTTTAAAGTAGGATCAGATCATAAAGTCACTAATTAGAAATATAGTATTTATAATTTGGAAATATTGGTGCGATTCACATGAATAGTCTATCTTGCTGTATGAAAATAGAAATTTCAGTTGCTCTGTTTCATTGCAGTTTTTAGCAATGTCTGGTAAGACCACTGAATTTGCAAAATTATAGTTTCTATCTTGTGCAGTGTCTTGACAAATTCTTCACGTAATAGATGGCTGTTCACAGAGACAGGTATTTCTGTTTTCTTCAGTAAGAGAAGGTCTGACTTTTCAGTGTTCTGTGGGCTTAGTCTCCTGATTCAGGTGATATTGCAGCTTCAGCGGCAACAGAACTGACAGGAAAGAATGGCTGTGCGTGAGTGGCAGAGGAAAGGGTTGGCAAAATGTGGCCCAGTTTATCAGAGTTTGAAACGACACATAGTAGACTTGCTTTTATATAATCAGTGGTAACTTTCACGTACCACATCATTAGCTTGGTTAGGCAGATAGCTTCATTAGTTAGATGTGTAACGTTCTTAATTACATATGTAAGAAAGATGTGGGTTATTTTTACAGTTAGTGTAATTAAAAAGAACACAGTTATTAGCAAGTGTGGCAGACCTAAAAAAGATGTAGCTTGAAAGTGCAATTATTTCACCTTTCAAAACAGCTCGGGACCAAAAAGTCACCCAAGAAAATCTGATGTGTTTCAGTATTCTGAGAGTTCCTATATTAACATAAACCAAATGCAAATTGCAAAATGGCTATGCCTTGATTTCTAGAATTTCCTTGAACAAGTATATGAGGAATTGTGAGAAGGGGTTGTTTGGTTTTTTATTCCTTTTTAATCTTGAAACAGTTAAGTGTGTGTTTCAGTATAGTCAAATTTTAGCAAGAGACTTCCCAGTGGTTTCAACAGGAGACTTTGAGTTCTCGGAGCATAACTGTAAAGGCAGAGAAATGAACTTGCTTCTCTTTTTTCTGGTGTTTTGCATCTGCTTAAACTAGTTAGACATTTAACAAAAGATCAGTGCTTTCCAAATAATTTAATTAAACACTGTTTTGCGAGTAGCTGTAGCCAAATGGTTAGTCCCATAATAGACAAGACCACATTGTTAATGTTGAAAAGGTGCCTGTGTTTTTGACTACAGAAATCAGAAGTTCCAGCTTGTTTTTCTACTACAGAGGCACTTTGTTTTCCATGCAGAGTAACTGCTGCAACCAGCAAGAGTGGGTCTGCTCAATTAAAATCTTGTAGTTAGAAGTATGTTGGTAGTTGCCCATTCCCTGCTGCGTTCTGGATTTTGTAGCTGATATAAAAATCAAGTCCTGTAACTAGGCAGACCAGCAAGCAGTGCAGCGTTTTGAGGTTTCGCAAAGACAACTCGCTGTTGAAGTGTGGCAGAAATGGGACAAGTTAAAAGGGGACAATGAAGTTACCAGTGTATTGATTGGTAGTTGGAAGGAGTACTAACTACTGTGGTGGGTTTTTGTAAACTGTAAGAATCCCAGAAGGTTTGTAATTGAACCTGCCTTGCTTCCTGCAGAAGGAACAGCTAGAATTATAATGGAGAAGTAAGTAGAAAGCAAGAGGTGCAGATTCCAAGCTAGGAAACATCAAATGAAATCAGATGAGCCGTGTCCTCGTGACTGGTAGAATAATGTGTCTTCCAAGGGTGCTAGCAGTGAAGTTGAGAATGCAAAGATAATATTGATGCTTTATCACAGTTGTCACCAGAATAAAACACTGTTTAATCTTCTCTTCGCAACAGAACAGCAAGAAGGAGTGCTCTGACATTTAAGAACCTTGGTGTATCAGTTATTATTCCATTTTCTTTCTCTCTTAAGAAGGTAGAAAATATTCCTAACTGGTTCTGAATAGTGTTGGGAGATAAGTGGTGGAATTGCCAATAAATGCGTATGAATCTCTTTGTTTTAAATGTAAAGGATAAGCAGAGTGGGTGTTGTAGCAAAAGTGGTAATTAGTCACAATCCGTGACAAGACAGATGACATCGTAAGTGCAGCGTTTTGCCCTGTCAATGAAGCTTATAATTATTAGTGCAGCTAACAGGATTATGTTCTAACTTTGGCTGTTTTTATCACCTCTGTTATTCTGAAATATAATGGTAAAATTTCACAGTGCTCCTGAGACTAGTTCTTTAGAGCATCCGAGTTGAGTGTTTTGGTTTTGCTGGTTTTGCTGGGGTTTTTTTTTCCCTTTTGGTAAGTTGACAACCGGATGTATTTTTCACCACACAGAATAAAAGTAATTGTATAAAATGTGAGATTGGTGTGATACTTGCATACTTCATCCCCTCTATCTTTGCACTTGAAAAGATTTTTCAAAATGAAATGTTAACATTCGGTTAGAATTAATCAAACTGGAGTCCGATTTTTTTTTTCCTCTTTAGTCACTTCTGCAATATATGTAGATTAATTTGAATCTGCAGACCAAGCTGTATTGCATAGGAGAGCTGCAACGATAAACGTTAGCTTCATCTGAATATTCAAATTACGTGTGTTTATTTTAATGCTTGAGCAAAGCGATTCTAAAACTGTCCATTCAGCTACAAATAAACCTAAAACTGAATAAAAGCTATGGTAGAGTGGCCTGCATTTCACTTCCTCCGTGACACAAATAGGATGGTCAGCATGTTATTTTGTATAGTAGCAAACCCCAGTGCTGGCCATTAGGCAACCTCCGCATGCCGGCTCTGCTGTAGCCTTAATGCAGTGCTCAATGCAGAGGTCTTCTGCCGCTGCTGTTCTGAATAATAACACTGAGCAGGAAACTTGCTGGAGGCAACCTTGTATTTTGCTCTTTTTTTTTTTTTGGACACAGTTCTGACTTTGCCAACACTGCTCGCAGCCACAGGAACCAGTGTTTTCGTTGGTCCTGGAACGTGATCAGCCAACTTAACTCCCTGTAGTAAATGGTCATCGTTTCACTGCACAAGGCTGAGCTGCTCCAGTTTAAGTGAAGAAATGGCCATAATTCCGCTTTGTAACCACTGTAACCCAATGGGAAGCTTTCTTCTCTCCAAACCTTTTACTTTTTAAAGGATGAAAATACGTGGCCTAGTACAGGTTTAGCGTGTGGCAATGTGCTGAAATGTGATCAGGTGCTTCAGTTCCTTCTTCCAGTTTGTTTCTACTAAATCATATTATAGCTTGTCTAAAAGCAAACTGATTTATGATTTAAGCACTGTGATGCTGAAGAAAGTGCTTGCTCTCCTTCATAATATTCCTACCAGCATTAAAGGACAAATTAGGGACAACAATTTATGTTGTGCTTTTGCTAGTGAAAATCCTTTTTTCTGTTATATGATGTCAAAGCACAGTAATATGTAGAGAAACAGAAAATTATATTACTTGGTTTATCCCTTCTAAGAACAGTGATTGAAAATGTACTTCCATCAAATGAAAAGCAGTATACTTGAGCTGATGTTTCTTACCCATGTGTGGATCAAACAAGACAGTTACAGGAAGATCAGTCTGATGCAGTCCAGTTTTGGTTCTCTGATCTTGTAGGGTCAGTCTACTTAAAAACATGATTCATTTCATGACTAAAATGAAGTTATTTGTTAGCTTAATAATCAAAGATTAAAATGCGGTGGGTATCTTTAATAAACTCTGTTTCTGGGATCCAGAGAATTAGAGTAGCTGTCCATTCAGTTTTATGGCAGTAACATTTATTATGACATAGCACTGAAAATATCATGGAGCTTTTTATGGGCACCTGTGGCTCTGAGTTTGACTTGCTCTTTTGAACGCAAAAGTTCAGGACCAGATAATAAATTAATTAGATCATGGAACTGCCTTAATGTGAGACACGCAGCTGAGTTGAAGTACGACAGAAAAGTGAAAATGTGTATGTTAAATAATTACGAATGTACTGGTGTTTGTCATTACTTGAAAATACATCTCCAAAATGCTGTGCTGCTACATTCCTCCTGACATGACTGGAAACATGCTAACCTCCTCTTCCGTGGACGCATTCCATGCTAGTTTATACTTTACTGAGGTACAGCATAGGTCATTAGCAAAGAAAAGTATGTTTTCTGTCTTCCGATCTTTTTGGGGGCTTGACAGAAATTTTGTAGTCTGTCTACATTGCACCTTTCTTTGGAGAATCTGCCTTTTAAAAATTCAAAAGTAAATTTAAATGACAGCTGGGAGTATGATAGGATTCCTAAGTTTTCTGTGTGTTCATTACATTGCTACCTCTATTCTAGACACTGCCCTCACACCCTAAGCCTCATTCTTTTCTCATTGCTTAACAAGTAGCTAATTGAAGTATGTATGAAAAGAATTACAATCCTTTCTTTGTACTTTAAAGTCTGTCATTTTCCACACATTTTTGTCTGACCTGCTTCTCTTTGGAGAAGCACTGGTCCTTCTGAATACCTCTGTTGATTTGCTGCGTTTAGTGCTCAGTCTTCTGCTTTGCACTGTCGTTCACATGTAGCGTCCCTGCCCACTCTTGTGTCTGACAGGACAATTCAAAGGAAAACTTATTTTAAGTAACCTAAACACCCTTGCTTCCTCTGCTGGGAGGATAATCTATACTGGGATGCCAACCATAGGTACTTTTTGGGTTTCAGAATTCTACAAAGGCATGTTTTAGTAGATATTTAAAAATAAATAGTTATTTTCTTCCAGAAGTTAGTTTAAATTTCATGCAAATCCTGATCCGACACCCATTGGCTTCATAGGTCTAATCTGAAGCCTACTACAGGCTGGGCTCATGCCAAAACAGGCAGGGTGTGGGGAAGCTAAAGCTAATAGCAGTGACACCCCTGCTAGAAAAAAATACCAGAAATCCAATTTGGTTTTCCTGTTCCCTGTAATTGTGCAAACAGGCTGACCTCAGTGTTTGAGCTGGGAGAAGCTGTCATGATGCTCAGAGAAAAGACTTTTTTTTTTGTGAAGACTTCCTATATCATCTTCTCAACTATCGTAATGTTGGAAACACAATAATTAAACAATGCAGAGAGATACAGATAGTTGTAAATATCTTGCTGAGCAGAATGAAAATGTTTCACATATACATTCTGAATTCTTGAACAAATAAATATGTCACAATGGCCTAATGTCACCAACATTCTTACGGCACAAAGCTGCAAAGGTTACAAGGTCTCAGTTGCAGCTGAAATGGTTTAATATTTCATGTTTTCATTTCATGCAAAATACCCTGTATGCCAACATACTGTAACATTTCTGTAGGACTTTTCAGTAAGCATAAATCAACATCTGGAATTTGGAGACTTTAGAATTGTTCATTTTAGAAGTATGAAAATATTAAAGTAATGTTTAAGTTGAAATTAATGCTGTGAATGAAATACTACCTACAGTAACTTACTAAGCAGAAGGTACTAGTCTGTCTTGAAAAGAGCAATATTTAGCTTAAATGAGAGCTATGACACGTGATGATCAAGTTTTGCTCCTGATTTATTATTTCTTTTTAATGCCATGGTCATGTGCCTAAAGAACTTGTTGGTTGGTTGTTGTTTTGTATCCAGATGAGCAAAGGGTAGAGAAAGTGTTTGTGGAATACCTTCCAACCGTGACAGGGATTAAGAGCTGAAGCAGGCGGCCCCTGCAGAAACAGTCTTCGAGGAGAATCCTTACTGCTTACGGGCAATTAGCATATACATGTTTTAATGAATATGTGCTCCTGACCAGCCTTCTGATTGAGGGGAACAGCTGAACGTGAATCATATAAATTGATACCATCTCATGTCACTATGCTAAATAAAGGATATATAAGGGTTGTTAGGACTAGTAAGAGCAAATCCAGACTCGTGGTCTCTAGGGATTTAAAGGATTGCTCCTGTTTTATTATAGCCTCCATTACCATGTCTATATGAAGAATATTTGTGCGATGCTGATTGGTTGAGAATTGTTACAGTACTTCTCTCTTCTCTTCTACTAGGTGTCCAAGGCTGCAGCAGATTTATTGGCATATTGTGATGCTCATATTGCAGAAGATCCCCTTATTATTCCAGTGCCTGCATCTGAAAATCCCTTTAGGGAGAAGAAACTCTTTTGTACTATCCTTTGAGTCAGTTTTCAATTAAAAATGTCGTCAGCTACAATTTGGTATCAGTGGTGCATGCATTTAGTTTTAGCATTTTTTTCTTCAGATGTCAATACTTAGCCTATAACTGCAATATTTTTAGAAGGTAATGCATTTTCTGTTAAAAAATAATTAAAAAAAAAATCCTAAAGATTCAAGGTGATTCTTATCTTTCAGGCAAACGTACAAGTTTAATTTCAGTTCTTCATGAAAATTCTTTTGGTCTTAATGGAAGTATTGAGTATAGTATCAAATTGTAGATATCTTTGCCAGTGATAGATTTTTCTGAGACCTAAATGAGTTATGCCAATTCTGAAACTATTTTTAACATTCTTATTTTCTTGGGAAGGTGAATTTAATTCAACTGCCTTTACAAATTTTTATCTAAAAGGAGTAGTGTGACCTTTCCTCAAGTAGCACTATGTAGGAAGAAATGCCAGTGATTTACAATGTTTGGAACGATCAGTCTGATACAGTAAGTGGTGTTTATAAATATGTTTTGTGAAGACTGTAATAAACTTTACTACAAAAGCAATCTTAGTAAAGCAACATTGTAACTACAAGCAAAATGAAGATGTATAGTTAAACACCAGGACTGCATCAATAAAGCTGTAGAAAAACGTGGCTGCTTGTATCTTACTTTGATTGATAATGGTTTAAATTATTTTAGAAAGTATGAACTGTAATATATCAGCTGTTTGTGAGGGTCTCAGTGGAGTGTGCAAATCTGCCCTGATCAATACAGGAGGGGGATTACCTTGTCTAAGCAGCTGTCTACATGCTTTTGCCTGTGAGAGCAAGACTTTATGGGGATAGAGAGTAATGATAATTGAGGGATCTAGAGTATGCAGCAAGACCACTGTGCCACTGACAGCCACTAGGTTGTATTTGCTATCCACAGTTTAGTCAGGAGATAAGTTACCAGCAAGTAATTCATGGAGGTTCTGGAAGATTTTTTTGGTTTGACTTTATGTGCGGCAAGAGGAAAATAATTAGGTATGAAATATGATTGATGTGTCTTCTTCAGGAATTAAAATTAAGCTCAACCAAGGCATCTAAAGGAAACAGCAGTTACATTGTAGGCTTGTTTTTTTTTTTTTGTTAAGTCTTTGTGGGGGTGGCAAAAGCTCTTCTCTGGTCTGATACATTAAGAAAGTTCCATCACTGCAGTACTGTGTGCGTGCAGTGCGTCAGTACACTGGAAATGCCACTCCTTGGAAATGCCTGTGAAGCCAGCCCCACACCTAAGGTGGGAGACAGTTTCACTGGAGAACCACAGTAGTCTGACTGAGTTGAGGCTCTGAACAGCCACCCGTAACAGAATGAGCTTCCTCCGCACAAACTTTTATTCCCCGAGCATCTTAAATACCTGCAAGGCAAAGACTGGCTGAGGAACCAAGAGCCTTGGGATCTACTTACATGATGAATTTAGATGCTAAAAAAGAGCAGTTTGGTGAATGAGGCTATATGCATTTAGCCCAAAGTGCCTATATATGCTTCAGCTTATTTTTAGCTGTTTCCATCAGTGTTTGTCATACTTTTTTGTGTAGTGAAAGTAGAAGATGTCAGTATTGTACAGGTTTTGTTTTCTTTGCCAGTCAACTTGCATAATGCGCTGCACCCGGCTGTCTTCAGCTACCAGTCTAGTCACACAAGATGGGTGGCTTTGGACTGTGCTTCTGCTGCTGCCCAGCTCATTCACCACATTTGCCTAACACAGAGCCTCCATGTTAATTTACCTCTTACAACATTATTGTAAAAAAACTATCTTCCTTCTAATCAGTAGTCTTTGAGCTGTCTTGCATTCCACCTCAGTACAAGAGAGATATCAAGGTGTTGGAGTGGGTGCGGAGGAGGGCAATGAAGCTGGTCAAGGGACTGGAGAAGAGATCATATGAGGACCGTCTGAAGGAGCTGGGCTTGTTTAGTTTGAGGAAGAGGAGGCTGAGGGGAGACCTCATCACTCTCTACAACTACGTGAAAGGACATTGTAGAGAGGCTGGTGCTGGTCTCTTCTCTCAGGTAATTAGTGACAGAACCAGAGGGAACGGCCTCAAGCTGAAACAAAGTAGGTTTAGACTAAACACTAGGAAAAAATTCTTCACGGAAAGAGTGGTGAGATATTGGAATGGGCTGCCCATGGAGGTGGTTGAGTCACCATCCCTGGATGTGTTTAAGCATCGCTTAGATGTGGTGTTGGGGGACATGGTCTAGGGGTGAACTTGTAGAGTAGGGCTAATGGTTGGAGATGATGATCCCAAGGGTCTTTTCCAACCTGAGTGATTCTGTGATTCTGTGAGAGGTGTTTGGGTTTTAATTTGGCAGCTGAAGACCTCAGCAGTCTAGTAGGTGCAGGGGTTCTTCACAGTACCTGTTCTGAAAAGCATTCAGATGTCTTGACCAGGCCTTGTCTTGGCTACATTTGTCCTTGCTTCGTATTTCAGTTTTCAGCTTAAGATTCCTGTTCCTCCAAACAAGAATATTTCTTAATGTGTGGTGTGTTCACTTTGATTTTGGGAGGCAGAGAAATAGGCTTTAGCTGACTGAGTAGCTATTTTATTGACAGTGAAATAAAAATGGCTTTCTGAAAATATTTGATAAAAAGGAGCAACAAAACGCTTAATAAGGTTCTTTAGGGAATCCTTCCTACACTGTACATGATTTGGTAACTGCTCTGATCACCATGGCAACATTTTCATTTGTCCTTCCGCATGTATGGTTTTAGCTGGAACAGCAAGGGAGGGGAATATAGGGCATACAGCTTTATTCTCAAAGGCTTTGTAACAACTTGCATTTGTGGCTCATCATTAACATTCCCGTCTAAAATAACAGAATTGCCACAGCTTATTACAGTACTGCAAACAGCTTGCTTTCTGTTTCCAATTAACATTAGCATCTGAGGTCCTGGGATTGAAACATTTCACAGTAGTTTTGAGCATTGCGGGTTAGAAGAGCTGTGTTTACAAAAATCTAGTATTGTTATTCAGCAGAGGGGAATGTCATTCTTTTGCACTTTAAGGTTTTTCTCCAGAATTTTTCTTCAAGTAGTTGTGAATGTGTTGGACTTATGTTTTTAATAGCCTCTTCCCGTGTCTGCATTTTCTTTCATCAGTTCATAATTGTCATCAGGTAAAAAAAAAATGTATCTATTAAGATGGTTTTGTGTTTCTAATTTAAAAAAAACCCAAACCCATGGTGTACTGTAAATTGCATATTTATTTTAGCAGATGCCTATAATGTATCTGCAGAGGTTAAACTGTACAAGCATAACACCTTTGTGGAAAACAGGACAGCTTTTTCTAATATCATTGGGCCTTATTTACCAGTTCCTTGAATGAATATAGACTGCTGGCAAATTGCTCATTTGAAAGGGGGAGAAAGGGGGTGGGGGGAGGCCTGGAAGATCACCTTGAAATAATTGCAACAGCTTGGATCACATAAGAATATAGGCCTTTATACGAGAACACCATCAAAATACTGACTCCCTGAAGAGAATGGCATCATCTAGGGGGTTTTTATGCTAGCTTCATCCACAAATCAACATTTAAAATAATGTTATTTCCTTTTATGATTCCTAATCATAAAATGCCTTTGTCATTATATAGTTTTGCTGCTTTGACCTTTGTGGTGGTTTAGATAACCTGCTATTGCTAGTTGAGTTTTGTGCTCAAACATCTTGCCTCAAAGGCTACACAAAAATACCTGAAAAATTCTTGGACATTTTTATAAATTAGATACATATTATATAATGAAATGTAGCATGGTTTAACAAAAAATAAAACCCCCCTAAAATCTGGCTTTGTTTCACAGTAAGGTTTCCTATGGGCTGCAGCAATGAGTTATTTTCATCAAACTGCCTCATTTGATTCCCACTAACTTTGGTGAGAACGAGACCAGGCCTGTTACCCTCCCAGCACTGTACTCCTCTCTCTCTCCATTATATTTCATATGCCATTAAGCTTGTCGCTTTGTATTTCAGGCCCAGAAAATAATGCGTGCTCTCTGCTAGCAGTGTGAGTTGGGGCTGTTATCTCACAGAATGAAAACTTCAGAACAGACATTGGATTTGAGGAATTTTTGACTTATTAGCAATCCTTTCTTCATATCCTGGTGCTTGCTGCTCTGATGAAACGAGACTTCTCAGTAGTGGATTAATGGTAGATTTTAATGCATCAGTAGCACTTGCAAGGCTGGCTGTTTTGCATTTGTCAGATTAATCTCCTTGGTTTACCCTGAATTTAAAATGTAATCATTTCAATACTAAAAACTATTTTCCTCTTGTCTGTTATGTACTAAATTCCCCTTCTTTGCTTCCTACACCATTAAATAAGTAGCAGGGTGCTTGACTGGTGCTGATAGGCAAGATTTTTACGATAACCTCTACAAAATTATGGCTGAAGGAGGGGAAAATACGGAGGGAAATTTAAATTAAGTTATTCTAGGTCACACCACAGCTAAAAATAAATACAAACTGCTGTCAGTGACACAAAGGTAAACACAGGAAGTGCTGTCAGCTGATGCAGAAGGACATTAAAACAGCATTTTTGCAGTGATTTACAATAGGATCAGCTTCAGCAGAAGGAAAGAACACTTCCAAGACCAATGGTCTGTAAAGGTGCATATTAAAGCATGGAACTTCAGTAGAGCAGTCATTTATTCAGCTGGGTTTCTGATGTTAAAGGCGTAACAAAAGAGGTACTTTGGGAGGATCTGATCCTACGTTTTTTTTCCATCTCTTCATTGTTCAGGGGTAAAAATCTATATACATAATTCTAGAAAATGCCATAGTTACAGCATTCCTCTGGGTCTGCATCAGAACCAGGATTTAGTTCTTCAAGGCGACTAATAAAAACTTGGGGGTGGAATGGTTCCTAAGAAATAGAGACTTCTTGTACTGAAAACTGATAATACTTAAAGTCACTTGATTGACTTAAATAGTATGGTAATGTGGGAAAAATAGTGGGGAAAATGAGTGCTATATAAAATATTACAGGCACTAACCCTTAGGGAGAATTATATTTGGAATAAATATTGTATGTTTGCATCTAATTGTATTCAGCTTTATAGCACTATTAAATTAAGTACAGCCATAAATACCGGAACTGGTATGGGCACAACTTTTCTGTCTGTTGTAGGAAGATACACGTCTGAGTTTGTCAAGTATATTTACAACCACTCACACTTGTGAACAAACAAAATGAGCAGCTTTACCCTAAAGTAGCGTCCCCCCCCCCCAGTTCCTATTACAAGTACAAATTGCACAGGACCGTCTGTTACTGCCACCTACTGATGAAGGGATAAACAGCCGACTGAAACAGAAAAAAAATACCAGATCCTTAAAGATCTTTAGAGTGTAACCGCCTCTCTCTGGCAAGCACGGCTCACATGACTTTTGGCTGTAAAGTTATCCTTAACTTTCTTGTTGCAAAGACTGTTCACTGCTGTGGTTCTTGTACTGATTCTAGGCTGAGAGGTTGACCCCTGGAGAGCACACCAGCTTTCATCCTACTCGTCAAAACACCACACACAGATTTCCCCTATATATATCTGCAGTGCCGATCAGAATATGTTAGGCACATCCTTAAAAGATAAAGTGAAAAAACTCCAGAAGCTAAGATTTTCGTGAAAGAAAAATAGCTCGACAGAAACTTTGAGAACATAAAGAATGTTCTAGATAATAGCCTCTCAGAGATCTTCTTTCCCAGACAGCACATGCCATGTTTTGTTCTGACTTAGGAAAATAACTACAGAGACTAACTATGAAATATCTACTCATGAGAATTTAAAAGGCCACAGAAGTGATTACATTTCTTTACAGTTCTGCCCATACCAGCTAAACAAATACTTGCAACAAGGAAGTGAACACACTTGAGGATATTTAAATAGAATCTGAATAAATGCAAAAAATCCTTTAAAAGATCATTAAGGAAGGTAAGTTAAGCACTCACTTAAGAAATGTCAGAGTTAAATTTCCTTATGCATCTTCCATTTGCCTCTCCTATTTGTATGCACTAGTATTCTGGATTGCCACTGCAGGAACTCCCACGAGGCACAGTATAAGCAATGCTCAGTTAATGAGCAGTTACTCGATACTATTTTGGTGTCTTTATTCATTGTGTAGCCCCAGGCCTGATTTACTCTCAAATTCTGCTTTCAGTGTAGAACTATTCCCCGATGAGCTTCTCTGTGGTGCTCATCATGAATTGCTTCACAAAGTATCTCCACAGTATCCTGGAGGAATGCGAGGGTGGAACTATTCCTGTCTTACAGTGGGAAGCTGAGGCAGAGCCTGAACAGAATGGGTGAGATTGTCGGTACCTGCCTCTTCAGAGTAGTTAGCTCCTTCAACATCTCACACAATGTTCCCATTTGCTCAAGCTTCTGCTGTGAATGCTCAACTCCACAAAATGGACTGACTTTTGCAAGTCAAATACCCAGAATCTCAGAGGAAAAAAGCAATGTGAAATGTTTAGTTTCATGATTTTCCTGGTATCGCACAGAGGCAGTGACAGAACCCAGTTCTCCCAAGCAGCAATGACCCCTACTAGCCTTGTAACACTATTTCATGGTCCCACCTCATGCACCTCACATCTTCTCCAACAAATGAAGCAGCTATCTGGTGCATTCTCCAGCAGAGCACATCCACCCTAAAGCAGGGTAAGCACCAGGAGGGGGAAAGAGCACTGAGTCATGTAATTTCTTTTTTTTTATTAAGTATAGATTGAATATTACCTACCCAATGATAATAATAATGAAATGATGAATAATACATGGCCAGTCTGCCTTGTAATCCCACTAAAAGCTTAACTCTTTACCTGGCATGTGATTAAAAAGTGTATTTGCTGTCATAGGTTTCGGCAGGACTTCCTCTAAACCTTGTTCTCTTATGTACAAGCATCCTGAAATCTTTGTGCCACTTGTTAAAACTAACTGGACACTGCCTGCACATGAAGTAGCTAACCCCACCGTCTGGCTGTTACCTGATCATTGGCTATTTGGTGGTGTTCCACGTCTCTGCAAGATGCTCTCTGAGATGTGCCTGTCAAGATTTAGCTGCTACCATAAAGGTGGGGTTAAGTCCAATCTATTTCTGATTGTCATGAACATGACAAGGAGTCAAGTAAGACTACGAAGTTTATTACTGCTGTGTATGTTTGGATAACCGTGATGTCCTGCAAGCCAGTTTTGGATGGTAATTGTCAACTCTTGTGCAGGTTAGACTGGGTCTGATTAATAAATAAATAAATAAATGAATCCAACTGAACAACACCTTCTTTCCAGACGATGACAAGGATATTCTAATTTACCGCTCTCTAGAATAAAGGATGTTGACTTGACAATCCACCAGGATGCTCGAGTGATCACTTTGTCAGAGAACATGAAATTTGAACCTCCAACTTTCTGTAAAGGAAAGTGAATTGAGGAAAGTAGGATTATCTTTCTCCGCATACAATGTCAGAGCTGTTTTGGTTGCTAGGTTGTTGCAATGCCAGTGAAAGGAAGTGCCTACAGAATACTCTTGGACCTCAGAGAAGTCAGTCTAAACTGTGGCTTCTGCCACAAATCAGAGCCATGTGCCAAAACTGTTACATTTCTGAACAGAAAACATTGAGGGAAGAAGAGCAAGTTACAACAGTGTTTTGTTGACCTAATGCAACAAAACATAAAGCCACTGCTCCAAACAGACATGAGGATGAAAAAAAAAAAGGGGTCAGCAAACTAACAGACAATTTTAGACAAAACAATAACAATTTTTCTTCATGTTCTTAGTTAAACTCCTTAAGTAGAAGTTAATTTGGCATTTAAAGAATAAAGCAAACATCAGGCACGGTCAGCATGGGTTTACAAAAGGAAAGTCCTATTTAACTTATTTGATCTCCTACTGCATTAGGGTCACCCGCCTAGTGGATGACGGGAGGGTGGTGGATGTAGTTTTTCTAGATTTTAGAAAGGCTTTTGTTACTGTCCAGCACAGCATCCTTCTGGACAAGTTGTCCAGCTGTGGGATGAGAAAGTGCATTGTGCATGGAGTGAAGAGCTGGCTGAAGGTCAGGGCTCAAAATGTTGTAGTAGGGCTACATGTAGCTGGTGACCAGTCACCAGCGGTGTTCCTCAGGGCTCAATTCTACGGCCAGTTCTGTTCAATATATTTGTCAACTATATGGATGCAAGAGTTGAAGGCACCGTTAGCAAGTTTCATGATGATACCAAACTGGGAGGTGCTGTTGACTCTCTTGAAGGACCAAGATGCTTCGTAGAGGTATCTAAGATAGTTTGGAGCATTGGGCTATGTTTTATGGGATGAATTTTAACTAGTCCAAATGCAGGACTCTGCACCTAGGACAAAGTAACACGGGGCACAAGTAGAAACCGGGAGAGTAGTAGCTGGAGAGGAGTGACTGGAGATCCACCTGCAGAAAGGGATCTGGGGGTGCTGGTCAACAGTGTGAGTCAGCAGTGTGCCCTGGCAGCCAAGAAGGCAAACTGCATCCTGGGGTGCATCAAACACAGCACAACCAGCCAGTCAAAAGAGGTGATTATCCTGCTGTATTCAGTGTTGGTGTGATCCCACCTTGAGTACTGTGTGCAGTTCTGGGTCCCATAATTTAAGAAGCACGTGAAGGTCCTTGAACACTTCCAGGGGAAGGCAACAAAGCTGGTAAAAGGGCTGGAAGGAATGTCCTGTGAGGAGCAGATAAGGACTTTGGGGTTGTCTAGCTTGGAGAAAAGGAGTCTGAGGAGTAACCTCATTGCTCTCTACAGCTTCCTGAGGCAGGTGCTGAGACCTTCTCCCTGGTATTCAGTGGTAGCATGCGTGGGAATGGTTCTAAGCTGCATCAGGTGAGGTTTAGACTGGACACTAAGAAACATTTCTTTACTAAGAGTGTGGTCAAACACTGGAACAGGCTTCCTAGAGAGGTGATCAATGCCTCAAGTCTGTCAGTGTTGAATAGGCATTTGGACCATGACCATAACAACGTCCGTTAACTTTTGGTCAGCCATGAATTAGTCAGGTAGTTGGACTAGATCACTGTAGGTCCCTTTCAACTGAAATATTAAATTATTTTAGCTAGAACTTAACAAACATTGCAGTATGAAACAGGTTGTTGTCACTGCAGTGCCCAGCCCAAAGAACTAAAGTGTGGAATAGCTTCAAGTCCATTCTTCAACTGGGAAGCACTGGACAGCCTTAAAAAAAAAAAAAAAAAAAAACCCTCCAAACCACTGCAATATACGATACCCCATAGTTCTCAAGGTTTAGAGCTTCTTACCAATCCCAGCTACAGGCTATTTTATCATCAGCTGGTAAGAAGCGGTTGAAAGATTAAGTTCTACTGCAACCATGCCCTGAAGCATTTAACTGTGATGGAAAGAGTCAAATCAATGTGGTTTCTCTAAAGGAAATAGCACTTCCTTGACCTTTTCAGTTTTTTGAATCTCTTAATAAAGGAGAACGTAGAGTAGAATTGGTAGTCGTACCATATCTGGGCTAGTAGTCCCCCTTAAGATAGCATTAAGGAAGGTAGCCATGGGCAAAATCTCGTTAGAGTCCTGCCTCCAGTGTACAAATGAGCACAGGCTTCGTGTCACACCGGCTGCACACTGCGTGCTGCCCAGAGCTTTTTATTAGCATCTCTTCATGCCTGTCCATCATGGTTCTTAGAGCTGGCTGGTCACATACCATTGACTTTTTCTTGCTGCTGCTAATGATATAAGCTGGCAGGCCCGTCAGCAAGACAGCCTGTTTTCCAGAGATCATTTTTTTCAGGATTCCTTTGTCTGTCCTCAGGAGACCCCAGCGACACTGACGGAATTAGGCGCTTGGGCATTAATAGCCGAAGCTGAGGAGTCTGGGTACTCCTCTGCATCTGCACTTCATCTGAATCGAAGTTGAAAGGCAGGGAGACATCTGTTTGGGAACATAAAATCTGTTTCTTCTAAAGATCCTAAGGAAGGTGAGGAAAGGATAATCATTCCTCAAAACAGACAGTGAATCTATTTAGGTTATGAACACTGGGGGAAAAAAACCCAGACAACCTAACAACAAAAACCACACTCGTGGGATGCAAATTTACAACCCTTTAAACTCCAAAACCACCTCCAATCTGTAATCTTTTTTAATATATTTTTTCTTTAAAAAAGGTGCAAAGATTTTGTGAAATATAATCTATCAGTATTACTGCAAGGTGTAGAGAAAGTTAAGCCCCAAATCCCTAAAATGGAATCTCTCACCAGTCCTTCCTCTGCTTTCGGATGGAGCACACAGAGATCAATAAAACGTACAACTCCCTGGGGACGAGCTCTGCTAAAACACATGCTGCTCTGCTCTTCTTGCTCTTCTCATCTGCTGCTAGTGTCCTAAAAAAATATCTCAGTCACCCACTCAGGGCAATAATTATGCAAACAAACATTAAGAAAATGAACGCTATGGACTGGCTTGCTGTGGCTCGTAAGAGCAGCTCTGGTATCCATCATGTCTTCTCTGTGTCAGACAGAAGATGCTTATCCAGAGGTATTACACAAATTCCACAGAAGCATCTTAAGTTTGCAGGCAGCCTGGGGACTAAAATTTCTGTCTCTTTTTATCTCCAGCTCTTGTATCCAACATGTTGTGCCTGTACTGTGCTTTGTGTGCCAGAAGCGACCACCTGAGTCTGTAATGTCAGAAGAGTAAATCTGATCAGAAAGCACGGAATGAAAACGGTGTATTTTTGAATAAATGATACCTAGAATTGGCATAACGCAAATAAAATTTTTCCATCTCCCAGGAAAATAGATAAATATTATCTAGAAGACATATTCCAGATACATTAGTCTTTTTGTAGTATATATATTTATGATTCTTAAATCTCTGGGGAAAAAAATAAAAGCTCATTTTTATACGGACCAAGAGTTTTCAAAAAGCGTGTCTAAAACTTAGTCCCTCGAATCCATGTTTAGACACTCTGATACCAGCCTGCTTCCCCAAAATACTAGTTCTCATAAAAGCCCTCAAGAAACTGCTCTGCTAATGGGAACTTCTGAAATCTGGGTTCATGCTTGGGTCCGAGCATCTCCTGATTTATACATGGGTGCACACTCGCAGTGTCATACACAACACGAGACGTACCACTGCTTGCATGTTCTACAGATGAAGTTGTGAGGCTTAAGATTACGCCTTTGGCTTTAAAAATCTTGCAGAGTGTGTGACAAAAAACGGACACCATGGTGTCTGGCAGATGGTTGCTGTCTTGGCAGGTCAGTCTGTAGCTACCCAGCTTCTCCAAGGGGTTGCTGTAGGTAAACTGCGAAGCTGAGCTTGGATTATTAACATTTTGTAACGTTCTTCTGCAAAGACAGGAATGTTACCATTGATTCTTGGACGTGATCCAGTCGCAGTTAAGGACACTTAGATTGTCTAACCACCTCACTGGAATTTCAGTCAAATAATACGTTCCTTGACGGAATAAATCACTCCAGAAACAGTTCGCAGTGCTGTTGCGGTTCTTGGCCGACACGAAGCACGCTCTCCTCTTTATCGGATTAGTAAAGGATTGTTCTGGAAAGCTACTTTGCTCCTATACGATGCGTTTTCAGAAGGGGCATTCAGCAGACAACCGCAGCGCTGCACAAACACGGGCTAAGCAGGGAAGGGTTTCGCCGTCGCCGGTGCCCCGCTGCAGCCCCACGCCTCAGCCCGCAGCAGCGGGAGCCTCGGGCAGGGCAGGGCAGGGCAGGGCCAGCCCAGCGGGAGGCGATGCCGGCGGCTGGGGCCCAGGCGCTCACAGGAGAAGCCCCGCGGCTGCCCGGAAGGGAGCGATCCGTAAGGGACAACGCGTTGCTACCGCCCCTGGCCACTCACCCCCGATGTCTGCGCTCCCCCTGCTCTGTAAAACCCCGCCATCGCCCCGCAGGGGCAGACGCCCGCTCAGCTCCGCCCGCCGAGCAGCGCCCCCCCCCGCCCCCCGCCCCGTCTCCGCCGCGCCGCCGTGCGCGCCAGCCCCGCTCCCGCTCCCCCCACCCCCGGCCTCCCGGGGCCGCGCCGCCCCGCGGCATTGTGGGGGCTGTAGGCGGCCGCCGCCGCCGCCTGTGCCTCTGCTGCCCGCCGGGACTGGGGCGGGACTGCAGCTCCCGGCGGCCGCGGGGCGGCGGAGCCCTGCCCGGCCGAGGGCGGCGGCGGCGGCGGCGCGGGGAGGAGCCGCGGGCGGCCGAGTCGGGCCGTCGCCGCTGGGAGAGGTCGGCGCGGAGGGGAAGGGGCAGGCTGCGGCGGCGGCCAATGCGAAACTGGCTGGTGCTGCTGTGCCCCTGTGCGGTCGGGGTCGCGCTGCACCTCTGGCTGCTGCTTAGCTGCCCCGGCGGCCCCGGGAGGCACCCGGCAGGTAGGGCGGGAGAGAAGCGGCGGGGGCTGTGCCTGGGGCACAGGCAACCCGGGCGGTCAGGGTTTCTCCACCCCCGGGAGCCGGGTGAGGCGAGGTCGGGGCACGCAGGGCTGCCGAGGCAGTGCGGGGCAGGGCGCCTGTGGGGCTGAGGGAAGGGGCTGCCTCTGGCTTGCCGGGCTTGGGGGGGGCAGCCCTCTAGGGACCGGCGCCCGGGGTGCCTGCGTGGGTTCATCGGGAGGTGAAGGCTCGTTCCGTGGAGCTGCGGAGCAGGGCGTTTGTCCCTGCGTTCCAGGCGGGCAGCACCGGCCGAGCTGGCCAGGGCGCCTCGCAGCTTTCGGTGGGGCAGCGGCAGCCCGCCCGCGTCCGCCCAGCGGTTCCCGCCCGTTTTTTTCGCGTCGCGTCGTTCCGACTCCTAGGAATAGCTCTTTGTGCTCTCCCGTGTGCGCCTCGGCCGCCTTTAAAGCCCCCGTAGTGCATGAAGCTATTCGCAGGATGGGGTGCGATCCAGCGCCGGTGAAATCAAGACCCCCCCAAAGGCTGACGTTGTGCTCCTCCTAGAACGAGTCGTAGTTTTCAGGCCACGGATCTGCGTGCCTGGTAGAAGCAGGCAGCTGTTGGGTGGAAACTTCTGTCGGCTACCCATAGGTGCTGGTTGAGAACCTTAAGAAATGTTCAGTGGGACGTCTGAAAAAAGGGTAAGGAAAAAATGTTGGGTTTATTTTCACTCGAGATGTTTTTAGAACCCTGTTTAGCGACCCAGCAGCCCGTTTGCTAGCAAAGCCCCACTTGGCGACCGGTGCCTGTTCCCAGAGCGTGCAGAGCTGTGAGGAAACGAGAGTCTGCTGGTTGCCAGTGGCAATCAATTGTGCAGGTGTGAAAGGAGAAGGGCCGGTGCACTTGGGTAGCCTGAAGGCCAAGGAGCTGTCCGGGTGTGTGTCTGTCCGTATTCTGGCCATCGCGTATCCAGTGGGCAGTGGTCACACCTGAATTATACGAGAACGGGAGTTGTAGTTGTTAGCTTGGGGTGTGTTTGAATTGTCTTGTCCGGTTTTGTTCCTCATCTTCCGCAGCGTTGCTCTTGTAACTTCAGTGCCTTAACCTGGGCTTGGAAGAGGCAGTGTGGACTCTCACGACGGTCTTTCCTGCTGAAATGTGCTTCCTACTAACAAACATTTCTAAAGAAAATCCCGAAGTTTCTCAGCTGGGGAGGGAGGGAAGAAGCTTTGCTCTTCAGAGATTCACTGTTCGGAGCAGCTGGAATTTGTGTTTGTCACTGTGAAACCATGTTACGTGGGCTAATGTTAGGATAGCTGGGTTTAGAAAGCACCAGAGCTTTTTTAATAGTACTGAAAGAGTAAGTGTACATTTCGTTTGCGCAAGGCTTCTTTAGTTGTAACTAAATAGTGACTAATGTGTTCACACTGAGGAGAGAAAAACTGATGCCTTCTATAAAAAGAGACCTTCATCACCTGTAGGAAAATGCTCAGTACTGTCCATGTGCTGTCTCTTTGTGGGCCTGCCCCTTGCATGGTAAATGAAGGAAGAGTCTGCCTCTTGGCCTTCCAAGCACTGCAAAATGTGCAAGCCGTAGGTATGGCTGTCTCGGCAGGGAAAGAAGGATGAGCTAAGGGATGTCTTTTATCTCTGATGTCTTCTAGATTATATTTTTTTATTGTTCACAATGTTTTAGGAACACTAATGAATTCATATACAAGAGTAAGAAATGTCCCTATTTATTAAAAGGCTGCTTGAACCTACAACTATTTAAGAGGATCTGGCACTGCCTGATAAAGCCAATCTTGTTTCATTTGATTATTAAGTTATCTCCTTTTTTCTTTCTTTTTCTTTTTTTTTCTTTTTCCTTGTTTGCTGCTCTTTGTTACCTACTTCCTGAAATCACTGGTATGAATAAAAATTAAATTAGCTCATGGGACAGTGTTTTACAGTAGCTGAGACAGTAAAAATCCATTATTTGTGTATTCTTTGGTATTTCTGTGTAGCGTGTGTCTCGCAATAGTTGTGTAGTTGTCTCAACAGTTATAAAATTAGCTACCAGTGGCAGTCAAAGGCAGAGTGAACAGGAGTTCTATTTTTAGAGGAGTTTAATTCCCCTCTCAATAGTCATCGTGCAAATGGAAATTTGTTCAAAGGTCGATGACCTGTTTTAGTGATTTCTTTTACCTTGACATCATTGACTCGGTAACATAGGACTGGGACAGGCATCCCTGGCCATCAGTTCTGCTTGCTTTTTCTAAAAAGCGACTCTTGATCTCTGTCTTAAAATGGCAGCTGGGCAGCCTGCGTTTATTCAGTGAAGAGTTGGGCTGGCTTTTTGTTTGTTGACTTGGATTCCTAGCAGTCTTAGGAAGAGGCTGTTCCAGAAGCTCGTTCCCCTGGTGAGACACATTTTCTCATTTCTGGCCTAAACTTACTTGTAGCTGGTTTATGCCCTTCTGTTCTTAAGCTTTTCAGTTAAAAGGATCTTTCTTCTCCTTCAAGTAAACCTCCATCATGTAACCATAGAGACCCAAGGTATCGGTTTTAAACCTTTGCTTTCTCAAGCTGAGGAATACAGGTACTTGTACTGGCAAAATAGCCTGTCTGGAAATCAGTTGATTTTTGTTGTCTGTGGGTCAGATGACCTTAAATGTAACCAGTGTTCCATTTTTCACTCATTCCAGCTACTTCTCTTCCTCTATTGGAAGTACCTCCTTTAATAAAACCTTCTCAGCTACCCCATGTGAAGAACGTATAGTCTGCCTGCAAGCTTTGGCCCTCGATTGTGTCTCTCCCTGTGCACTGTTCTGACTTCCTCTCTGTTAGTGATCCTTTTTACCTTGGTGCCACAGAAGATAGAGTGTGCTTCTTCTAGACAGTGCTCATTAATTGGGGAAAAAAACCCAAACCAGATTGGTTCTGAGACCAAAGGCACTGGCCTTTGAGTGTCCGGACTTTGGTGGCTCCCTGCTTTCTTCTTGTTCATCACTTAATGGGACTGTAGTTCACACTTCTGAGCAAGACTTGTGCATGAACATGCTGTTAGGTTTAACTGAAGTCCTTGTCTAACTCGTTACAAACAAGTGCTATCCAAAGGAAGTTTGTGAGTAGGAAGCTTAGTTAATTTTTGCAAAAATCTTAGATAAATGCTAATTATAAAACGACCTCAGAAACTTGAGAAAGAACAGACAGACCTGCTTTTAGCACTCCAGGTGGATTTGTTGCTAATTGTAGGTTTTAATTGATGGCACAAGTCTTACTGAGTAGGAAATTACTCAGTGTAGGGTTTCAGTTACAGTGCCTAGTCAGAAAGCCCCACACATTCAGTGTAATACCAGCTACTTTGCTGATGCTAATGCCCTTTACGACGTTATTCCTGTTACATTTCTGGGGGTGTGTGGCAGCTAAGAGCTGGCCCTTTTGATTTTGTTGGACTCAATCTTTTACTAGTGAATAATTATGCAACAGATTCCAAACCACCATTTTCTAGAAGCTGCTTGTCTGCCATCTGTTGTCCTGTGGTTTCAGCACGTACGTCAGACACTGGCCTAATGCAACCGTGTACAGGGTTGGGTAGGCTGGCATTTAGTGTTCTGCCTTGAAGAATTAGAGCTCTTCTCCTCACGGGCTAGCCTGTGTGCATGAGAGGTGAGAGAGAAGGAGCTTAATCTGCTTTTGGCTTTTCAGTGCTGAAAAAATGCAGAAACAACCTCTGAGGTGTTTCTCCGAGTGATGCCGTTCACTGTAAGGAGTGAACATTTCTGCAAAATGTGATACTTTCTTAAGAAAAGATACTGCCTGAAATCTGTTAAGCCTGTCTGTCATGGAAAAGCATGCTTGGTCACAAAGTTACTTCATCTTTTGTAGGCATGTAAAGAATAATAGGCAGGTGGCCTTGGAAATGGAAACCTTTCGTCAACGGGTCAGGTTTGGCGTTGGCAGTAGCTGTGCAGTGCTGCTTACAAAGCCGGTTGTTCCCCAACCTTCATCTATGAGATCTTACTATAACATCGTTTTCCAGGGCTGGACCATTGTCAACAAGCAATCCTTCACCTTTGATGGCCGTGGCATAATTGTCAATGTCAATTGTCAAAGAATCCCCAGCAAAGCTGACAGAATTATGATGCTTTCGCTGTTGTTCCCAGACTTGTCTAGAAGCGTGAAGTGCTGTACCATTAATGGTGTTTAGGGCACTATCATCCCGCTGCTATTACTGCTGTCACTTTGCAACTCAGAAGGGCCCTGACTTTTTTTTTAAGAGAATGCTGTTGGTGTGGAAAAAAACAAACCAAACCCCAAAACCTTTGCCTATGGAGATTTTTCTCTTTGAATCTATAAGGCTTGTTTAAAAGCTTGTCTAAAGGCTTGTCTGTCTTGGGGAGTACTGTGCTCTTGCAGAAACCAGGGATGCACATCTTGGTGATTTTCAGCTTTGGTATAAAATAGGGGGGTCTTGCAGCTCTGCTTGCAGGGAAACGTGTAAGGCAGATGAACTATAGCAGAGTAAGCGAAGAAGATGAGAGAGGGGGAAAAGAGCTGCTTTTTGCTCTTTGGTTTGTTCTTTTTTTTTGCGTGTCAGCATTCTGTGAATACAAACCTATATAGTCAGTTAATTCCTTCCTTTGTGTTTGTTAGGATCTTTCACAAAGCAGCACAGAAGAAAAAGGCATTAAAACGCAGGAATATGGTTGCAAAGTTGCAAGAATAGGCAGAGATAACAACCTGGAATGTGTGGGAGTTTTGTGGGTTTTTTGTTGGTGTTTTTTTTTTTGAGGAGTGTTATTCCTTTTTAGTCTTGTCTTATGAAGTGGATTAGTGGAGAATATTCTAAATAACTTCTGCCTGGCCTAGTTAGTTCCATTTATTGAATTTTTTTTTGGTTTTTTAAATCGTTAAAAAAAAATGTAGCAGAAAATACAAAGCTCCTTCTGTGGAGCTCACTTACTCTGTCAGTCTCCAGGGGAGGTACTCCGGTGCCCTGTAGTGCAGGTAAGCCTACACTGCTGTGTTTCTCAGCACACACTCTAGTGAGTTTTCCTTTTGTCCAGTCCAGTTCCATGAAATGTGGGAATTTAATCACTTTGGGGACTGCACGCTAGTCAAACTTGACTGAAAATGGCTGGTGAATTCAGCAGTTGATGGGGGACTCATCAGCAGGGATACGTACAGCAAGATCACATTTACCTTGTTTGTTGACAAAATCAAGCTAAATAATCTCTCAGCCGTTTCATCTCCTTATAGTGCCAGTAAATATAATTAACAGCTTACCTTGACATTTTACTTGAGACTCAGTCTCATAGGGAGAAGAGACGCATGTTAATCTTTGCAGTCTGGGATGTGGAAAACTGACTTTGGAAAGAGCTGTTGAGTGCTGCTGAGGTGGTTAAAAGCTGACTAGGGCCAGCAGACTGCATGTCAGCAGTTGCCTCTTTCCATGGCCAGCTCAGCAGGAGATACACCTCTGCAACTTTAGCCTTCTCTTTTAAAGGTACAGCTTTGTGCTCTATATATACACTTGGTTACCTTTTCTTCCGTCTCTCCCAAACTTTGATTTGTTGTTAGTTCTCAGTTGAGCTTGACAGACAGGTGGAGGTCCCCAAGACTAGTGTTCTCACCAAGTTTCCTGAAAATTGGTGACTGAAAATGCTGTGAAAGCTTACTGCGGCTCGTACCGAGGTGAAAAACAGTGCTAATAGAAATCCTTGTATGGTCAGACCTCAGAGAATTTTGTGGGAGCCTGTCCTAACAAATACCGCAACCTAAGAAAGCTTCAGTAGGAGCTTGTTATCAACCATGTGACACAAGACTCTGGCAGACTGGACTTTGGTAGGCTTAGAGCTGACAGAAGTACTCCTTACGGTTGCTGTACAGAATTAAATAGATCTCAGCAGCTGAGAGAGGAGCTGCTTCCTTTCATGTTTTCATGTTAGCTTTTTACCGTGGGTTAAAAGCCTCGAGGAAAACAGCAAAGTCAAAGCAATTTTGTTCCTGATGCTGGAAGACTGTAGGGTGGGCATTGCACATTTGGCTGCTTATGCTCCACTGAGAAGTCCTGGGCTGCGTGACACAACTGAGATGCATCTTTAAGACAGTAAGAATTCAAAAGCGAGGCAGCCAGTGATAGTGTGACCTTTGCATTGAAAAGGCTTCTTCTCCTTCTGTATCCCTTCAATTAGCAACACTTCTAGGGTTTATTGTGGAATGTGATGTGTAGCTTTTTTCTTTCTTTTATCCCCTTAAACCATAAAATTTGCAGGGTTGTTGTTGGGGGTTTTTTTTGTTTTTAATTGGAAAATTTAAAGGCTTAATTGTTTTGCACAACCAGTTCAAGG
The DNA here is from genome assembly GCA_025345505.1 of Todiramphus chloris collaris. Lineage (NCBI taxonomy): Eukaryota > Metazoa > Chordata > Aves > Coraciiformes > Alcedinidae > Todiramphus > Todiramphus chloris. The sequence continues at coordinate 12,128,836 of JANVCC010000020.1, read as the reverse complement.
TAGAGTATATATATATAGTGTGTGTGTGTGTATTTTTTTAAGCCTATTACCCATGCTTAAAATTTTGGCCTGAGAACACAGAAAACCAGAATATAAGATGAGTAAGTTTGGTCTCCGGTGGCAAGTATTGATTGTTTGTATAAATTGTTATTTTTGACTTGGAGGTCATCAGTGTTTTCTTTTAAATTATGCTGCATCAGAGCATATATATATGCATATATCTGAATTATCCTTATAAATGAGTAATAACCTTAGTAGTTTTTTTTTTTTTTAACTCTGTGCCTTTCACTTTATCTCCCATTTTTCAATAGTGCCAATTCAAAGAGATATACGAATCTAATTTCCTGAAAGTTTAGCAGGTGTTATTCCTACTTTTCCATAGGAAGTAGAAATGTTTGCTAACAAGAAGAGAACCTGTTAGTTTTTTGTGAAAATAAGCTTGGTGTTTGTTTGGTTTTGGTTTTTTCCTCCCCTTTCCATTTTCAGTGGTTTTAAAAGTAAAATGGCATAACCCTTGGGCAGAGAGAAGACAATCTTCTGAATATAGACCACTGTAAAGCTGCCTTACTAAGATGGCCTAAACCAAGAAAGAGCTGTCTGTTCTAAAAGCAGTAGGATATTAATTCTGAAACATCTGTTACATTAAGGTTGTTCCCATGTGAATGGTTTGTGAGGAAAAGCTTCCCTCATTTTAAGATGTAAACTAATTAAAAGTATGTATATTTATTTCAAGTAACTTAGGTTGGGGTTTTTTTAATCGATTTAAGCCAATTTATGCTATTCTTACTTGTCATCCCATAGACTTTTAGTTTTATTTTGCTTTAATTTTGCTTTAATGAAATGGTTCTTCTAATTAGAAGTGATATCTTAAAAAAACAAATCTCTGTAAACAATACCTCATGCAGTCTACAAACACACTAGCCCTCCTATGAGATTGATATTGGAATGCTTGAGTTAAGGCTGCAGAGGCTGTTTAAAGAATAATTGAAAAATGGAATAAGAACAGGGAATGAAAAGGGATGTGTGAGAAGGAATTGTGAGACTACAGAGGAATTTGCTGTAATGTTGTAATCTTACTAACGTGCAGCTGTGTCCTGTAGCTCGGCTGTAGTGGAGACCTGGTAGATCGTGGCTATGTAATGACCTCTGAAGACACAGAGCCTCTGGATAGTTGGTACTTACCAGTGTAAAAGAAAACTAAACTCGTTTTCACAGGATTGGGCAGTGCATTTGATTTACAAGTTGCTTCAGATGTGTACATGGCAGTAGGTTTGTTGCGCTGTCAGCAGACATTCCTGAACCTTGCCACCAATTCAGTGCGTGGTTATGAGAGATGTAACGGTTGACTTCAGTGATTTCATTTAAACGACTGTGGAAGGTAACCTTTTTCTAGAAGTTCAGTGTTTGCATGCTTAGAACGGAAATATTTAGTGGGAACTAGGGTGGAAAAGGTTTGCCTGTGGACACATCACTCTACATTCCTTGCTCTTGCACTGTTGTGAGAATCAACTGCAGAGCATCATTTTATTGGCTTTGGGACTAGGGAATCAGGTGCAAATCACTGTCAATATCCCCTAAAGCAAAGAGCCAGAAGTTCTGAAATCTCTTGATGTTGATTCATCACAGAGCAAGGCCAAGGCTTCTTCACTGCATGGTGCAAGCTGAAGATGGAATATAAGGCTAGATGGATGTCTGTTGTGATTTCGTGCAGCCGTTCTTGTTGTGGGTGCTGTGAGGTCCTAGGTTAGTTAGCAGTTGTAACAAGACCCATCTATCCCTCTTAGTTCCAAAGTGCAGAAAGGGGGTGCTGGTACAGAGGGTAGAATCTGGATTATAATTCAGGTCTTTTTCTATTGGGAGTACACAATACAGAATTGGTGATATTTTTGATATCTTTAAAATGAGATTGCAAAAAATCTTGTCTATGATGTGTGCAGTTGTTTAGAGGGCCCTCACATTTACATTTGTTTTCTTTATCTGCAGCCTAATGAAAAAAAAAAAAGTGAGACGAGAGGAGAGCAATCCTTTGCTAAAGATATATATAATTCCCCCAACTCCAGAATATCTGATAAATTAAACTGAGTAAATTCATTTTAGCTACTTGCCTGTTTCCAGACTAAATCAGAGTTTCTAAATCAGACCTTCTGAGATCTCTCTCTGGTCATAATCATGCTTGAAATCAAGTCCAGCTTTCATGATCTCTAAATTATAAAAGCACGAGCTAAATAATGGATTATAAGTATTGGTGGTGACATCCAGCCATGGATAAAGCCAGAGTGTTTTCCTGTGTGGGGATGTAATACCCTGTCTGAAGGCAGAGGGCTGTGCTGCTTGAAAAGGTTAGAAACAAGAAGGCCTTGACGTAACAGGCTGAAATGGTGAGGCAGAAAGGTGGTCAGTGGTTTGAAAAAGAAGGAGGGAAAAGGACATATTTCTGAACCTGACAGGCCTTGTTTAAATATTTTTAGGTAGAATTTAGGTAGAATAATGGTGAATTCTAATTATGAAAGCCTGGTACCAGCGATGATAAGCCTCTAGGATAAATCATGCTGGAGGAGGCATCGATGAGCAAGCAGAAGGCCCAGACTGTCTCCAGAGTTTTGCAGAGGGAACAGTAGGACTTTGTGCCTTACCCACAGGGTTGCTGACGGTCGATAGGAAAAAGAAGCACAGCGAGAGCATGTTCTCAGGGGACAGTTGCTTATAAAACAGGCAGGCAGATCTTTAAAGAATGGAAGATGCTGTCAGTCAAAACCAAGGCTCATGTTCTTGCCTGTTTTGTGCGACACAGCTTCTTGGTTTTGTTTACCTGCAGTGACTTGCTTACTTCATTGCAGTAAAGTTACTTAGATTGCTGGTGGAAGTTTTGGCACTTTCAGAACGGGTCCCTGATTCTGAACCAAGCGTGCAACAGTTACTCTGTTTCTTCTTTTTAGTGTTCCAGCTTCCCAGCAGCCTTGCTTTTGAGATGCATTTTAATTATTCCTTGCAGCTCAGGCTTGTAACAATATGTGCATATAATAAATTTTTGTCACTTTATATTTCTAGGTCCCCTGGCCTTCATTCCTCAGTGGAAGCTGAAACATTATGATGTTATTGTCGGTGTTCTGTCAGCTCGACACAATCATGAACTGCGCAGTGTTATAAGGAACACTTGGTTCAAACACCTGAAACAACATCCTGCGCTAAGCCAACGGTAATTTCAAGCGTTTTGTCATGTGGGGCTTGGTGGCAGGGGGAAGACTGTAATGCTTAAATATCTTGATTTAATCCTTCTTGTTTGGTTTTTTATTATTCGTTATTTTTGCTTTATTTGTGAGCATCTTGTATGCTTGATATTTGGTTTTTTTTTTTTAAATCTGCTTAGTGATGCATAAGAATACTTCTTGGTTTGGGCTGTAACTGTTTTTTATACAAGGAATAAAATGTAATTGACTGTTCACCGCTGTTTGTTTTTGCATTTAGCTGCCGCTGTTCATTAGTGACTTTCCCTTTTATTGTGTTGCAATATATGCTTTGTACACTATGCAGCTTGAAATGCTTAGTAATCCGGGATACCTGAAAGCAAGCAAGGAATGCATTTGGTGAGAGAGCCACAAAACCCCTCTTTCAACAGCCTCAACTGTAAAGTTCAGGTTTATTTCCCACTGAACCAGGTGCACCAAAGTGCTGCAGGGGAACTGAACGGCAGAGCCCTTCCTGATTGCTCGCATAGACCTGACAGTCTGCAGACAGCTCTGCTCTTGCTGAGAAAGTTCTGCTACAGTCCATTCCTAGAAACACTGTCATCTTGATAGGCCTCACATCTTGGTACCTGCATTGCACTGAAAGCCATTTACTGTTCGCTGATTTGGTGTCGGCGTGCAGTTTGGAGTGAAGCGTAGCCATTTCAGTCATCAACATATGTGGCCTTTCAAAGCAGAGCCATTTCAGTCGTCTACAAATGTGGCCCTTCGTAGCTTGTATGGAGTTCCTGGAGGATCTTTATCCGCTGGTAAAAGGTTAGGCTAAAGTGCATCCTGTTGCTCTTCGTGCCATTCCTAACTGTGGAACAACTGTGCCTGGGGTTGGAAAGAGCAACCTGTTGTTTTGCTACAACCCAAAACCGAGACATTTCACTGTAGCAGGTAGTCTGGAGTCCTTGTTCCTCCTTTGATGCTGTGTCTTTTTCCTTATTTATTATTTATTTCATTGCCTTTTGAATGCAGAATACTTAAACAATCTTGAATCAAGTTAACAAAGCCAGACTGAAGGGGGAGGTCTTCAGGATCCTTCAGTGTTGCCTTAGGTCTTTTTCTGTTTAGTGTGCTTGCTGTCTTGAATTACGTTCTAGTTGCCAGTCTTCCTGTGTCCTCATTATGAAATGTAAAACACTCATGTGGGTTTGGAATTGAGCCCCTGTGAGGGAAGTCATGTGGTTGCTCTGCATACAGACTCTCATTGCTGATTAAGGGGTTCAGAATCTTAAACCTGTGAGACACAGGCCGTTGTGATGAAATAAGTTTATTGAAGCTGGAGGGAGGAGGGAAGAGAACTGGTGTTAATAAAATCAAATTATTTTAGTGTCCTTGTCAAGTTTATAATAGGTGCACATGGTTGTGCTGTGCCAGTGGAGGACAGAGAAGACCCCTACTCCTGCAAACTTCTGAACATCAGTAACCCAGGTATAAAATCTAACTTAAAAATAAAAAAATCTGTGATCTGAAATAGAACTAATCACCTTTTCTGAGAGTGGTTTGGTGTGCTTAAGCGAGGCAGCCAGAGTTGAAAATAAATGCCACCTAGAACTTAGTTAACAGTTGTGTAATCTTCATGTAACTACCATGTGCAGGTATGGGAGGGAGAGATCTTTGGGGGTGTGAAGGGGAGGCCATTGACTTCTAACGGATTTGCATTTTCCTTGCATTGAGGGACAGTTTCTCCCATATAACATACATACTTATTTGATCCCTGTGTAAAACAAACTTGGAGAGAGCTGGAATGGCCCAGTTTAGTATCATGTATGAAGAAATTAGCAATACACCAGAGTCTCAAGTGTCAGATAGACTTTTTGTGGTAGCAAAGTGAATTCCAAGCAAGTCTGGCCGATAGGTTTTTCACATTATGCTCTAGAGAGAGAGCAAATAAGAAATGTACCATAGGGAAAAATTAAATGCTGCCAAGCAAAAATTCCTAACTAAAATTGTAAATTCTTCCTGTCACTTTTTATTTTCTATTTAATTTTTGCTTTTTAATTGCAAGTTAGCTAACAACTGCTCGGCACTTAAGCCAATGATTCACCATAAAATGAAATTTCCTTTACTCTCTCTTTGAATGGCAGCATCCACTGCTTAACCTATCTCTCTCAAAAAAAAATTGTGCCTATTGTACCTCAAAGCTTAGGGAATGATAATGCCAAAAAGCAGGCAGCTGGATTAAATGGAGGTATATACAATTTTGATACATGAATAATTACTCTAATATGTTAATATACAGATATTCATGCAGTCAAATTGCATTTTTATCCTCGCTCTGTGGATTTATTCTGTTTCTAGTCTTTTCCTTGTGGGTATGTAGGCATTGACTGGCAATTGCTGGTGGCCTGTAGATTGCTCAATCACTCTGAGTTTCTCTTTGCTGCAGTCTGCAGCCAAGTTTTATTTTCTTCTCCTCCAGCGTTTGATTATCCTTGTGCGCTTGAGAGCTGCGCTAATTAATTAGAAACCTTTGCATGTATCCAATGTACTTTGTTTGTATCCAGTTCAAAAACTATGAAGTATTCTCACATCACCCTTGTCCTTTCTTTTTCATACAGTTTTGAATCAGGAAATTGAAGCATTCAGTCTCCCAGAGGATGTACCTTCTGTGCTGTCTGAAGATAGAATTGTCAGTGTGAACTTCCGCGTACTTTACCCCATTGTCATTACCAGTCTTGGGGTATTTTATGAGGCTGATGGGGTGGGATTCCAGAGGAACATCACTGTAAAACTGTACCAGACAGAGCATGAGGTAGAGTATTGTAGTTCTCTATTGAAAGTGGACTAAAGCACGTTGACTCTTCACGTTGTCTCTTTATTAAGGAATAAAAAATAAACTGTTGGATATATTTAAAACAGATGTGCAGAAAGACACATTTGGTGCCTTCAAGCAAGAGGGCTGCAGGACAGCTGCAAATTTTTCTTGTCTATCTTCTGACAAGACGTTTTGAGATTTCTAGAAACTGGTATTATTTACAAGTATTATTTACAAGTATTACTTACAGGTAATAATCAAACTTCAGTGATGATTCCCACCACCCCCAAGACATTACTCATTTGATAGAACAGTGTAGTGCTAACCTGGAGGAAGAAAGTAAATGAATAGGATTGCTGCTTTTGGTACGTTTTGTTTATCTACCAATAACTTGATAGGGCAATTTCAAGACTTCTGTCTGTGTTACAGTAGAAGTAATTTTAATTTTAAGCTAATAATTAAAGCTAAATACAGAAAATATACTGAAGTATGGCGTTTTTGATGAACTTCTAAAGAGTTGGGTTTATAATAGCAAAAAAAAAAAGTATACTGTAATCAGAATTATGCTTGCTAAATGGTAGAATTCTAAATGTTGAGAGCCTATTAGCTTGATCTGCATTAGCTTTTTACTTCAAGGGAAGAAGAAAAATTATTCTCATAGGGGTGCTTGAAGACTGTTTTCTGAAGATTGTGAATCTGGCAATACAGCATCTTTATGTCATTCGTTATTATCTAAGAGCCATATGGTGGCAATTAAGTTTTAGGGGTCAACATTCTCTGTTGCAATTAATAGCAGTCAGATATTTCAACCATAGTCAACTATTTAAATCAAAGATAGAAAGTCTGTAAACTGGGAAAGGAGTCTTCCAGAGTATGTGCTCTGTTGGTTGGGTTCTGGTTGAACTTGCACTCTTGTTCCATTGCTGTTTGCTTCCACCATATCAATCCAACACTTGAACTCTAGAAAGTCTGAGACTGTTGTGAGAATGAATCTTCCACTAAGTTTCATACAATCAATAAGCCTATTTCAGTTGTAACTGAGATGATCAAGATAATCAAGAAAATGTTGCATAATCTCACAGCACTTTCAATGTGTGGGGTTGGGTTTTTTTGGTGGTTTCTTCCGGTTTTTTTCCTTTGTTTGTTTGTGGGGTTTTTTTTTTGTTTTGTTTTGTTTTTCTTTTAATTTGTTTTGGTTTTTTTTCTTTTCTGTTTTTCGCAGGAAGCTCTCTTCAGTGCTCGCTTTAGTCCACCAAGCTGTGGAGTGCAAGTGAACAGACTGTGGTACAAGCCAGTAGAGCAGTTCATTTTGCCAGAGGTATGTGCAGTTACCAGAAGTGCCTGAAGTTCTTTTAAGTTAACTGGAGAGACTGACTGGTAAAACTGGCCTCTGGTTGAGGCAGAAAAGGGCGAGTGAAAACCTTTAGAATGTTAGTCAAGGGGTTATGCTGAAATCCGGATTTTCTTTTTCACTACTATTACCAGTAATTATAAAGCAAAAGGCTGAAAAATACAAATTGATTTAAAAAATTACATTGACAAATAGTAGCAATTTCAGAAACATTTTTAGTTTTTGAGTGAAAATTGTACCCGCTTCAATCCTGTGGGAGAGTTTAGGAGAGAATGGGACGCTTCTTTCTCCCACCTGCTTTTTCAAACATTAGTACACAAGACAGGGAGGGAGGAGGGCACAGATTTCTAGGGAACAGCTGGAAAAGATGTTTCACCTTCTGATGTCTTGGACATAACAGCAAGATACTGTGTCAGACGTTTGCAGTGATAGTATTAACTGAACAGTTGTAGTTGAGAAACTGTTACCAAGGGCTGCTTAATTTTTGGTTACTCCTTTTCTGGTGGCGCTAGTGAAGAATTTTTCATTCATTGAACTATGCAAGGAAGTAAGAATTAGAACTTCAAGAAGATCTTTAGTAGGGTCTGGATGGAGTAGGTGGCACACAGAAGACTGATGTTTGGGCTTTTAAAACCTATCAACATCCTATGGCAGAAGTGTTTTTTTTGGTATGGGTTTTTTTTCTGTTACTGGGTTGTAGGTTTTGTTTTTGTTTTTTTTTTTAAAATGGGAACCCCTCAGAAATTTGGAAGAAGACTGCTTTTTGGACAGTAATGGGTTTTAATGTTCTTGATTGTCCTGAGATACCATTAGGCAAGCTATCAAGGCAAAGTCTAAAGTCTTTTATTTTATTTTTTTTTCATTTTTATTATCCTCTTTGGGATTGGGACTGTAGTCCAAGAGTAGCATTTTGCTATAGGGATATGCACCCTGCTTGTGGCTGCTTAGGAAGGGAGGTGACCAAGCACAGAATGAACAGAATATAGGTAGGAGAAAACATGATACTGTTGCAGTGAAGGTTCAGTGAATACAAGTTGACCTAGAATAAGAATTCTAGTTCAGCAGACCCTCCCATGTAGAGGGAATTGTTCCTGGTGGACCAGTGGTCTCTCACTACATAGGTCAGCTGCTGTTTTAGGCTTTTTGCCTCCATTTGAATATTCTATAGGACTGGACCCTCGCTGCTATTTCTGTAGGAAGTTGTCTTTGGGTCTGTGTTGTTTTGTTATGCAAGAAATAAAGTGTTCTGTGAAAGAATGGAGCAAGAGAAGACTGAAGTGGGAAGAGATGATGTTTGAGCCTAGTTTAATTCCTGATTTATTTCCCTGGCTCTATAAGAATGAATGCATTTGGAAACCTGCTCTTTTAAAGGGCAATCTGCAAGATTCATCATCTTAAACAGTTTTTACTGAATACTAGACAAGTTTGTTATGCCTGCAGGAGACCTCCCGGGTGAGTAGACCTCTTGCAGTGCTTGTGCATATGTTTTGACAATCTAATTTGATATGAAAATGATTCAGGGACTTATACTTCTTTAAAAAGAGTATTGTTTACCCACTGATTTGGTGGTATAACGTGTAAGCCATTTCCCTGTAAGACTTTGTTCCGAGATACTAAAATTCTAGACAGTGGTAATTTTGCTATAAATGATTACATTTTTTCCTGAGAGGCAGATGGGAAGTATTTCATTTAGAAAGGAGATATTAGTATTCATATAGTTCTTTGTGTGGGCTTCCTTAATCTGATACGTGTCATGCGCTGAATGCTTACAGGAGAACATGATGTTTCTAATGTAGATTAATAGGGCTTATGCACAGCATGCAGTCTCCTGTGATACTTAGGATGCTGAACCATACAAGATGATTCAGAGGAGATAGAACACCCACGTGTTCCTATCTGCTTGTTTGAGAGCAGTAAATTTAGTGAACTGTTTGATTGTCTCAAGATGGTTTCTGAGACAGTATCTGTTCTCTGCCTTTCCACCTTCGAGCAGTAATGGATTGTGCAGACTGCTGAAGAGCTTCATTCATCTTCCAGCTGAAGTGCTGCTCTTTCTGCTCATCTTGGGGAAAGGGAGGGAAACGCAGCATTAGAATAAGCATCTGGCAGGCCAGATTGTCAGAGACAGAATCGATCATTCAGCTTGGGAACGACTGAAAGCACAGAAGAGCAGAACCGCTAGCAGATAACTAAAATTCACATAGGGGCTCTTACAGCCAAGTCTCAGCAATGCACTGATTTTGTCAAAAAGCCACTGGCCGCATGCATGGAAATGGGACTCTGTACTATGCGTACTCTGTGTTACTAATGGGGAGTAGCTGGAGAAACAAAGAGCACAGCAGTGTTTAACATCAGGAAAGGAGTTTGGCAGGGCTGCATTATGTCAGTACACCTGTTTGGTATTCACTGTAAATGCCACTGCGCTCTGGCAGCAACAAGGCTGGAATTTAAATGGGGAAAAACAGATGATGTAGTCTCAGGTGTGCCACTGATGCTTTGCTTTAAGCATTTTCAGGCCTTAGCATTCATTAAGCAGCTTAGAGAAAGAATAGCCGAAGGCTAAAGTCATTAGAAAATTTGCTTACAAGTCTGACAACCTGGAAAATAATGATAGTTTGCAGCTTTAGGACACCTTGCAGGTTCCTTAGTAATAACTGATTAAGACTCTTGGTACACATTCAAAGTCAGTATCACTAATAGTCAGTGGTGAGCATTTTAATGTTTCTGGTTGCTGAGGAGTGAAAGGACTCTCAGGCTCACTGAACAACTTGCCAAAGGTTGTGCCGGTAAGAAGGGGTATCAGAGCCCAGTCCCTACAGCAAAAAACAACGGAATGGGAGATGACAGCCACTGCAAATGGAGAAACTGATCATGCAGGTTTTACTGTGCAGAGTGTTCAGGTGGCTTGCCCCTAAAAAAAATCGTAGTAGTGGTCCATTTGTTTTGATAACTGACAGGTAATTAAACAAACAAGGGGAAGGTAATTGAGCATGCAAGTCTGGCTTGAATAAACACTGACTAACTCCATTATTAGATTATAAAGCTAGCATTGCAAATAATAAATGAGGAGACTTCTGAAATGCAAATCTGTCATTAAATAGCGAGCCTGCTGCAGGTGTTAAGACCTGCTTCCAGAGGAAAGCAAATTGAGCTGAACTCTGAGGTAGACTTGATGGAGTATGAGTAACGAGAATTTCTGGAGAGGGTTTCTGGAGTACACGGAGGCTAAAATGGGGAAAGAGCTGAGAAGTTAGTACAAGTAAACAGACTTTCTACAGCAACAGAGATACATCTACAAATACTTGAAACAAGTTGTTTCTTTGTCCCAAGCTTCACTCTACCAACCAGTGTTTTTCCTGTGAAATTGGGAGAAACAAACCTGAATGTGCTCATCCAGCAGCTGGAGTATGATAACCTTACAGCTACTCTATACTGCCTTGTCCTAAGGGTGAAATTGCTTTAAAAAACAATAAAAAAAAATGTAGTGCCATCAGCACTCTAACCTGTACAATGTACCACCTGTCCCTTTGCATGCTTTCAGGAATCTTCAGGAAAGTGTTATATGAAATGGATGGTTGGTGGGATTAGTTTCGAGTTGAGATGAAATGCTTTTAAACACACACACACACATATATATATAAAAACCACCAAGTGACGGAGCTTACATTGACAGTTGAAACCAGAAAATTTTGAAGACATTCACTTGTCTTTCTCCTCCTTTCCATACCAGCCAAGATATGAGGTCAGAGTTCTGTGACTCCCCTACAGTAGCTTGTGACAGCTTTGCCAGAATAAAGGTGGCTGTATTTTCCTTTGAGTTTTGCTGATGTCAAGACTGAGTCTCTGATCTCTGCTTTTGACAGATAACTAAAAAGCAGCACTTATTTCCAAATCTCTTTTAATGTATTCTCTTTGTAATACAGGATTTTATAGTTTATTTTTAAAAATTCACATCAGGTCACCTTTGAATGCCATCTTAATGATGGTAGAAAGCCAAAGCCTTTTACACTAGACTTCTGTTAAAATTTTAATGTTCCTAATACAGAGATGCATTATTAGTCTTAAAAGCATGATCACATGTTACTGAGTTTCACAGATGTATTTCTTTCATGTGTAACTTATTTTTATTGAAGAGGAAGTAAAACATTTTCTGTTGTGCATTCGAGCTACATGTTGCATGAAGTTGACTAGTTTAAAATGAAAAACCCCAAACTGTCTGATTTTTCATCCTTTGAAGTCTGTGTATATCTGCATAACAGTGTTTTGCTCTCTTACCAGAGTTTTGAAGGTACCATTGTGTGGGAAAGCCAGGATCTTCAGGGGCTTGTTTCAAGAAACCTTCATAAAGTGATGGTGAATGATGGAGGGGGTGTTTTCAGAGTCATTACAGTGAGTCACCTCACCTTCCCTTCCACCATGTTACTATTTTTCCTCACAAGTCTCAAGGATTTAGCATTTTGCTTTCTTGTGTTTCTTCGCAAGTTGTTAATTCAGTTGGACTTCTCCTGTTACCTCAGAGGGGAAGTTTGCTTTGGCTGGGAAAGGGACAAGGGCATGCAAAAAATGGTGCAGGGAGTAAAGTTAATGAATTGTCTTTGTCAGGTGTGAAGCAGTATCAGTATATTGGAGATGGCAAAATGTGGGTCAAAAATCCTGTGTTAAAATCCCAGTTGATGTGATTATGGCAGCATGTGTCTTTTCGTGTCGAAGTGTTGCTTGCTTAAACATGCTGTGCTCTTGTAATTTAGCCAGAATAACTTTACCTTCTGTTTTCAGCTTTGTAACTTGTTTTCTGAGTTTGTGGTACCGTTAGTTTTAGCTGAAACTTCAGAAATTGCTACAAAATTTTACAGTTAAAAATCTGAAGACTGAGACTTTAATTCTGCAGGTACCAGAAGAGCTTTAAATTAACTTCATTCTCAGTTGCCAGAAAACTTCACATGTTAAAATTGTAGGGAAAAACACACAGTAATGAGAGGTGAACTAATTCCTTTTTTTCCATTAATCTGTCTCTAGCAGGCAGGAGAAGGGTCACTGCCACATGAACTCACAGAAGGCGTGGAAGGAATAGCAGGTGGTTTTATCTACACTATTCAAGGTAAGTCTGCAAAATGTAGAATTACATTTGATACTATGATAAACAGGAACTTTAAATTACATTTCTGAGGTAAAATTTGTTCTGTCTCTATGAACTTGATCACCTTCAGTTTTCCTTTAGTAGAAGCAATTAATTTCTTTCTGTTTTTTTAATGTCACTCGGTATTCTTGCAGTATTTCTTTAGCTTTTACCTGCAGTTATGTGATGTGGCTCAGCAGAGACTGCTTCTGCTACGTCAAAGCAAATGACAATTTGATTGTATTTAGCAATGTACTGTTTCTTTTAGTGTTGATGTTTTGTTGTTTTGTTTTTTTTGCTGATAGATATATTTAGGAGTAGTTGATATAACGCGAACCTTTTTTACTCTACTGCTAAGAGTAATAGTGAAGTCTCAGCTCTTTATACTAAAGAACCTTAAAAAGTTGAATCCTTTTATTACTGAAATGGAAGAGAATACTATTTTACTTTAAACTTTCTGTATCAGACCTTATGCAAAAATAGATTTGTTTTTCTGCAACTTCTAACAGTTTGTAGAAATTTTTCAATACATTGTAGGACTTTTCATAACCTCATCAAGTTGAACAGTTCTTCAGATTCCTTTTGTCAGCATGTCATGTATGATCCAAGAGAAAAAAGTGAAATAGCACATATGTTTGCATCTTTGTTTAATGGTGGGTGCTGTTTCTTTCAGAAGGTGATGCTCTTTTAAAAAGCCTCCATACTCGCCCAGAAAGGTTTAAAAGTCACATAAAAAGTCTTGAAGAAGAAGATGCTTTATTGAAGGAAGAAAGCAGTACCTATGACGATATTGTTTTTGTAGATGTTATTGACACTTACAGAAATGTTCCAGCCAAACTGCTGAACTTCTACCGATGGTAAGTTGAAAAGAAAGTAATTTTCTCTTAGGAATGTTTCTGTTTGTAGTGCAAGATGAGCCAGCATGTCACACTGTCTAACAGGTTCCATGAAACACGTACCTTACGTGTCTTACTTCATTAAGTTGTGTTTGTCTCTCGCGATTTTGGAGCGTGTAGTGAGTAACGTAACAGGATCTGTGTTTCTTGATTGGTGACCCTTGGTCCCTCAGATAAATATGAGCTGGGAAGACAGGTTTCTACTCTAAGAGTTCGGGTGTGAAAATTTTCACGTCTCCTTGTAGTTTCTTTTAATTTGTTTCTGAATGAAAACAGTTTTAGTCTTTGAATTGCTGGCTTTTGGCCCCCTTGTATAGCAAGTGTTTTACTTTGTGGCTGTTGACTCTTGTCCTGTCACAAGGCACCACTGAAAGGATCCTGGCTCCATCTCTTTACACCTTCCCTTCGGGTACCTGTATACATTGATGAGCTCCCTGCTGAGCCTTCTCTTCTCTAGACTCAACAGTCCCAGCTCTCCCAGCTTTTCCTCACAGGAGATGTTCCAGTGCCTTAATTACCTTTGGTGGCCCTTTACTGGACTCTCCTTCAAGTATGCCTGTGTTGCTCTTGTACGGAGGAGCCTAAGCCTGCTTGCTCTACTTCAGATGTGGCCTCACCAGTGCTGAGGGGAAGGACAGGAAACGGGGTGGAGGGTTGAAAAGAAGAATTTTCATAGTGCATTTCATTGTCTGTGATGAATGTAATTAAGTTATTTCCTCTAATTTGCAATTCTTTCCATTACTCTGAGACAACTGTTTCAATTAATTGGTGTTGCTGTGGAGTAAGAAGTACAGCTGATAGTTTTAGCTGTTTGCAAGATTATGCACTTACGTAACAAATTTCATTGTTATGAATGTAACTGAAAAACTGAACCGTGCTTTCAGTTCTAAAACGGGAGTTTAAATGTCAAGACTTAGCTCTTTGTGATCATTTCTTAGGGGTTAGCAAATTTTTCAAGATTTAGTAACAAAAGGCTTAAGGAAAATGCCTTTCTTATTAAGAGAAATTACCCTTAAAAACAATGTTTGTTAATCAACCTAGGAATAATCCCTAGAATTTTAATCTTCTTTGATTGTTTCACAAGTGACAGGTATTCAACTGTTTCAGACAGCTAGAGATTACTTTTTTCATAAAGGGTGCTTTACTGAGGAAGAGCAAGTACCAAGATGTTTCCACAGATGTTTCTTATAACCTTCTACAGTTGTATTGCCCTTGAACTGATTGTCTGATCCTGAAGAGTAGGCTACTGACATGTAGCCACTGGCTTTTAACAGCTGTGCTGCCATCATCATCAGGGATTCATATCCTTCTGAGGTCAATACTGTTTAAGATGGATTCATTAATAAATTCACCATCTGTCCTGGAGAGCAAAACTTCAGGTTTGATTTCTTCAGCTCATACACAAATCCATGTTGTAAGATCATCGTAGGGTGCAGCTGCATCTCCTTTCTGCAGGACAAGCAGTCAGCCTTGGTTAATAGGGAAAACAAAAGTCAAGGGTAGGAAAGACATTCCTCCCCTCTTCCTTCCCCTTCTGCTTCCCAAAAACACCTTGCAGAGTGTTCTGTTGTGTAACTGTAGTTTGTGGGCTGCAGCTCAGCGTCTCATCACTTTTCTTTTTGGCTACAGGACAGTTGAATCAACGAGTTTTGATTTGTTGCTGAAGACAGATGATGACTGTTACATTGATTTGGAGGCTGTTTTTAACAGGATAATGCAGAAAAAATTGGACAGGCCAAACATGTGGTGGGGAAAGTGAGTTGTTTTGTTGTTTTGTTTTGGTTTTTTAACTTGTCTTTAAGAGATACCGTGTCTTTAGTGAACAGTTTACTGCTTTCAGTCTTCCCCTTTTCTGCCTACGGAAGCTAGTTAAAAAAGCAGGACTTTTGTATGTGTAGAACTTTCTGAGAACACACAAATCAGTCCTTTAGAATCGCTTTCCAGAGCGTGCCTTTACAGTGAGTTGACTTGCTGAATGTTTTACCTAGGTTTAAAATGTGTTGTATATGTCTTTGCCATAGTACTTTAGTAAATAAAAGTATTCTAGCAGTACAGTTATGTTAAAAGGCAGCTACATAGTAGAATTGTAAATGTTACTTTTTTTGAAGACACTGATTTTTTTTTTTTTTCTGATGGGCTGGAGGAAATGGGGTAAACAGGAGTAACAAAAGTTGCCTTTACAGTCGGCACTTCATTTTGGAGCCTGTGAATGACAGGCATTGCTACCCATTTTGCTGCTCTCTGAAATGGTAGATCTGATTCATCAATTCTTGAATTACGTTCCCCAGCCTGTATCAGACTTGTGAATAACTGGGAGGATCTCTTCCCTTCCATCCATGGAATGCATTGCTCCACTGGTATCACCTCCAATATAGCAGAAATGCTGTGCTGCTGTAATGTTTGATACAGCAAAACGGCACAATGTGTCCTCCTGTTGCCATCTGCTTACTGAAGAAAACCTGGTCTTTGCTGGTAAAGGGGACTTGCTTCACAACCCTGGTACTGACTCTTCCTTACTCGTAAGGTGGTTTCCTCAAGTGCCTTGCAGTATGTGTGTGGGCATGTGAGTGTGTGGAACAGCTGGCTATCTTGTGATGATCTCAAAGATCTGAGTGGTGGCCATATGTTCTCTAGCCTGTACAAAAGCCACGATTGCCTGGTGCCAGTTAAATTTTGGGGGACGACCTCTACCACAAGGGAAGGGTAGTAGTGAATCACAGAATGGTAGGGGGTTGGAAGGGATCTCTGGAGATGGCAGGATCACCTAGGGCATGTCACACAGAAACATATCCAGGCGGGTTTTTACCATCTCTAGAGAAGGAGACTCCACAAGGAAGGTAAGATAGGGTCATTCTATCAATATAAAAGGTCAGGAACTTAATGACAAGATGGACACCAACTTGCAAAAGGAAAAATAGCACTTTGTATGAGCTGCCTGAGCTGCTGTTCCAGCTGATGCAAGGAAAGCTTTTCTGGAGTATCTCCTTGGGCTGTAAGAGCCGAGGATGTGATACAAAGAGATTGCCCTCCTTCCCTCTGGTGTCCCTACCTTTGTGTTGATGCCTACCATGGGCCTGCTTCTTGGCCAGAGTTTTTGGTTGTATGTTCAGCTTTCTGGGTAACCACTGTGTACAAGAGGCTTCTGAGTGGTTTTGGGGATACTTCCAAGCTCTCCTGCCTTTCACCTCATTGACATCTCAAGTATTTAGACTTGAGCATTGGTGGAAGTGCAAATGCAGTGTTGTTAGGCTTCTCTGAGAGCTGGTTCTGGTGTGTGAAGACTACAACTTCCTGAGCAGAAAGCTAATATATCTGGCCCTTGAGGTGACTTGATTGATGGTCTCCCTTCCTTCTGCTCCTCTGAGCACGTGTCGGAGAACTCAAACTTTGCATTCTTCACCTATACCTTCTTAATCTCTCCCTAGTTCAAACAAGCTTTTTGTTTGTTGTCTAGTGTTCCTTACCTGTTAATACTTAATGCATTCCTATATTAATAGAGAAACTTACCAGAGTTCTTGTGAATTCTGAAATTTTTCATCAGCTTACTCTGGCAGAAACCAAGGATGAGATCTCAGTGGAACTGGGAAGGGAATGGTTTGTATTGAGCTGTGCTTGCATTTGCTGTCTGTTAATAGCCCTTTTCTGATGCCACTTCATATTGTGTGGTGGTTGTGTTTGTTAACTTCACCATTTAAAAAGCTTCTGTAGCTAGCTAATCTAGAGATTTCAGGAAAAGTAAAGGATCCAGGTATTCTACTTCAGAACTTTGGCTTGTCTTTGAGAGAGCATTTCTGTTCTTTTAAACTGCAGTTGAAAGATTAGTCATCCTCAGGCATGAGAGAGGTGCCTTTGACAGATGGCTTATTGTGTCTGCAGATGACCACATTTATGATGGGGTAGACTGTACCAAGTTGTTTCTTGAAAATGAATGAAGAAATGAAAATGCAGTTCACTGAAGTTGGCTTATCTACCATGCTATGGAAAGCAGTGTGAGTTCAGAATGGCACCTTTTCTTGACATTAATTAGGCAAAAAAACCCCACTTCAGGTACTTAAGTTTTCCATGAAGATTTGTTTCATTTGTTATCTGAACCTTCCCTTTTCATGGGGTCTTAAGATACGCTGTTGAGCGTGACATGCTTCATGTTCTAGTAATGTATTTCTAGGCTTGCCTTAGAATAGCCATTGAATGAACTGACGAGGATTGGTGCTGCTTTCTTCTGCAGACTGAAAAAGGAGTTTTGACAAGTCTTGCTGTAGAGTTGGCGTGTTAAGGTGTCAAGTAATTTTATTAAGTTGCTGATAAAAGGAAGTGACAAGTTGTGCTGGGACAGAACAGTTGGACAAAATGTCGTATTTTCTGTGTGTCTGTAGAGAACTTTACCTTGGGGTGACACCTTTGAGTGTAAATTCTCTAATGGTCACAGTCTTGAGGTAAGCCAAGCGTGAGGTGTAGTGAACAATGCTGACATCACTACAAGAAGCAGGTGCCCCTCAGTCCAGAGGGGGTTGCACCTTTACTGCTGTAACTCACTAGAGTGGAAGATACTGAGTCTGAAGTGAATTCAGGTATCAGATGTGACTTTTATCTACTTGGTGCTTTAACATGTCAGCTTCCACTGTGAATGTGAAGACTCTGATAACAGATCTGCCACTCAAGCGTAATTCCTCCCTTACGGGGCTGTTGTCTGAGGTGACAATTTTTTCTGGTTCACTAAAGCTTTTAGCTGCTTGTGCTCATGACTGAATTCAGCAGCACTTGAACCTGTTTGCAAAAACGGGGAGAACTGCATCATTGCTGCACTGATGTAGTTATGCCACTTAGCTGTGAGTGCATGAGATACTTGCAAGGTAAAAGGAGCGTGACACCGGCCTGTGCCTGAACAGGAAAAGCAGGCCCTTTCTTGCTGCCCTAGTGAAATAAGGCTAGGAACTATAATTAGGATCACCTTCTACTTCTTCCTCCCAATATTGTTTATTATCAGTGCAGTTGTTAGCCACATTAGTAGGTTTCACAGAGAGCTGTGTATAAACATCTCACATCTAACATGGTCTTCAGTTTCAGACTAAATTGGGCAGTTGATCGAACTGGGAAATGGCAAGAGCTGGAGTACCCAAGTCCTGCGTATCCAGCCTTTGCTTGTGGATCCGGCTATGTCATCTCCAAAGACATTGTTCAGTGGCTGGCAAGCAACTCTGAAAGATTAAAGACATACCAGGTAGTAAAAGCGTTGGTTCAGTTTTTCTATCTTAAAGTGGTCTGGGGAGCAGCATGTGTACTGGACAAGGTGGAAAGAACACTGCTCAGTCGTTAAGTGTTTGGTTCGCCTGGTTGCTGCTGACTTTTTGCAGGGCTTTTGTGCACTGCAAGTGTCTGTTTAGGTCAGAGCACAACCATTTGGACTGAAAACCTCTAGAGCTATAATCTTGGGTTTTGTACTCTCAAGGACAGAAAAGCTGAGAGGATTAATATACCACCTCTAAAACAAACTCAGTTTTAGTATTTACCATTTTTTACCACTGGTACATGATGCAACTTATTCTAGTTCATAAAGTCAGGCTTCATGCTTTCCTGGTGGTATTTCTATTTTTATTTGTTGTCTTAGGGTGAAGATGTCAGTATGGGCATCTGGATGGCAGCTGTAGGACCCAAACGATATCAAGTAAGTCTGAAGAAATCCCCCCCGCCAAGTTCTCTGAATAGGTCTAGCAGGGACATATCCCTCTAGTTGGTGACGCTTGTGTGCAAAGTTTGTTGCTAGAAGCAATGAAAACCTGATTCCTGGAAGTAGAGATTGTTGAAGACTGAAGTCTCTAAGAAAAACTGACTGAACTGATTCTCTTTCTAACAGGATAGTCTCTGGTTGTGTGAGAAGACGTGCGAGAGTGGCATGCTGTCTTCCCCCCAGTATTTTCCACAGGAACTGAGAGAGCTCTGGAGATTAAAGGAACTGTGTGGAGATCCTTGTAGATGTGAGGAAAGATAATGGACTTGCCTTGGAAAACAGGGTGGCGTACACCGATCACAGAAAAGTGTACATTTGGATTCACGGGACAGTAAGGAACATGGAGGTATCTTTTAATGCTGGGTTTCAAGTATAACAATATTTGCACATCCCTTTTGATAATTACTAGTGGACTGATACTATTCCTTTTATATAGTATAGATGGTGATCTGACAAAAACCAAAATGTTTAAGATAAAAAAAATCCTTTTTATATAAAGTCAAAGACCTACTTGTAATTAATAAATGCACATAAGAATGCCAACTAGCCTGTCTTTTGTAAATTAAAGTACTACTGATCTAACTCGGTATAGAGCTGTACCAGGATCCAGTGGAGAGCTGTGCTCAGCACCAGGGCATCTGGTAAGTAACTCTTGCTGCAGCAGGTTCTGTGCTGTCTGAGGAGCTGCTCTCACCTGTGCAGGGGCTGGGACAGCTTGGGGTTAGGATTTATGTTTAGTTTGTTCATATCATTGTCATTTTAGATCAAAAGAGTATCAGAGCTTGCTTATACCAAATCTTGAAGTACTGCAAACTTGGTCTGATTAGGAGGGATTTCTGACAGCTCAATATGTTATTAGCTCTGAATCTGAGGGTGCACATGTGAAAGTAAAATAAGGTTGAGGAACAGTGCACTGAAGAATATAAAATAAAAAGCAATGCCTTGCAGTTAAGCGTGAGGAGAACTTATTTATACCATGGTACGTTAATGCTGTAGGTCTGTCAGATTCTGACCTTAAATAGTCTAAAGCTGTGTTGATACTTCTACAATTACTGCTGTTTTATTTTTGTTTCCTTTTAAGGTCTTTGGAAGTAGGTGAAAACAAGTAGCCTCTTTCAGTGCAGCACTAATTTTGTCCTATTATAAGCAAAGTGATCACAACTAAATCATGTACTCAATTCAGTAAAAAAAAATTCTCACTGCTCCAGTGGGAAGGTGGTATAAAATCTTGGCAAAAGGGTTACCTTGAGTTTTATTTACTTGAAGCACTATTTGGTATCTCTCAAATAAGACAATTCAGCCAAAAGCAAATGCTTTCATGGAGATTGACCATTAAGTTTAGGAAGCTGAAAGCATTACTGTGTAGCCCCTCTGGTGCCACGTCTGAAATTCACGTTCTCCACAATCATGTGTTCAGGCAGAGGCTGTCCATACTGTCTGGAGGCAGTCTGGAACTCTCCTGCAGTTCCAGTGTTGGCTTCTCCTTCAGCCTAGCAGGAGAGTCCTTTCTTACCACCGTACTAGAACACAGTCTCCATTTTCTATTGAGTAAAACTGCAAAGGCTTTAAGTCATTGTCCAGTTCAACTTCTTTTCCATCCAGCTAGAATAAGAAAAGAGAAAACCTGATCAGACTTAGAACTGAAATCCTTTCAGGTAAACCAAATACAGTTCAGACAGTTTCAGTCAGGGAGGACCTGTCATATTACAGGAATTAAATTAGGTCCTAAATTACAGCATGAAGACTGCCCTCCTTAAGTGAAACCAATCTGATTAGGCAGTATGTTATATTTGAATTACCCATTTTTTGACTCACTTTAGAACTTTCATAGGACAGTTTCATTTCTGAACCAGGAATTTTAAGTAGGCGATACAGCAATCCTTTGACCCTCTGTATAGTCATAGACTCTGCCAAGGGGAAAGAAAGAAAGGAAAAAGTTATTAGGAAAATGCTGCTACCACTGAGCTGTAGCAAAGTACTAGTGTTTCAACTATACTTGCTTATAGCAACAGTGAAAGGCTGTATTGCTGCTTCAGTTCTAACACTGCAATAATGTCTTTTGTACCTGAAACCATAACTGCTAATCAAATTGAAAACGGTTTAATCTCTGGTGGATAGGACAGGATATGCTATTACGGTTTAAGTGCTTTGATCCCATATACCAAATTCAAGTGTTACGGCTTCATAATTTACCTTTTTGAGTTTGTATTCACTACATGCTAAACAAGTGACCTTTGGGACACATCCCAGTCAGGTTCTGACTGCTTGCATCTGGCAACTGTTCCTTTAAGTTTTCATTACCAGGAATTGTCTTTCCCAGCACAAATAAATGAATGTCACTGTGGAAACAGTGCCATTCTTAGAAACACTGCATTACATTAATTAGTCCCAAACAAATTGCCAGCAGAGTTGTAGAGTGGTTTATATTATGAAGTCAGTTACACAAAGGGATATTTTTTTGCAATGCATCTTGAATGAGTAAATGTAGTTTGTTCCAGAGGTGATACCCGGGTTTGCAATAGATCTACTCAATATTTTCGTTGAACTTTCACTTCTTTTGAAGCTTTATCTAAAGGCACAGCAATAGTGAGTTATTCCTGTAATACTACACATTGTACTTAGACAAATATTTTTCTATCAAACATTTTTGTAAAAGCTGTATCTATCTGATTTTATGCAACTTGTGATAATAAATGTGATTTTTATTTTAGAATAAAGCTTGAGTAAGTCTTTTCTCTCAGACTCCATTCTGGCACATCTTTCCATAACATCAGTTTGTTTTAGAGCAAAGTCTATTCATTCTAGTCTCACTACAGGCATGAAAACTTGAAAAGAAAAATTTGATACAGGTCAGAATTAGCTTTTTAACTTAATGTATTAGATACTGGACCATGGTATCTAGAACTGCAGAATATGCAGTTGGCTCTTACAGCTTCATGTTCTTATTTGGTTAACACCTCCACCAGATTTCACATCAGTTAATTAGCCTTCGGTTGTCTCAGACAGACTGATCATGAAACCAGCAGCAAAGGTCATAAGACAAGCATGAACTTTCAGTCTTCAAGCCGGATTGAAAGTAAGTATGAAGGTCAGAAAAATAATTACTTTTTCAAACAATTTCTACCTGTGACATTTTGCTAGATGACAAAGTCTTCAGGGGAGACTCTTCGGGAGATGACAGAGCCAAAGGCAGCTGCCGTTCTTTCATACAGTTATTTGAAAAGAAGCTACAAATCAACTGCTTAAATACAAGGTGCAAAGACTTCTTACCTGGTAGCTTTTTTTCTACTGGCTTCTGTTCGGGTTTCTCAGGACATTTAATTGTCAAAGCTTAAGGAAGAATGGTGAGGCATTAGTGAATGGATGTTAAGCCCTGTTCCGTCAGAAGCACAGTGTCACAGTGTCTTTCTGGTGTGTTTTTGTTTCAAATTGTTTCCCCCAGCTCAGCCTGATCTTCTTAAAAAAAAAAAAAGTAGCCTGTATCTGAGCAGCTAAGATAACATTAGCCATGCTGTGAAAAATTAAAAGTAATTTTAGTAAAATAAAAAAGTTTTTATTAATCTTTGGTAAATTAGAGGAAATATTGTAGAAGTGAATCTCTAATATTTACACGTTATTTTGGTCAAAAGGAGCATTTACCTATAAATACTTAATTTCTAATTAGCTTTTTAAAAGAACCTGCGGTAGAATGGAAACTGCTTACTCAGTTTAAAGCAGGTTTTTGACCCTTGATATCTCTGAAGCACTGTACAAGCACATTTTTTGAGGAAGTTAGTAGCCTAATTCTTTTACAGAGATTAAAAAACTCATCCCTAAAAAAGGTTTTTATTATGTCTAGCTAATTAGATTCCTTGTTCTAGTTAGTCTTTCATCTAAATGCTGTAGAAAGTAACGCCTTAATATAGTATTTTGCCCACAGAGTAAAAAAAAGGTTCAGTTCTTCTGTCAGCTGGGAAGCAAAGATAAGTGAATTTGTAACTCTGAGATGTAACCTAGCTTAAGTATGTAGATAGCCCCAAACACCAACACTACCCATGTTTTTTTTTCTTTAATGTCCTGAAGTTATGAAGCCATATGGAAAAAAAAAAAACCCCAAACAGAAAACAGTATCACTGTTGAGGTTAAAATCTCAAATGTTTTCTGTTGACAAATGATTCACACTGTCAGAATAGGAGCATTGATTACCTCTAGTCCCCATTAAGTCTTAATTAAGAAAATCATTCAGCCTGGGTTGAAGGGCAGATGAGAATGCATTTGACTGGATACATGCTTCTGTGTACTCAATAGATGCACAGTTCAGAGAAGCAGAATTACAAGCTGGAACTCTGCTGTGTCAGAAGCTTTTTGAACCTTTTTTTGTCCATATACACCCAGGAAAGACTAAGCTCATAAAATACTGTAAATGCAGAAAGCACAATTTTGACCATTCCTGGCCTCTTACTCAGAAGCTGATTTTTCAGAGTCAAAGGCTGTTTTCCTTTCAGTTCTCCTTCTTCAGGTGTACCATATTCTGTGGGAAGAAAAGTGCACATAAACATCAACTCTTCAAAGACTACACCTCAACCACAGACCCGAGAGAACCATGTTGTTGGCTCAGCCACAAGCCTGCTGCCTCAGCTGCCTCAGCAGCTGGGTCACCAAGTATAGGAAGCAGTAGACTCCTGCAAGGCATGAGCCTTGACCAACTAACTGCCAGAGCACTGAGGAGGCTGCACAGGCACATGGAGGTGTTGCTTAACATGCCTGCAGTAAAATAAAAACCAAACCAGCAGGTGGAGTGAGCTGCTGCCTGCTCAAGCAGTAGAGTTCTGGGGCTGATGCTCACAAGTGTGTGAGGCCAAGTTCCTGAGGCAGCGGTGGCTGGAAGCATGCGGCACTATGCGGCTGCCCCAGAGCACCATAAGCCATTTGCACACAGGGGTGCTCATGGGTGGGCTTTCCTAAGGCAGTAGGTGCACACGATAAAAGTATCAATGTGAAAGGAAACTGAAGAGAGCCCACTCAGTGCTACTGCAGTGCCAGAAGTGAGGAAATGCTAGTTTTACTGTACTTGTACTTACTAAGGCAAAGTGATGGGTATCTGGGATGGGCAGCAAGAAACTCTTCACTTGGTTTGTTTTTCTCCGGGTCCCAATTCCCACCAGCTGCTAACCAGTCCTTCCCAAATATTTTGCGATAATCAAGCTCTGCTCCTTTTCTTTCAGCGGGAAGGATCTGTACTGACACAGGAACGGCCCGTTATAGAATTATGCAACTTTCCAGAGAAGAGAATCTAATTAATGACAGTGAATTCTTGCTCTTACTTAGGTGTTCAGGTTGTTTTAATGCTACCAAGAATCTTACAATCCCTATCTCCATGTATTGACTGATCCATCTCATGAATATCTAAGCAAAGATGTTACTGTATATGATGCTGCAAGGATGGGTTTTGTATCTATGGAAGAGATGCTGCTTCTGCTCTCTTTTAAGATAAAATCTGTTCTGGTTTAGATAATGCTGTTTTCCTATTACAGGAGGCAAGTGCTTGTATTACTGCCACTGAAACAGATCCAACTACGCTGCATTTCTTTTGTTTGTTTGTTTTTGGCCAGAGTATGATTTTTGTTAACAGTTCTGCAGCTTCAACACAACTCGGGCAGTTGAAGAAAACCACCATTCCTCCATCTTGTCCTAGCCCTCACTGAGTTGGCAGCGTTCACAAACGGGGCTGGATTGTGAAGCCCTGCTGAGTACCCCATTGACTAGATGATAAAATAGTCATCATTTTTCCTGAACCCAAACAAACAGTAATCCTAAAGTGAAAACAATTCGTCAGGCAACAATGTAATGTTTTTCCCCAGACTCATGCAATCTGTTGAAATAGCACATACCTCAGACTTGTTCAAAACCTCCAGTTGACTTATCTTGGCAATAATTAGCTGTCTCGTGGTCTCTGGATTCTTCTCTGTGTCCATGAAAGGGTTATTGTGACACTGCAGTGACAACAAACTTGGCAATTTATCCAGCTCATTGATAGATGACCACTGAAATAGAAGGGAACAGTCTTTTGAGGAAATGTAATACATATTTCAAAACAATACACAGCAACATTGACTTTTCCTGTACAATGACCATGACTGAAACTACTCTTTTGGTCAGCAAAACCAAGTACCTTCATCCTGTTCATTTAGCTAAGAACTACACTACATTTAACTAAGAAAAAAACCCCAAAACAAAAAAAGCAAACCAAAACAAACAAGGAACTACTAAGCAGTTTACATCGCTAGAATTCTGCAGGAGGAATTAGGAGGTAGCAGAGGAGTACAACTTGCTACCATAAACACGTTTGACTGAGAAGCTAAGAAATGTTTTTAAATTTTGCCTCTGTGTTGACCAAAGTAGGCAATAGTTACCTCAGGATCTTACACATACAACCACAGAAATTTTAAAGCAGCAAACAAGTCATACCATATCTTATAGAAAGATAAACGTATTTACGAAATGTGAAACTATCACAGTCTAACCTACCTGTGATATTTTATTGTCTTTTATTACAAGGTGCTTTAGTGAAGGAAACATTTTAGTCTTGCATCCTAGGAAAAAGAGGAAATTTACAAGACAATAGTGAAAACTTTAAATAAACAGACCTATAGAGCTATAAATAAATTTCTTCTTTTACATACCAAATCCAGCATCAGGAAAGTGTAGAGAAGCTATTCCAGTGTTTCTAAGTATTAGGTGTTCTAATCTGAAATTTAATAGATACAATGATAACAGTAAATGGCACAGGAAGATTTTTTTGTAAAGAAATACTACCTCTTTAAAAAAAAAAAAACCCACAACCAAACAAACCAAAGATCTAATAAGCTTTTGACATGATACATAGTCACTGACAAATGAACAGCAGCCTCACAGACAGTACCCAGACTTCAGCAGTATTCAGGGAATAAATTTTTCAAAGAGTAAGTGCAATAATTTCAAGCTTTCAAAATGGCTCGGGATTTAAACGGTGTAATTTTTAATAGCTTGTGGCTATTTAAAATCATGGCTGCTATTTTGGTGTACAGTGCAAGATAACTCCATAAATTAGTAAAACTATTGTATTAGCCTTGCAATTTTCCAGTCGCTGCAATTGAAGAACTTAAGGAACACACACCTACTTTCCCTGGATGGTAACCCCAAAGCAAGGAATCATGGCTCAAGCCTATAACTGCCATAAAGGCACCTCTGGGTATTTCCACAGACATTGTTCTGAGAAACTGGAAATACCTTTACCCAATGCAGTATGGGAATTGCACGGTTTGGGTTTGGGGTTTTATTGATTTATTTAAATTTTGAAGCATGTCTCAAAGTTTTTACTCAAAAAAGGCATTGAAGCTTTAAAAGACAGTGCCTGTGTAGAGTATGTGCCGCATGCTTCTACCAGTAGAGTACCAACAGTAACCTTCCCCATAGTTAATAATCGAGAGCAGATAACAGAAACAGCAAGGATTATCAGCACACTTTTTTACCTCCCTCCAACTCCTCTTTCTTTTACTTTCTTTAGAAAGGACAAATAAGCACCATTGGTAGGAAGTGCTAATGGTTAAGTGTCCATCACCAATCTTCAGCCTCAAGAGTGACACCTTCTAACAAACTGCACAATGGCCTTCTGCAGGTTCAAATGTCTCCAAATGGCTGTGCAGCTCATGATGAACCTGCATTACACTGTCACTGTCAGCAAACTGTCCTAAGGAATGACTTCCATGAACTCCTTTATTTTGCCACTACACACAAACTCTACAGGCCTGTCATCTTGTATAAAACCCCGTGCATACTAATATATAAAGAACTTAGTAGAGTGATAAATCATTTCCTTTTCATAACTATATATCTATTTCAGTCAACAAAGACCATGGAGATGAATATCCAAGACAAAGAAAATTTAACAGCTACCTGGGGAGATGTGCTATTAGATGCAGCTGATTTCCATCCAGTAGCTGGTTGTCTGAAAGGTCTAACAACTTCAGGGTCTGAAGGACATTATCAGGCCTGCCACATGGAAAAAAAGCAAACACAAATGCAGAACCTGTAAAATTATTTGTTACTGAAAACACTAATTTTCTAGATATATAAATGCATGCAAGTACTTGTGTCTATTTATAAATGTTTTGAAATGCAGCACGTGAAGTTTGCTTTGTTTATTTTACAATTACATCATGGTGATGCAAACATTACAGGAACGTAACTTTATCTGCTATATAACTTTGCAGTACATCAGTCTCACAACAATTTACTTATGTTACCAAACTTACCTTTCCAATACTGTAATATTATTAGAAGTAAGGTACAATTCTTCAAGTGCTGGCCATCCTGGAGCACAAAGAAGAACCTAAAAGCAAAACTTCATTTAACGTAACAAAACTTGGGAAAAAAATATTCCAGAAATTATGTATTACAGATTGTCTAGCCCTCCCTTTCTTCCACCTGGCTCATTCCCATGTCTGGATCTACCAGCACGGATGACATCAAAGGAGTTCTGCACAGCCACAGGACTTGCAGTTCCAGGCTTGAGGCTAGTAGTGGCCCTATCTCAGGATAGTGTGACCTGGAAACTTGAGTTTATTTTGTTCAGTAGGGTTGCAGTAATCAGATTTTCCCTATGTTGAGGCAAGGAAGTGGCAGTATATACTCAGTGGCTAATGGTTCTGGAACTTGTGCATATATCATCAGGTCTGACAGACTTTTTAAATGTCTTGATTTATTAGAGCTTGAAAGCTTCTCTCTCACGGGACTGTGTCAGCACATGAAATCACTAAAAAGCATTAAGACAGCACATATCCTGAAGTTTTTAAGTACTCTAAAGAAAACAAACTAGTTCCAAAAGCCTACAAATGGAACAAAGATGCTTTTTCATCTTATGTGCTGAAATTACATTAAAATGATTATTTTACTTTACAAAGATTGATTTCTTGCAAACATCCACAGTGGATAACACACCTTTTAAAAATAAATACTTACTACAAAGCAACAGAAATTGCTGGCATAAACCCCAGTTTTGTATGCAGTTGTGAAAGTGTAAAAAATGTAGCAGCTTTAGCAAATGGGAGTTCCATAAGCACTGGATCTGACTCATTTTCTACACATTTGTGCCTGTAAGTGGACAACATTTTTTTTTTCTGAGTTTTTTCTTGTGTGTATTCTCCAGAGTAAAATTAAGTGGAAGTTAATCCTGCTACTCCTTCCTTGGTCAGGAAACTTAGCAGGGCTCCTTCCTCCATCTAAATCCCTGTTTTCTTGGAACTTGTAGGTAATAAACTAGTTTTAAGCCTCCACCTCTTTCAAAATGTGTTTAAAATTGTCTGGCAGATTCAAAGCCTTTGACATGCAAGGACACAGACATATACACGCACAGCATAAACACCTAAAACTTGTTTTCACAAGAGTTTACAAAGCAGTTCAAAGATCTGACAATCAAATTCAATTTGTTACATATATAGCTAAGTGATTCTCCTACAAATGTTCACTGTCCTAGACACCACAAAGCCTTCTTTCATCAACTATTCTTCATTCTCCCTGTTACAGCTGTATGAAGTTATAAAACTGGATGCATATAACTGAATCATTACACATACAGCACAAAATATTAACACTGAGATCTCTTCAAGTGGTGGCATATGATTTGGGGCTCAACTGCTTTACACACAAAAATATGAAACATCATCTTGTTGCCACATCTGCAACACATGTAAACTTACAAACTTGTGATGGATGGCATAGAAAAACAGCACAAAACCGAAGTATCTGACGACTTTTTAACAGACTGATCAAATGACTAGAAAACTGCACAAACCAAACGACAATAACACCACAATTCTAAGAAAACTCAAATTGACAAATTTTCAACTAGTGCTTTAACAGCTTCCATACAGAAACAAAAGTGCATAGATCTGACACTGAATTAAGACTCAAGAAAGACTAGGGGCTTGCTGTGTATAGCTGATGGGAGTTTGGGATGAAGAGCTGGTGGAGTAGCCACTGCTGATAGAAAAAGAAAAATGGAAATCCAAGTCCTACTGCACAAGAAATAAAGACAATGAGAAACAACTGCTACCATATAAGTCCATGATGTTCCTATATTTTCAGTCTCTTTATACCAGGAGGAAAAAAATATAAATGAGAAAGGCATAAAGAAGCTTAACAAGAATTATCAAAGCTAAAACCCAAAGAAAACAAAAAGTGCATCCTGCAGAAACTTCAGTTGACAGGGAACAGAGAAGTACAGCACAGCAGATGTAGAGCTGTCTACAGGTGTAACAGAATTTAGAAATGGACCCTGATATGCCAGAAATACTTTTCTTTTTTTTTCAATATGTTTGGACTATTGAAATATCTTTAATTGGCATTGGAGATGTACCAAGTTTTTATCAAATTCTGAAAAGAGTATATAGATTGTCTCTCTCTTGATGAGTTAACAATACTCTTTCTAGGGAAGTTAGATTTTACGTGGTCACTAACAACAAAAAGAGAAAGAAAACTTTGCAGTGGAGAGTAAATTTCCCTCTTGCTCTTTCCTAGTTGCTACTTACATTATATCCTTCCCTACAGCCTTCTGGGTTTTGGGTTTGTAGTTTTTTTAAACCATATTTATTGTGATTATTATATTTATTGTGGATGCCCGTCCCTGGAAGTGTTCAAGGCCAGGTTGGATGAGGCTTTGAGCAACCTGCTCTAGTGGGAGGTGTCCCTGCCCATAGCAGGGGGGTTGGAACTAGATGATCTTCAAGGTCCCTTCCAACCCAAACCATTCTATGATTCTACGAAACAGAATAGCTGTTCTCAGTTATCTGTATATAGAATATTGGTAATTATTAAATGAAATGATCAGGCAGCAAGATCAAAAGCCAAAAAGGATATTTTTTCATACAGTACAAAATTAAACTGATGTTAAAAGATGTGGATATAAAAATTTTCAAATGGATTCTTAATACAATTAGGTAAATCATGAAACAAACAAACAAACAAACAAAATCTATAAAAGATTAATTAAATACAAATCTATTAGTCTCCAGCTCAGGAAGCCGCAGAATTCTGGGCCACTTAAGAAGCTCTTAGCCCTTTGCCTAGAATTTTTCCCAACTACTTGCTACTTGCCAGTGTCAGAAACATGATCCTGCACCTCTGCTCCAATGCAGATTTTTCTGTATGGTAGAAGATTATATTATAAATGCAAGATCTTAGTTGAAAACAGAATGACAAATATAACATTATGATCTAAATGCTGAATATGAAAAAAATGTTTTTGGAGCCATAAATAGGAATTCATTACCCTCAAACACATTAACTGAATTTCTAACTGCAAGATATTTTACAAGACATCTTTCCCCCCTAAAAGGTCGTATGTTATGTTTTGAACAATTAATCAACAATTATACACTAATAAGATCTTTTACTGATATATTAACAGAAATATCAGTTGTATTTAGATACATACATATAATATATGAATGAAAGAACTTTTTGGAAATGTGGAGATGTGCATAATTATGTAACAGGTAAGCATGTCCCTCTACTGTGAAATACGTTTCAAAACAGAGGACCAAATGAAAAATAAACCAACACAAACACACAAGTCTTTTTAAAAACTATCCACATGCCATATACTCTTACATATGGCAGCAAGTTAATTTGAAATGCCATTCACCACAGATTTTTTTATTTAATTAAAACATTTCTAGGATTTTCAGACTTTGCTTATATTCCCATTGACCATTACTGTATTCCTCTTTTGCGTGGGCAATATTTGTTATTATTTTCTACTAAAAGGTTGACTTTTCAAAGTAACTCTCCATATAGCTTAAGCAGTAACATTTTCAAGTGGTTTGTTCATAAAAGTATTACTGTCAGGTAGGTCTCTTTACTTTTTCCCTTTTGTTTGGCTACCCTGGAACGCCACTTTTAAGCACAGGCTTAGTCCTCCCCACTTATAGGAATGAATCAAAGAAATTTAATAAAAAAGATTTCTGAACCTATGGTGAATTGTCAGCTAGAGCAGAGTTTAAAAACCAAATGCAAAAGCTATGCAATTTTAAACTGCACTGACTAACCTGGGATTTCTCTCTGAAACTTAGTTAACCCTGGAGAACTTGCCTGAAGCAATTGCTCCAATCATCCTTTTGGCCACCCTGGTAAGGAGGAGAGAGCTGCTGGCAGCTGCCAGCATTTTAAACACCACAATGCACAGACTTACTCTGATGAGCAATAGGCAACATTGAAAGTGTTTGTAGCCATGTAATTCTTACATTCACTTCACCGTTCAGACTGCTGCTGTTCTGGAAGGATTACTGACTGTCCTAGCACTACCCACGCTGATAGTTTAAGAGCACAGTGAATGGACACTAAACAAAAATACAGCAGTGACCCTTCTTCTGCAGCCCTGCTGTAAGAGAATAAGTAAGTTTCTTTCTGCTTAACTCAAGTTCTAGATTTGGCAAGTTTTTTACTCTATTACTGGGTAGTTACATACAAAATCTGAGAAATCCAAATAGGTTGGAATTTACAAGCCACTATAAGTAACATGGCCCTACTGAGATGTGACTCAAAAGTCCATCTCTGAAAATAGGCCCACTTGTAACTGATTAAGAATGACATCCTGTTGTCAAGTAAGACATCATATTAGGAGAGAGTCATTTAAATGTTTGCATCTTTCAGACCCTGATTTTGCTTATTCTGTGCTGTATCTGTGTTGCATATAGCCAGGCATCGTGTACTTCAAGAATTTCAGCATGCGCAAAGACACTAAAGCCAATCTCCTGCTGATGTAAAGTGATGTTGAAACAAGTACTTTGTGTCATCATGACATATGTTCTTTCCATTTGCATTTGTTCTATTACATGCTTAAAAATAACTACAAGGACACAAACAGCTTTCATTCACACAAATATTTGGGACATGCAGTTATTATACAGCTGCTTTACCTTGACTTGGCAATTCACATATGTTGATGAAGTTAAATGCTTCTTTATTAGACCCCTGTGTCAGTATAACTTCCTACATTATGTAGGAACTATGTAACTAATACGGCTATGCCACAGCACCTTTTCTAAGGATGATTACATTTCAGTAGAATAATATAATGCATACATTTTTTTGTGCT
Source organism: Todiramphus chloris collaris (assembly GCA_025345505.1). Lineage (NCBI taxonomy): Eukaryota > Metazoa > Chordata > Aves > Coraciiformes > Alcedinidae > Todiramphus > Todiramphus chloris. Next base: position 12,096,643 of record JANVCC010000020.1, on the reverse strand, counting down.
TTCCTTGCCTCAGAAAGCTAATAACATAAATAAAAACACAACCAGGAAAGGTTATTACCTCTGTCCACGTTATCTCAGTTTGATTAAGTGCCAGAATCCTCAATTTTGAAAATGCACTGGATACAGAAGGTGATGTAGATGGAAATTTAATTTTGTTTTCACTGTGTAAAAAGAATAATTATTAGTATAGTGAATACTTGTGTTTATTTAAGTCACCAATTTGGAATTACATATTACAGACAAAAATAATTTACACACCAACAATTAAAAAGTCACTGCCAAGGTGACACAAATTTTAAAATATTACAAAATATCCCTCTTGTTATATTCAAATATAGTCTCTCCTAATTTATTTTCCTACTTCATAAATGCATATTTACTAACCGGTGGCCTTCTTCCCCAAGTTTTGAATACGAAAAGAATTATTTTCATTATTAAATGAAACAAAGTCAGATTTGGGGCTTAAACTCCTCATGGCAATTGAACATAAAGAGCCCACATGACTATCCAGACCTCAGTTAAACAAAATGATGTGAAACCCACTCTCACTAGCAAAACAGCACTATAAACCAATTAAAACGATTCTCAGAATCTGCAGTCTTTAAATTAGTTTTCGTAACTCACTAACTAGTTATCTTTTTGTAAAAATCTCCCAGTGTAGCTATACTTACATACTTCTGGGTTAAATTTCTCCATTTAACAAACTCTTAATACAGCTGGTAGATGGCTAATCACTTTTATTGTTCTTGTAAAATTCCTCACACACACAAAAATTAGTAACAGACTTACCTGTTAATGTCTTTATTTTTTAAAGTAAACAGAAGGCCAAAAGACTAGAAACCAAATTTAGACTATTTCAGTTTATAGCCATAAGTGTCAGATTACAGCATCAATCCCATTTTGCTTTCCAATTTTATCACAAACAACTTCTGAAAGCCAGTCTAAACCATACTGCTCAATAATAGAAAACTGAAAAGATTATTCTAGGTGAAATAAAACAAATTCCCAGTATTCTCATGCCTGCTGATAATAGTAAATCATGACAAAATATGCTCCAGGCAAAGTTAGACTTACAAATAGCACCCAGGCTGCAAACAGCTGTTCAGTGCTAAATATTAAAGACAATACACCTACATCTATTCTAAAAATACATTTTTGTCAAATTAACTATAAGAACAAATAAAAAAAAGGGATGACTTTTTATTTAAATTAACTTGGTGCACGTATCAATTTAGCTTACATCACTTTCAGTTGGTTTAGTTACATTGTGTGTACTGTACAATGAAGGCTTTAGGAACTGCTGATCTCAGCACAGATCTCCAAGACTCTCAAAACGTCATATTTTTGGTTTCAGCCTTCAGTCCTATTGTGCTGCTGCTGTCTTCAGTGACTAGTATGACCTCCAAACCAGCTGAACAGCTCTGCTTCAAGAGTCAGCAGTCAGTGTTAACCTTGACAATAAAACAAACTTCCTAAAGTCGCAGCTGTAACATCAACTTCTCAAAATTAGTGGTTCGGGCTGCTACGTATTTACAAACTTTAATTCATTGTGTCAGTTTACACCAGAAAATTATTCTGGCATGTGCCACCTACAGCGTATATGCATGTACTAGAAATGTTCTTTATTGTAAAATTATTTTGTGAATTCTTTCTTGTTTTGATGCAACTGCAGCTTAATTTAACAACAACATCCCTTGTTTTCCAATCTCATCACTGTACAATAGATCTTCCCCTAGGTCTGTCACCATGATCCACAGTTCTTAGCAGCATCATTTCAGGACAGGAATGGACTGGCTCTATTTCAGTTTGGTGTCAAGACACTGTCAGTAAGCATAACTCACAAAGAAGTGGATTCCTAAATAAACACTTGCCTGGGCAGTCCAAATATACCAACAAGAATAAAAAACAGAGATAGAAGTCTTCAGGCCCTTGGAATGACTTTAAAAGAATGAAAATACATTTACTTTACAGTTTTCCTATGTAGAAAAAAAAAAAAAAATTAAGCTCATGAAAAAAAACCAATCAGGTTTGCAAACCAGAAGGCAAACAGCTACTGCTAAACCTAACTAATAAATGCTTAGCAAGACTTTTAAGTGATAAGAATGTGTTACTAGTGCTTTCACAGGTAGGCAGCGAACTCCTGCAGGAGTGCCACCTCAAGGTCTTGGCTTCTTCTGAGGGGCCCATCTGCCAGCAGAGTCCACACCCTGCCAGTGCCACGCAGACACTATGCACGAGTATCCAGAGAGGGGAACCTGCTGCACGCGCACACAGCAAAGTCAGCTATGCCTGCTGTGAAACCGGTCTCCTTGCTGAATCGCGTGCGCTCACTGCACACGTGCAATGTGGGTGCGTACACATGCTGTATCAGTTCTGCCTTGGGGCAAACTGAGCTTTAAAATCCAGAGAATTAATTGTCCTAGATGTCACAGAAGTGTAGAAGAGCATCTTGCGACACTGTAAACCTATGTTTCTACACTCCCTGTTTTGCTTATTTCTAGAAAAGTACTCTGAGTGCGGTTTTTACCTTCTGTATAACTGATTAAAAGAGCCTACAGCAACCTGTACAAATCTAAAATGCACTTTAATCCAGTCTCCCTAGTCAACAAGCCAATTTGCATACAAATGATGAGATCTGTTACATAGAACACATTGACAAATGCCGAAATTCATGTAAACGTTTAACGACTGAAAGCTGTATTCTATTTTCAGACAATTCAGGATTTTTTCTAATTTTACAAAACTTCAGTCAACATCCATCTCTCCTGAGTATTTCTCCAGAATTTAGTTTTACATAGCTGCTCATCTCCTAGGGTTCTAGTCTTTCCTTGAAAAGAGATGTCTGAAAAATATAGCATACACACAAGTTGTTTAAGGACAAGATTTGAAAAAAGTATTTAAGAACTAAGCAATGAGCACATTGCCTTTAAAAAGTCGAGTCCATATCTAAACAGCTGCTTCTTTTTTCTCCCTAACCCAAAGGAATAGAAACCTAAGTATGAGTATTTATACCTGATATTAAGTGTTTCCAGGTTTTGAATGTGAGAAGCAATAGCTGTTACTGTCTCCCAAGATGAGATCAGATTTTTTGATAGATTTATATGCCTGATATCTGAAATGTCACATTAAGGAAAAGAAACTTATCTCAAATAGGAACTTTCTTTTTCAGAAATGAGAATTTATTTATTTTTTTCTTTAACCATATAAACAGAAATTGGGTAAGAGATACTGTTGCTCAGTGACAGCAAATTTTATTTTGATTTGCGGTATGGAAATAGTTTATAGTTTTATAAAAAAGCCTAACTTTACAAATCCTAAAATGAATTAATTTCTGTATTGACAGGAACTCATTTATGAGTCCTTATAAATGAACAAGCAATACCTGTTTTGTATTTCTGTAATATCCTTACAACATGCAGTATATTGAATACATTATATATTGGAAACTTCTGGTGCCTCCAGAACATACAAGTCACATTTTTAAGGGGTTATCTATTCTTGAGTTTAATTAAAAAAACCAAACAAACTGCTGGCACCTTCTGAAACTGCAGTCACAGTAGCAATCTATGACAATATTTCAATTTTTATCCACAATTTGCATTCCCTCTCAAAAACTGTAGGCATCTACTTTTTAAGTTTGTAAGCATTGCATCAAGTTTCTAAATATAAACTGCAATTTAAAACATTTTTTTAATAAAAGGATACAAATATCATTGACTGAAATGAACACTTGGAATACTAAAATACGTACTTTATTTGTGGTATGGTGCAATATAGCAAAAAAGGATACTAAAACATGTTCTGCTGATTTCCTCTTTCTGATCAGCGTGGCTCACTGCACACTCACGCACTGAGATATCTACCAGTTTGTTCAGCTGGCTAAATGAGAAAGAACATTCTGTTAAGTAATTTTCAAAACCAGAAATAGGTACATTATATAAATACCTGATTGTTACAACTAATTAATGTCCTTTTCATATATGTTGTCTCCTTGAGAATTAGCAGGGAGCAGACTGCTACACTGCAGTGTCTTTCTTATTCAAAAATGGACACATCTCTATTTTTTGCCTTTACATTGCTACTACAGAATAGGTCTGGCTGAACCACAATGCCCACTCCCCTCAAAAACCACAACTAATCCTCATTCAAGTGAAAAAAAGAGTGATCATCAGAGAAAATACAGCTATGCAAACTGGAATTTAATTAGAAGTTCCAACTGAAACAGGTTTCTTGTAATACTTTCTGCAAGAGATTCTAAGTTATTTGGCATTCTTTGTATCATTTATCAAAAGAGACTGAAAAAAAAGAGCATTTTTGACTCCTTACTATGTTCTGGAAGACAAAGGGAGAATAGTTATGGAATATCATCTCAGAAGGAGACTGCCACCTACTGAACTGATACCTTTCTACTGCTGGAGGTCATTAAAACTGCAATCTATTACACACCATTAAGTTACTTCTTTTCTTACCCTTCTAGATAAACGAACATGACATGAACTGACTAAAAGACTTCTTCACTAACAGTATAGTGACTTTCGGTCTTCCCTCTCTTAGTTACACAATCATGACTGATATAAGTAAACAAAGATGAAATAATACTGTACAATACTAAAAAAAACATTAAAATACATCTATTTAAAAAGGACTGTGCATATGTATAATGATTGGCAATACCATGATAATTTATCCCATTCATTTGTCCCCAAGTATCATCACCCCCTAATCTGCGAAATCAAAATGAAGGCTGTGAGCTCTTAAACATGGCATAATCCAAGTTCCTATCTGTAAAACAGGTAAATTATGAAGTCACAACAGGAAGATGGTCTCTTCCACCATAGTACAGTTTGCCTTATTTTTAGAGCTATGACAATATTATATGCAAGGCACCCAGCTTCCTTTCCTTACTTGACTAATCAATTGCTAGGAGTTTATCTTAGATTTTCATCTGTTATACTTGCCTTTGTTGCTCTGCAATGGAATCCATGCCAACAAATTCCACAGTCTTCTTTCCAAATACTACTGTATTCTCTGTCCCATGCTGAATGTCTTGCTTATTACTCAATCCATACCGATCCTTTACTGCAGTAAGAAAATCTACTCCAAAATTTGCCTTGTTTGGCCGGATAAATGATCCTCCCTTGGGATGCCTAGAACAGAGCAGCCAGGGAGAGGTGAAATATGAAAAGTTATCATAAGAACTCTTGGAACTCTTATACAAACTCAAACTTTAAAAAATTATGATACTAACTCACTAACAATTTTGAAACTGAATACTCAACAGAAGTATCCACCTATGTTCTATACGGTCCTGTGAAGTTTCTTCATTTTTCTTGAGCACTGACAAAACTTTATTGCATGGCAATTTCTTACCAGGCAATTTCTTTGACAATTTCTATCAAAGTTAGCAAGGAAACGCAGTATCTAGGAAGAACAGAAGAGACAAGTTGTGGGAACATTATCACAGAGCAATTTGATAGAAGGATCAGCCAGAAAACAGCAGGAAGAAAATCGGTAGTTATGATTACCTGTCTGGTTTCCAGCTGAGAAGAGTGCAGACTTTAGTTGGCAGGCACCCAGGAGAAAGAAATCACTTATGTAAATAAAACTCCTCTTTTCAAAATGGCATGTAAATGTCAAATGGCTAATGAGCAAACCGTAATATAAACCACCAATTCTACATAGTTCAAAATTCTCTCTCAAAAAAACATTAACTAGAGACTCTTAATCCTATGGACCTATTACAAGAATATGGAATTGCTTGGGCACTATATAATCACATTCTTATATTAAAAAAAAAAAAAAAATCAGTACTGGAAATTGCCTGTGCCAGTTTCATTCATTAAAATTTCTAATACTTAGGTACTCTCATATCCTAGAGAAGGATCTGGGTAGAAACTAGCTATTATTTACTTAAAAAATATTTTCAGTCTAGTTTTATAGTGACTAAGTTTAGAGTGCAATGATTAGAAAACAAGCAGAAAGATATGCTCTTAGAGAACGTAAACCCAGTATGTAGTTTCACGTTCAATAATCATTTTCAATTCTCCATATTTTTAATCCAGTAGCCTTCTCTTAAGCCTTTTCTTCTATTCCAGTGAAGTTCTTTATAGCTTACAAACATTTGGTTAGTTTAAACGATACGTTTCCTCGAACGTAAAAAATTATGTAACTTTTTCTGAACACTACTTCCTAAAACAGTAAATGACATTTTCACTCTCTTAACTATAACATCTCTTACCTGTGAAGTATGACTTAATTAAATGCAAAAGTGATAAAGAGCTTTATAGATAGCAGATAACGTAGGGCACTCTACTTGGGGCTCTGGAAAGAAAACTTGTACTCTTGTCTGTCTGCAATTCACCCTAGGTCTTGCTGTATGTTCATTCTGACATTACTGTCCTTTTTCCTATCACCTGGATTCACCCCATTTTGCCATCGCTATCCCTCTGCACTCAACAGTTCTGCTACATTTTATCCCTCTGCTCTCCCCAGCCCTCTCACCAGATATAATCTAGACCCCCACATCTGCATCCCTCCATTTATCCCTGGTGTAGCCAAGTCCTTTGGGTCTCTCCATCACCATACCGATCCCTAAGCCCAGTTCTGTCATCTCAGGACACCATTTCTAACGGCATCTCCTTCCTCAAGGTCTTTGCAGGAGCCAGTTCTATCCCTAGGAAAAAATGCAAAGGAAATGAGCTACGTTGCCCCTTGTCATTTGAAGCTACAGGTAAAGTATGGGGCATTTCTCTCTCAAAACCCTTCTATTTTTTGTTTTGATCATAGCAAGACCATAGGGTTTCTCCCTTCTGTTCCTATCAATTCCAAGCACTATACATGCTATCTTATCTAATGTATACTCAAATCCATTCCACAGCCTAAGTTTCTCTCTCAGTTCCATTCCATTCATTTGACCTACTTTTTCAAGAACTGTCACAGAGAAGGACAGAAAAGGAGACTGCAATAGGAACCCATTTTCAGGCAAAATGATTGTGTTCAAGGACAGAGGTCACTTACCCGTAACTCATCTTCCCTAAAATACACTGCCTGTATTAACTTTCACACTGGGGAATGTGAACTGTACAAGCCAGCTATACATGTCCAACAACCACTGTACAGCACCTGGACTCATGAGAAAGCACACCTCTTAGCAGTCAGTCTCCATAACTGGTAACTATATTGGTAAATTCTCATCTAAACGCTCATCCAGCATACATATCATGAGATGGAAGAACCTGCAGACTATGGATCAACCTGACTTAAACCGAACATTCAAAAGTCTGATAACAGGGATTTTTGCTCCCACGTGTGTAAAATGTCTTGCAGCCAGGACAACACACTGCAGAAAGGAAGTGGTAGAATACGTGCCCCAATTTCCTTAAGCAGAAAATCTGGAATATGCCAATGTGGGGCTCTGGCAACCAGCTGGCTCTGGTTAATATGGACACTTCTTACAGCCTTTTAAAACAGAGAAGTTGACCCCAATCTCGGAAGTCAGCTTGTAGGACACTTCCTATTTATGATTCAGTAGCCTGAAACGATACAGCTCATCTGCTAGCATGCCCAGGGCCCTTGAAAAATATTCATTGAATTTTAGATTATCTATCAGCTTCCACTGATTAACCATTTCCCTGAATATAGAGGAAATCTGGAATCCCTCTTCTTTGCTGATGTAAAACAAAGTGGAGGTGCTGCTCACAACTACAGGTATATATGATGGCTCTTAACGTGCTAGAGAAGTGTCACACACATACACTTCTCACTACCTGAAGAATAATGCAGTAGTACACAAACTGTGTTCTGACAAGAGTGACACTCTGATGTCTGACTGCAAAAGCAAGCTTCTGAGCAAAGGAGAGAGATCTCAGCTTTATCAGCCTAGATGGTCAAGGTGGATGGAAGGGCTTCTTTGTCCACTACCAGCTATTTGCAGTGATTATCTCAAGGCAATTATCATAATTGGGGCACACATACTATGAAGTTCATAAATTGTCTTAAAATACAGCCAGATGAATCCATGCACATCTTTCCTAGATAAGCTCTCTTCCTTTTAAGGGGAGGTGCTCAACAGATCAGACTTCTTTTAGAAGAATGTATACACTGCAGTAGAGAAAGCACTTCAAGCTTTAAAAGAGTCTGTAGCAGCTGTGGCATCAAACAACGCTTGGAAGTGACACCTAACACTGATCTGCCCTGGTGTATCAAACTACTGAAACTTTGCAAACACCAGCAAGGTCTTGCACCTGAAGGTCTTGCAAGTCTACTCTAGTCAAGCATACACAAAAAACCACACAAAAGCTGAGTCTGACCTTTCATTAAACAAGGGAAGAAAGACATCTGCAGTTCCAGATCCTATCTTAAGGTTCTGCTGAAGCACAGGACATGTTTCAGTACTGGTTAGGGACAACAATTTTGTTTCAACACTGTTCCATTGACAGCAGAGAGTAGAAGTCTCTGTTGGGTACAGTGACACGCAGTGAAATAACCAAAGCTTCCTAATCAAGATTTTCCAAGGCTAAAAGGCATCTTGGGAGTGCATTCTCCCCTTGCTAAATGGCAATCCCTTTTTTTTCATAGACACTAAAATGATACTGACATCTTCCTGTATTTGAACAGTTTGTTTATGTTCTAAGTAGATACTCCTGGAGCTGAATCTGTCATTCTTGAAGAAGAGATGGTCTAAACATACTCTTTTGGGCAGGAACATAAGTATCTTGCTAACAGTAACAACATCTGATTGGTCACAACTGCTGTCTGTAAATTTAAAAACATGTCTATATACAACTTATAAAACTCACTGAATAAGTAAAAGCTGAAAACATGTAACACCTTTGCCAGGATAACCTGGCATTTCAGGACTACATAAACATACGCAAGTCAAAGCTTCCACCAGAATAAAAACAACACAAAGGGGTGAAAAGGCCACAAAGATCTGAAAATCAATTGCAATTCTACGTGGCTGAAAACATCACAGAAACAAGCTTTACTATATTTTCCTCCATTTCTCTGGCTTGCTGTGAAAGGCAGATGTGGAGAGATGGCTTATAATTTAATATGGTCAATACTTCTAGTAACAGTATCTGCTGAAATTCAGTATTCCTCTGGAAAGTGATCTGGGAAGAAGAAAACATAATTCTTTAGCAGTGGGGGGGAGAGGGGACATGTTCCTTTCAATTATGACTCTAAATGTGTCATATAGCAGATTGTTATTCCCATTTTGTGAGTTAAGCAGAGAAATATGTCATCTGCTGCAGGGGAATCCACACATTCCCCCCAGCAAAGTGGCAGTGATAAACAGTTAAAAAGCCTGTGTAAATACTGTGTGTGAAAGGAATACCCAATAGGAATACCCAACACTAACTGAGAGGAAGGCTAAGGAAGAAGACCCTTCTGCCAGATTAAACAGGGGGGAGGACTCCAATTGACAGGAAGCATAAAAGCAGCTTGATCATCTGTAACTGTGGGAGAAAGGAGAGGGTATGAGAGCAGCAATCAAAACCTGGTTTGATGCCATCAAAAGTCACCCCACCAGCAGCACGTCTCTGCCTAGGCCAGAGAGAGCTGCCTGCTGATCAGATGGCAATGTGAACCTGTGCCCAGCAAGGACAGACATCCTGGGGAGCAACATGTACATCCTACATCTCAGTGCACATCTGTGACCTCAGAGGGGCTTTCTACGAGCATGCACATTGATGGACTACAGGAAGCATCACAGGGACACAGCAGCTGGAGCACCTGTACCTCCCATGGGAGGTGTGCATGGCTAAGGCACTCGTCTTCCCAGGGGAGGTGTGTGACCCACATCTCCCAGGGGAGCACAGGGGTGTAACTGTGTGAATGGGTCTATGGGACAAGGACTTCTTTGAAAGCATACTCCTGTTTCAAAAGCTTTTTATAAAGCATTCCTTTCAAAATTACCTTAAAAAGAATTTAAAAAAATGCCCTTTCCTTGCATTTGTTTACAGTACAAGCTACTCCATCAGCTGCTCCTGCTTATGAGGTTTCAGTGAGTGAGCAAAGTAGGGCTGTAAGCAAAGGATACTACTGATAAGGTTTGAGAAAGAAAAAAAAAAAAAAAAAATTTTCTTTTTAACATGTATATATATTACATAAAGAAACCAAACAGCAGTAGCGAAGAGGTCACATTTTAGGTTGTGGGGTTTGGTTTGTTTTTTTTTTAGGATCTTTTTGATAACCACATTTTACTTAACTTTGTCTACATCTTCACAATTGGTACATGAACCACAAACCAATCAGTCTGCACAGAGAAAGTTATGTCTGTGAGTCAGGGCTGACTGCTAGAACTATTATTTATTCTCTTAGACTCCAGAAGGACTTTGTCTGGTTGGAACAAAGTAGAATACAAAGAACAGGTATTATAAGAATAACATGTTTAAAGTTCACTACATTTAAATTTGTTATAGGTATAGGCAGCTTCACTCAAAAAGTTGATTCTTACAACAAGAATTGAGATCACTAGCTGAGATCTCTTCTCCTGGGAGCACACTAATGGTTGCTAGAAAAGAAGAGTCTGTACACATGTAAAACACTCAAGTTTCTGAGAAACATCTACAACATGTTCAATTGCTTCTTCTGTACAGAAAGATTTGAAATGGCCAGCTAATTATTTTAATTATTTCTCCTACAACAGAACAGAACTACCTTCAGCTTGGAAACTGCTTCAATTCATTTTAAAGCATTTAAGAAGCAACCTCTGACAATAATTCATTCAAACATGGTTGCTCTAAGATCATAGTTCCCAATTATTTAGCTAAAAAAACCCCATCAGCAATGTAGAATTTTTTTCTTGCATTAAGTGTGCTTAAGTTTTGCTTTATTATTATTATTATTATATACAAGGGGGGAAATATCCAGTCCTCACAGCAGTGGCTTATTTATTTATTTTTCTAAAGAACAGATTTTGTTTTATCATCTCATTTGCTGATAATGAGGTCTCTGGGGCTTCCATCTTTCACAAATGTAGAAGTTAAGAAGCTACAAACTAAATACTGATTTGCAGTACTGAACATAATCTACCCCTTCCCTGACTATGCTTGTTTGGCTACAAGTATGAGATAGTATTCCCACAAAGCATTTCAAAATAGCTACTTTTTAACTTTGCATTTTTTGATACATAAATTCTTTTGCTGATTCAGTCTGAGACCAAAAAGCTCTACTTGCTGGCTTGAGAACAACTTTGATCTGAACTGATAATGAAGTATATTCTTTAATAAGCCCTGAACTGCTTGTTATGTCTCAATACAAATACAGTAGCTTCCTTTGCTGCCTCAGGGAATTCAATTTGTCTCCAGAAGACCTTTTGTTAGATACAAAAATAGACCTACTTACCCCACAATATAGAAATAATAATTTAAATATCTTTCTTTTTATTCTGTGTGATATTTTACAGCAATAGTTCTAAGTCCCTTCCATACAATATTCCTATATTCAGATATGAGAAAGTGCCAAGACTCATCTACTCATGAAAGTGGAACTGATCAGCGTTTTCACAAGCTGAACACACACGTTCAAAGTTTAGTAAATGCATGCACTGTTACTACATGCTTGTAATTATTCTTTTGGAGGAAATTCTCCTAAGAAAGTATATGTACAAATAAACCACCTCTGGCTCTGGAAAAAAAATAATAAAAAAAATCTTTGAACCACAATGAGGCAAAGCTAGTGAGACTCTGGCAAACTGTCACTGTGTACTTTTCTTGTTTACACTTCTCCTGTCATCTGCTGTTAGCCAACATCAGAGGCAGGAAACTAAGCAACACAAGGCTTTGGACTGACTTCATCCAGCTATTCTTATGACTTTTGTTTACAAGCAAGTTGAAAAAAAAAAAAAATAAAATTTTGCTTATGCTCTCATCAATGGCTTTAACTTTTTCAAGATAATTAATATGAGGAATTAATTTCAGGGAAAAGCCTTCTTACATTTTCCAACAAACCAAAGCAAAAACAGATCCAAAAGAAAGACCATAGACAACTCTTATTTATTTTCTTGGTTTTTCACTTTCTTTCATATTTTCAAAAGCCTTCTATTAGTTCTGAATGCTCACTGTCACAGGATTTGATTTATATTAGATTCACTTCATTTCAATGAGCACTTGAACAGTGAGGAACAAACTGTAATCAAACCCTCCTTGTACAGTTATTACCAGCCTTGGAAAGCAGGAGGTAGAAAAAGACCTAGAAATGTCTCCATTTCATCTCATTAATATAAGACTGGCTGTAATCCAGTGGTCAAAACAAACATCCATGTAACACCACATCCTTACTCCAAAAGCTGCCAGTAGAAAGTGGTTGGGAAAAATACAACAGGGCAAGTTATTTTAATGATACAGACACAGAATATTCTCTCATCCTTCACCAGTTCAGTGCTCAGGAACTTACTGAGCTAGTAGCCCTTAGTATTTAAGGGCCACAGATGACTGTTATTTTATGAATTCATCCAGTAATTTTTTTAACTCACAAACTTTTAGCTGCTGCAGTGTCCTCTGACATGGAAATCAATAGCTTGTTGCTGTTAGCATCAACCCTAGAGTCCTGCATTCCCCAATTTCAAATGTGTTAAGTGATCAGGTCTTTAAACTTAAATGTAATGCACATACATACTTCATAAAACCCATATAGCCACTGTGTTTTGCAAGTATTAAATGCAAGAGAAGGTACTTAACAATTCCTCACAGATACAAATAAAATCCAAATCACAGAATGTTAGGGGTTGGAAGGGACCTCCAAAGATCATTGAGTCCAACCCCCCTGCCAGAGCAGGACAGAACTAGGGCAGATCACTCAGAAATGCATCCAGACTGAGACTCCACAACCTCTGTGGGGAGTCTGGTCCAGTGCTCTTTAACTCTTACAGTAAAGAGGTTCTTCCTCATGTTGAGGTGGAACTTATTGTACTTGAGCTTGAATTTTTTGAAATCATTATCAGGAACCTGGCAATTTCCCTTAACAAGATACATGTAAGTCATTTCACGTCCAAATCTAAACTATATTTGAGACAGTTAATATGGACCAATATTTCACTTGAGAAGTACCTAATGATGGTAAGTAGGACAGACTGATTCCCTTACTAATGTACAAGGTCTTAACATACTAAAGGGAAGAGTAATAACATCCAAAAGTCCCACTTTATTATATACCTCTGAAAACATGACTTGCATTTCCTAAGTATTTACCCTGTTCTAATCCCTTTTACTGGATTAATAATAATGCAACAGCCTCTATGGCACAGCTGGTCACAGCATTCAGATTTATTATCTTTCTAATATCAGCCAACCAACAACATAAGGGATTGCCCTAAAAATTGCGGAAGGGCAGATTCCTATGACCATCTTGTCAATACACGACATGCCAGCACTGCGAATCAACTCACCTGCACTTAAAATACTGTGTTCCTTCATAGGTACCATCATGCTTTCCCCTCTGAGGATCATCCCATTCCACACCAAGCCAAATTCCTGAAAAATATGGTAGATACATTTACAAATTTATGGCATCATAGCCATTGAAATTATGGTTGGAAGGAACCTCTGAAGTTCATCTAACCTAACTTTCTTTCTCAAAGCAGGTGAAAGGTTGGACTAGATGATCCTTGAGGACCCTTCCAACCTGGTATTCCATGATTCTATGATTATCACCAGCAATAAACAGGTCAGACAGTTAAGTCTTTACCTAGCCAGAGCTTGAAAATCTCCAAGTAGAGAAAGATTCCAACTTATCTGGGCAGCCTATTCCAGTGCTGGACATTACTTTTGTGGAGAAAAAGATTTTCTGGCTGTGCCATGTAAACCTTTCCAGACAATTTGTGGCCATTGTCCCTCATGATATAATCTAATACTAGTAAGAATTTGTCATCTTAGTAACGGTCTGTCAAACAACTGCAGGCAGCTATTAGATGCTACTTAATCTTCCTCACAATAACCAAACCCAGATCCCTCAACCTCTTCTACACACATGAGCCTTTGACCACCTTGGCAGCTCTCTGCTGGATCCTCTGGCGTTTGTCCACATCCCTCCTGAACTGGGATGGTCCAAACCCAGATACACGATTCCAGCTGCAACCCTATTAAGAAACTCTGTCCCCAGAGGGGGATAACAGCTTCTTTTGATTTGTTGGCCATGCTCATTGTTCTGAGGTAAGCCAGTACAATGAATATCTTGCTTGTGACAGGAGCTCACTGTCGGCCCATATTCACGACAATATCGACCTTAACTTCCAAGTTTAACCTTCCGATAAACCCCGGGGGTTGCTTGTGCTTCCTGGTCTGTACTGATAAATGAGTTTATTTCACACTACATGTGGAGTCCTTCAGGGATTGGTACTGGCACTGGTGCTGTTTAACATCTTTGTGGGTGACATGAACAGTGGGATCGAGTGCACCCTCAGCACGTTTGCTGACAACACCAAGCTGTGTGTTGTGGCTGACACACTGGAGGGAAGGGATCCATCCAGAGAGACCTGGACAGGCTGGAGAGGGGGGCCTGTGCCAACCTCATGAACTTCAACAAGGCTAAGTGAAAGGTTCTGCACCCACAGAGGGGCAATCCCAAGCACAAATACAGGCTAGGTTATGAGTGGATTGAGAGCAGTTGTGCAGAGAACTTGGGGGTGCTGTTTAATGAAGTGCTTAACATGAGCTGGCAACATGTGCTGGCAGCCCAGAGAGCCAACCATATCCTGGGCTACATCAAAAGATGCATGGCCAGCAGGTCAAGGGAGGTGATGCTGACCCTCTACTCTGCTCTTGTGAGACCCCATCTGGAGTACTGAGTCCAGTTCTGGAGCCCCCAGCACAATAAAGACATAGATCTGTTAGAGAGGGTCCAGAGGAGGGACATAAAGATGGTCAGAGGGCTGCAGCACCCCTCCCATGAGGACAGGCTGATGGAGTTGGGTTTGTTCAGGCTAGAGAAGAGAAGGCTCTAGGGAGACCTTATAGTGGTCTAACAGTACCCGAAGGGGGCCTACAGGAAAGCTGGGGAGGGCATGTGGTGATAGGACAAGGGGCAATGGTTTTAAACTAGAGCAAGGTAGATTTGAATTAGACATTAGGAAGTTTTTTACTATGAGTGTGGCGAGACACTGGAATAGGTTGCCCAGGGAAGTTGTGGACACCTCATCCCTGAAAGTGTTTTAAGACCAGGCTGGATGAGGCTCTGAGCAACCTGGTCTGGTGGGAGGCAATGGCAGGGAGGGTGGAACTAGATGGTCTTTAAGGTCCCTTCCAACTCAAGCCATTCTATGGTTCTGTGAAATTTATCCTCCTTGAATCTCTTAGGCCCAACCCAAAAGTTCATAAAGCTTGCTCTGGATTTCAATTCTACCTTTTGTCACATCAGGCAGTTGAGGGTGAACACCGAGACACTGAGGAATATGTTAAACAATACAGACCCCAGCACTGTTTCCGCAGTACTTGCACATTACCAGATATTAAGTCATTGATTAGCACTTGTCCACTTGACAGACCACCTGCAGACTTTCAACCCACTTAAATCCATTCATCAGGCCTGTATTTCTCCAGCTTGAAAATAAGATTCTTTATAGAGACACTGTTAAAAGACTTATTAAAGTCAAGGAATATCACATCCCCTGTTCTCCCTTTGTCCACACTGCAGTCACATAATCACGGAAAGTAAATAGGTTTGCCAAGCGCAACCTGTTCTTCTTTACAAGTATCAAGTATTCCCAGTTATCATCTTGTCCTTCATAAGCTTGGGAATGGATTCCACAGAGACATGCTACACAATCTTTCCGGGAACTGAACTGAGGCTGATAAGTCTACAGTTCCCTCATCATCCTTCTTGCCTCTTCTAGAACTGTAAACAAGCCTAGTTTCCTTCAAAGCATCAGCAATCTCCCCAGCCTGTCATCTCCAGTTTTTAAAGATGACATATAGTCCTCTCACAATGAGACTAGTCAGATCTTTCACCAAGCTCGGCTAAGTCTTATTTGTCCCCGTGAGTTTGAATAAGATATCAAAAATGCATCTAGTCTGTGGATCCGCTGCTGCCGCCTGTCTCTCTCTTTCCCAGACTATGCCAGTACACAGAGATCGGGGAACAGACTGTTTGTGATGATTAATGGAAAGAGGAAGGCACTAAGGCCTTTCACCTGTAAGAAAAAACGTAGACAATTTCAACAAAAAAGTACTTCTTACAATCCTTTTGACAACTCTGACCTCTAAAAAAACACCAACAACTTATCTAGATTAGAAGATGCCACATCTACCCAAGAACAACGAGGAAAAACAACTTGTAAACTGCCACATTCTACTTGACTTCTTAAAAAAATACAACGTAATCAGCATTTTGGAAACCACCGTTAAACGTAAAAGCCATTTACTATCGTGATATTCACCTGCTGTAGAAGGAACACTGCCAACGTAGCGCACAGTTGCATACTCCGTGCCACACAAGATTCTTCGGCCCAGCGCATCAGAAGGCACCCCGGCAGTCATCCCGGGGAAACTCAAGCCTGAGCTGCTCGCAGACCTGCAGAGACACAAGCGACACCCTTACCACACACAAGTCACTGCTTTCAAGCCACAGCCCACCCGCCGCCCTCCCGCCCCGCCAGGGCCCTGCCGGCGAGAGGCCAAGCAGCCGCCGCCGAGCGCCGCGCCAGGCACCGTTACCGCGCGCGGCAGCTGCTGCCGTTGAAGCAAAGCCGCAGGCGCAGGGCGGCTAACGCACCTAAGCCCCAGAAGCAGCCCCGGGCCGGGCCCCCGCGCCGGCCCGTCCTCGTCACACCCGCACCTGGGGACGAACCGCAGATACCAACAGCGACAAGCACAAGCCGGCGCCACCGACCGCGCTTCCGTCCTGCGCAGGCAGACAGCTGTCACCCCGCCCCTAACTGTCGGCGCGCTCCCATTGGTCCCCGAGCCCTCTGTGCCGCTCTAACTTGGCCGCTATTGGCCTACCCCCATCTTCGACCCGCCCAACTCATCGCCTTCACGGCCAATTGATGTGGGGCGCCCCTGCCGTAGAGCCTCCTGGGTAGTGCAGTTTATCGAGGCGATGGCGCAGCGCGAACTTGCCCCCCCCGGACTACACCTCCCAGTACGCCATGGGGCGAGAGAAGGGCGCTCTGATTGGGAGAGTAGGGCCCCGGGCAGGGCCGGTCTGTGAGGGGAGAACGCGTGCGTCGGGCGGGAGCAACCCAGCTGTTACCAGCCGCCTGGCCGGGCCGAGAGGAGCGGCAGGGGCGGGCGCTGGCAAGGGTCGGACGCGGGAGCCGGGTCCTCGGCCGGCCTGGGAACAGCTGCAGATTTGCGGTGAGTTTGTAAGGAGGCGGGGAAGTTCTTCCAGGAACCTGCTGCTGTGTTAGCGTGTGGCCAGAAAGCCCTGCACCGGTCAGTCCGACGGCGAGTTGTTAGAAGCGATTCGGCACGCCGCCGGTTAACGATAAACAGCAAGCAACGGCTGCAGCAGCGAGCAGCAGGGGTTCACAGCACCTGACCGTGACAGGTTAGCCGGCTGGGCCTCTTCGGCAAAGCCCCGGGTGGTTCAGCTCCCGTCAGGGAAATCCTCCGTGCTGAGCACGCTTACGAGCACAGGAGCAACGCGCCTCTTCCCGCCTAAACTCAAGCTGCGCGTGGAACAAAGGCAGCCGGGCCCCAGGGAGAGGCTGCCTCGCTCTCCCGGCAGACAGCGGCTGAGGAGAACGTGGGCACCTCGGCGAGTGCCAGCGTGGGGTCAGTGAAATCTCTGTCGGTGCGTTTGTTTCCACCGCCGCTATTCGAGAGAAACAACAATTCAATTGAGGAGGCATAATAACTAGAAGACACTTTTTTTTTTTGTTTTAATAAGAAATGAGATCTTCAGGGTGTGTAGATTAGGAGCAAAAATGGAAAGATTTTAACTGTATTCTTTAAGTAGCAAAAAAGTAAAAAATAAAACCTAGCAAAAGCAATTTCAGTGCCTCTGCTTCTATTACATTAAATAATTCTGCACACTTTTCCCTCAAGCAGCATATTGGCAATGTTTTCTCAGATTCTGTGATGTTCATTACAGAAATCAAGTACAGGTATGTGATAACACAATCAAAGTAAGCAGGATAATATGCAAATTCTTGTATCTTCAAGCAACAGGCTTTGGGGGTGGGGGACGCTTCAGTGCATGCCAGGGACACGTGTGCCTTTACCTTAAGAGTCTTCCTTTGCAATGTAAGGTGCTTGCTTAGGCCAGCTAATGCCTTGGGGAGAAATAAATAAATAAAAAAAATCCGAGTCCTTTTCCCACATCTGTGGTGGTGTTGCCGTCTCATCTGGGTTCCTCAGCACATTAGTCTCCCGCAGAGGGCACCCTTGGAACGATCTGTTCCAGTTGTGAAGAGGCTGAAGCTACATGGTGGTAGGACAGCAGAAACAGTGGCAGTAAGCCCCCGCCCTCTCCTTTTCTGACTCACTGACTGTTCAGAGTGCAAACCTGTGAGCATGCTCCACCTGGACTGCATGTCAGGAAAGGGGTTGAGAACAAGAAATACTTTTCTTGTGCAAGGTGCAGCAGCACCTTTGATTGGTAATTCAGACAGTCTCAGCATCTACATAGATGGTGTTGAATTTATGTATTTAGTACTTTTATTTCTAAAGTGATGAAACTAGCATCATTTCAGTTCATTCTTTCTCTTCGTGTTTCTTGTTTCTTCTGTTTTAGCACTGTAATCAATAACTATAGTTCATCCCACACACTCAATAAGAAACAGGATAGTTCCAAACAACTAGATCAATTTAACATTTTCACCTCATTACCCAGAACTGCAACTTCTGCATTTTATAAGCACCGAGGTGAAAAAGGATTTAACTTCAGAATTTATTGAACATCCCTTGTGTTTGGTTAATAGCAGTTTTACATTTCTGCAAATGGCAATGATTATTCCTCCATATGGTTTTTATTTTGATGTCTACACCTCATCCCACCCTCAAAAAGAAGAGAGCATGAGTAACAATAGCTTCTTCAGTTAAAGTCACAGAAAAAAAATGTAAGAATTCTACCCCTCCATCATGTATTAACTCTGAAGTTACGTGAAATTCAATTTTTAAATAAATTTGTGGTTTTTTTCCCTTGCAAACACTTCTAATTCCCCCCCCCCCTTTTAATTCGTTCACATGCCCTTGGTGTCAGCCTGATTTTAGTAAGTCAGTGAAAAGTTGTTACTCTTCCCTCAGCTAACAGCAGTTCACTGCCAAATAACATATACTAGATCACAGCAAGAGAACAGGCCAGTTTCTACACCTATTTAAAAACAATCAATAATGTATGTTTGCCATTTTTCCTTTTTACATACATCAACAATTCCTTTACTGAGTGATTAAGTACCTTACATCGCATGTCTCAGAGCAACTGAAACATTTATGGAGAGAAAATAATCTACTGTAATCAAGAAAAGATGCAACTGCTTACTGACAACATATAATTCATATACCATCAGAGTAGAGTATTTTCCTAAAGTTCAAAAGCAAATTGTCTGATTTCCCTTCACATCAGTTAGTTTTCCACACAAATTCTTGTCAGGTTGTGCAGTGCTCTCCCTGGAAGTATCATGTTAAGTCTTTTTGGGGTATTTCCAACAGTTCTCTACATTGTAGTAAACCAAAATACCCAGCAAATGCCTTTTCAATGAGTTAAGTGAGAGCTTATTTATTCCACAGGGCACACACATGAAAAAAGCTGTCAGGATTCACATGGCTTAACCTGCAACTTGACTGTAAATTTTGTAAAGGGAACTAATGAATCATGGATTATTCCTAGCCACACCTCTCAACAGTGCCTTCTAAAGATAAAAAAGAAAAAGCTTCAGAAAAAGGTGAACATTGGTGCTCAACTATGAAAAAAATTATTCAGGAAGGATGTTCATCTGAGATAACAAGTCAAATAGGCACATAGATTGTTTCACTGGCTTCAAGAACAGAAAAATTGTTAAGAGAAAGAAAAATACAGTTATGAAACAATGTATTCTGTTTTATCTGTACCTTTAATCAAAACCTTTACATATAAAGTTATTTATATAACTATCAGAATGAGTAATTTTTAACTTTATCTCTTACATTCTATTTGGAAAGCTCAGGGAAACCAACCATGCTCTTTAGCCTAAGTGAAGGAGATGCTGGTAACTGAGGTGAAATTACATGAGACAGCCTCAGGAGTCCAAAATGGGGTTTTTTATTCTCTCAAATCCTTGCCCTGGCTCTGTTCTTGCCTCTGTCCACCTGCCAGCTGTGACATTCATCAGGCTCTTGCCGAGTGGGATAATTCATTAACCCAGACAAAAAAATTAACTTCTTTCCCCCAGGGCTAGTGAGTTAAGTTCTTTCACAAAAAGGCTTAACAAGCATTACCACTGATGCAAAATAGGTGTTGGGAGCAAATGAGAAGAAGAGGGAAAGGAGCTCAACCTATACGGGACAAAAACCAATATATGGCAATATAAAATACATTACAGCTTTTAACTTACTAGGAAAACATCAGGCATTTCAAGACTGCAGAAAATCTTGGATTACTTTTGTAAAGGCATACAATGACCAAAGATTTAATGTTTCAAAAGTAGACAGAGTATATTGTTTGTCAAGGATCAAAAATGAGTTTGATGGTATTGTGTGTGCTACAGTGTTAGCAGCAGAAATGTAGCTGAGAAAAAAATTACAATGAAAGTACTGAGCAAATAATACAAAGAACATAGTAAATATCAAACCTGAAATATAAGAATGGTAAGATTAAGACAGAACAAAGAAGATCCAACAGATTATTATACAGCTCTTGCACATGTATGGGGGTACAAACCACCCCTCACCCTGTGCTGCTCTGTAAAGGCTGACTGCTAGGCCGCTTTGTGAAACTGGTACCAGTCAGTGTGCTGCTGATTACTTACAAAATGTAGGAGGCTGGGAGAGTTTGGTACTTTCTGACTCTGTTGAGTGAGGTGGCAAGTCAAACAAGTTGACTTCCACACCTCCTAGAGACAGGTTCAGTGAGCTGGAACAGTCAGGCACCCCCTAGCTGTACCTACAACTCCTGCATACCTTGGAAGGGTGCTAACAAAAAGACCACAGCTCCATCATAGACGGGCCAAGCTTGTCTCACAAGATTAATGGCTACAGTGGAAAAGTACTAGCTGAAGTACTGACCAAAGTCAATTGTGTTGCAATCCTGTAAATACTGATCCTAAAGTCAGGCCCATTGGAGCTCTCCAGGATCTCAGTAGGCAGAGTCTTGGTATCGCACCTGTGCTGGGACGCTCCTCAGGCTCATGTCTGACCATTTGCTGGTCAAGCCAACAACAGGGAAGACCATCCTCTTGTAATGAGCTGAGGAAGGAACACCAGTATTGATGATCAAGGATTTTAAGAAATCCTGGAGATCCCTGGGTGCACAAATTTATTATAAGCTGCAGAAAGGGAACATCTTAATCATAGGTTAACCTCTATACCTGACTATAGCCCTGTGCATGTGTAATTTGCTTTTTTGCTTAGTGAGCTTTTTTAAATCTTACAGTTAATTCAGTGATTCACCTGATTATTGATTTGACTGATTGTTATCTTTTATAAGTTACCATAACAGCATTAATAGATTTTAAATGCTTTAAATTCCTGCTACTTCAAGTGTACTTGAGAAACACAGTATTGCATTAAAGCTCTACAGTGAAGTCCCAATACCCAAATTCTCTTAGTCAAACTGTTGACCAAGTCTGGGACTAGGTGTAGATCTCAACATAGTCTCTGAAGGAGTCTGGAGAGCAAGCGGGTCTGTCCTGAATCTTCTGACACAACAGGAAGGCAGTAAATTTTTGCCCTCTATATCCTTAGACAAACTATTGATCAAGTCTGCTCTAGGGGTGGATCTAATCTCACTCTCTGAAGGAGTTCAGAGGGCAAGAGGATCCATTCTAAACCTTATAACCCAATGGGAGGATTTCCTTTACCTCTTACATTCCCAATCTCCCTGATATTTTTACTCACGAACTGTTGTCTGGGTCTAAATTTGGATCTAGCCCCACCTAGGCTCTTCTCTGAGAAGGAGTTTAAAGAGCAAGGGGGTCCATTCTGAAAACCTGGTATCTCAACAGGAGGTCCACCTAGCCCTACTCCAAGTCATTTTCCACTACATATACATATATATATGTACTCACACAAGTATTTTAATCCAATAATTCTAATTGATTTGCTTTGTATTAAGTAATGCAGTGAGCTTGCCATCAAATTGAGCCTCAATTAACCTTTGTTGATTTTTGCTACATTCTATCAAATTCATTTAAGCTTTGTCAAATTATTAATCTACCTCAATAAGCCATATTGCTGCCTTTTTGAGTGAGGTGCATTTCACTTACTCTGCAGCAAGCAGAGTCCTAAACTAGGATTCTGCAATAAGTGATTTATGTGATTTAAATGGCAATTACTCTACCTCCATGACAACATGAACAAAAGCCTGGACTAACTCAGTGGTAAAGATATATCAAGAATTCAAACTAGTTTTATTAGAAGGTAAAAAAACCCCAAACTAGACCAACCCCACAAACCCCGTGTTTTTATACCATTTTAGCATTTTAACAGTAATTGGGGAAGGTCAGTAAAATAGAAAATTTCCATAGCACATGGAGGCATTTACATATTTAATAATTAGCAAATTCAGACAAAGCTGAAAGCATAAAAAATTATGAACAGCTACTTTCCCACTGCCATTACCATTTTTAGGCCACCTGTATCAACAACTGGCTGATATGATACATACAAAGTTGCACTTAGTGGGTACCTGAACAGCCCCAGCCCACAGGGAATGGTGCAAGACAATCAGGAAGGTCCTGAAATGATGAATTTCTCACTATACTTGATAACATCAGCCTTTGAAGAAGCAGGGACAGATATCCCATCCAGTGGCTGGCTACTCAAAGACAAGCAACAGCAGTCATTTACATCCAGCATTCACTTACATCCAAGCAAGCACACAATCAGAAAACACACTGAGGTAGGGGGAAATGCTGGAGACTGATGAGCATTTGAATTTTTCATTTATATGCTATGCAAGTGCTAAGCCCCCAAGAAATGCACTATAACCTGACTGAAGTAGAGCTTGTTGGCAATGGTGGGAAGATAAGGGGAACAGTTCTGTCGCAAAGGGACTGACAGTGAAACCAGCATCCCCTTTATTTCCCCATGGGCATTTTCACTTGCAACTCAGATTTCCCTTCCCCAGCAATGCAGCTCTTGTGAAGATCAGGAAAACAAACAAACAACTACCCTATTCTCTGCATTGTGAGAGAGCGCAGCATTTACACAACTAAACCAATGCTGCAGCCACAAGAACTCTGATGCTGCTTTACAGAAGTAATTTTCCTACCATGGCTTAACACTAGGAGCTTGTACCAGAGCCAGTAGTGGATGATGAAGATGCACAGTTTCATCTTACGGCACCAAATATAAAATCTACCCTAACTATAGAATGTAATCACTGCTGATGCTTAATGCTTAAAGATGTTCCACCTCCTTAAACAGATGAAGGGGAAAGATCACACCCTCTTCCAACTCCTGAATACATCAGCAAAAACCCTCAGAGGCCTCAGTTCATGCTAACCAAAATGACGAACAATGATACTCTCCTTCTGGGCCTTTTAAGATATACCTTCAGGGTATGCTTTGAATACTGCTATCAAAAGCCTTGGACACAGAAGAGTATGACAAAGCTGTAAGGTTTCTTGCTGGTCCAGCTTGTTTTTCCTGAGGTACTTTTCCATTCTTACCTATTTGTGGTTTAAAAGGCCTGCAGCTGGAAAACTTCCAATGCACTTACCCCTAAGTTAATGGAAGCACATTCTACAAGACATGGTGTTAGAATACATACTGAAGTGAGTTGCCAGAATGAAGCAAAGAAATGAGAAAAAGAAATGAGCAGAAAACTCAACACGGTAGGGAAGTTTCATACAAAAATAAGAAAAGCTACCTCATTAGGAAAGTTTGATTACACAAAATTGTTTACATCCAGCAACTGAGCAGACAAGAAATGGCACTCAGTGTACCTTGCATTGTATATGCCAGTTACAATATCCCAATAGGCACATGGATCTTTTACAGTAAGACTAGGAGATTATCCTGACAACAGTAATTTTTCCAGTGCGCTCTCCTACTCAACATCAGCTGCAACAGTGCTTAGAAACTTCCAAAGACATGACACAATATTGCACTTTGCTGCATACAGTATTTTCTCATAAAACAAAGATTTACAGTCTTACTAATAAGAACTGCAAGTTAAGAAAAAGGAATGACAATTCACTGTCATTGAAGACACATTTCATGAACTTCAAGCTATTCAGTCCTGTCCATTCACTGAAAAGGCTATTCTATGCCTAATCACAGAGCAGACAAAGATTCCTCCTCAGCAGGCAGATAAAAGGGACAGGCTATCATCCATAACTAGGCAACACCTGACTGAAAGCAGTCATGCTGATTTTTTCCATGCTTGATCACTTTTAGAAGATTTTTAAGGCTGCTCAGGGAAGATATTACATCAACCTTCTTCAGTTAGTCATCCCAGTGGGTTGAGACCATGACTCACCCTGCTTTCCAGGCACAGTAAATGAACACCTGTATAAAACTATCCTTTAGCTGTCAGAAGCCAAGTACCTCTGGCCATTTTTTTTTTTTTTTTTTTTTGAGAGCATTCTTGAGCTAACACCACTGCTAACAGCACCAGTCCTACCTTGGGTACAAACCATTACATCCCTGCACCAAAGCAAAGCTTTATATGTCTGTGAAAACCAAGGGAACTGACCCTGATTAAAGCCAGCCTAGTCAAGAAGAAACAAACATCTCTGCTTAAATTTTGTTCAACTATATATGAACAGAGGGCTTTGTCACTTATCACCCCCCCCCAAATCTCACTCAGTTCCAGCTTTATTTCAGCATGTCTGTGTCTATAATTTTAAAGCACTATTTAAGCAATTAAGAAAACCAAAGTAGTAATACAGCTCGTAGATGAAGATGCTGTACTTGTTTTAGCAAAAAATTACAGAGCTTGTTTCTTTGGAGAGACCTGGAACATGCTTCCAGGGAACAATTTGGAACAGGAATGCAGTATGACTTATGAATCAACTCCTGGAGAAGCCCCTCTCAATTATAAGCAGAGATTAAAGAGACCTGCACCAATTACAGTGTCCTAAAGCTACCCAATGTGAATCCCATTCTATTTCTAGTAGCAGTTTACTATGTTGCTCTTTACAGTTACACAAATGAGCTCTGACACACAGATGTGAGCACCAGTTTACAAAATATTTGACAGTTCCAAGAAATCTAAAACCAGGCGATCAAAATTATTCACTGCAGAGCTGCAATCAGTGGCAAAGCTATACTTTGCTGATGTGATGGAATCTTTTCTAAGGTACTTGGTAATCTTATGAAGCTACAATTTTGGACTAAACATTAGTCTTATTTGCATATAAAATACTGTATTTCATAATTTGCATTCCCCTGAGAATATCCCCAGAAGCTGGATAGTATATACACTTTATAACTTCAATAGCTGATCTACCTATCCTCATAAGTCTAACTTAGAAATATCACAAAACAGTTTTATGTGCATTGTAGTTGCAAGTATCTTCTCTTGTTATTTAACACTACACATTTTGGTTTACTAGAGCATTGTTTGAAAATGCACAATACACTCAGGTCAATTACATTTAATTTAACACAGAATTTCAGCCAGGAACCTACAGTAGCCTCGTTGAAGGTATGAGTTTTAGGCCTGAAACAATGCTGATGATTGTGTAAATGTGATCACATTTAGATTCAAAACTTGTTTCAGTTGAGTACACCTGTTTTAACAAAGCCATCTGTAAACAGCTGCAGTTAAAAGACTGTATAGATAATAGGGTATATATATATTTCTGTACTTTGTGACATTAACAGTAATTTCTGTAACGTGGCTACAAGCGAGAGAGTTTTAAGTGAAAGTGATTATCAGACCTCTCAGTCTGGTTATTTTCCCATTTTAAAATGAGTTTTAACCCAGTTTTAATGCAGGAGCTAAAACTTTAATTTTCAGTTTCTTTGAACATTTTGCTCAGGTGTTCAACTAGTGCTACAAGCTCAGGGTTTCCCCCAAGTGATTCAATTTGTTTATAGGCTTCAGATTCAAGCTCTTTCAGTGTATTCCGAGTGTACTCAAAGGAACCCACATTTTCAAGGTAATGTACACAGTATTTTTTTATATCTATGTTCTCCGTCCTTTGACGCAAAATGTTTTGCACCTGAGTGCTTCCTGGATTTGACCAAATTGCATGAATGGTTGGGAATGAGAACTTGCCCTCGGTTAAGTCTTCACAAAAACTCTTGTTCTCACTATATTCTTTGGAGTGCAGGTTGGCATAGTCATCTCTTATTTGGAAGAAGAGGCCAAGTGTGTTAAGAAGTGGCTTTAAGTCTTTTTTGTAATTTGAAAACAGCTGCATGAGGCCTACAGCTAATCCAAAGAGACCACCTGTTTTTTGCAATACCATAGCTTTGTACTCAGCTTCTGTAGGGCAGGTGTAAGTGTCTCTCCAGTAAATATCCAAGCCTTGACCTTTATGGAGTTCCAGAAGTTGACGGGTAAAAACTTTAACGGCATCAGGATGATCAAGGGTTAAAACCTTCTCTAAGCCAAGAAAATACACATAATTAGCACAGTTGATTACAGATGGAATTCCATAGATACTGTGTGCCACTGGAAAGCCCCGTCGTAGCTTTGAGTTATCTTCAATATCATCCACAAGTAGGCTTGCATTGTGCAACATCTCTGTCACTTCAATGATAACCTATTACAAGAAGAGAAAATTATTAAGTCTCCCACTGTAATTTAACCTTGTTTTGCAAGACCTTATTTAAAATAGATGAGATTTTGCAGAATGATACTTTCTCTGACTGAGGTGCTAAAAAGACCACTTGCTTTTACTATTAACATAGATTTGATTCTCTTAATCATAAATTTTACTCTCAATCCTGAATCATGGGGCCTGACTTGTGCAATGTTTTCAGATTCAAAGTGAACTTACTCCCCAATGTGTTTCCACTTGCACATTCCTCTTCACTGTTGCTACCATTCCAAAATATGCCATTGGCAAGGAGTAATGCCGTAACTTATTAGAAACATTAATACAGGAAAAGCAACACAATGTTGTGACAAGTTTAGATTTACCAACCTGAGATCTCCCAAAGTCAGTTCTTGACACACTTCCTACACACTACTTGTTCCTAGGCAGACCAACATCATACATCACCTGAGGTATGCAATAAACTGTTCAGCACATCAAGCTTCTAGCTGACTACATTTGATTAGAAGTGAACCTTAATTCCAAAGCAAGACCATTCATCAAGAAATGAAGAGCTTTAACACTATATACTTTTTTTTTTTTTACACAGCTGCTATGCAAGGAACAGGTATATTCAGCACCTGCTTAAACAGAAATAAATGTATGCATGTAAAACTGTATACTGTGTAAACTCACTGCAAAACACATCTGATTAAGATATGATTTTAAAGCTAATGAACCAATTACACTTGCTAGCTACAAACACTGCACTCAGGCATTCATAAAACAACTTCTTCTAAGAATACTAAGGCCACTATTAAAGTGACAAGTACCTAGTACAGCCCTGTTTGGTAGGTGCTGAGGAAAAAGAGGGACTTGGCTGCAAACATTTCCTTGAGCAGCAAGCCACCTAGTGTTCAGTGACCACTGTCCCAAAGATTAAAATCCAAAACCCATTCTATGTTTTTTGTCCAAGATACAACCTACTTAAGAAATACTGACTCATCTACCTGTTAGAAGTGGGCCCTACTTTGACCTGTAAAGGTGTGTCGTTACCCATTGACTTTAAATCAGAGGACTTACTGAAAGCAACTTTGCATACCTATTTGTCTGAATGTTCTTTTAGTACTGAAAGTGAGTGACATAACGGACTATCAGAAATGCTTCCCTGTATTCTGTGAATTCCTTGGATAAGCCTATTCTTAACATTTCTCTTGCTCACCTATTTCACATCACTGCCTGTTTCAAAAATGTTTGCAGCTTCTAGACATTTAAAGGTTTAATTAAAACAGTGCTTCATGACACTGTGTTTGAACCAAGTTGTCTTGCGAACTTAAGAAAAGACAGCGTCAAAAAATGCTTCAAAGTTGAGAGCAAGGAGCGCCTAGACAGCAGGAAAAGCTTATTTTAGAAGACATCAGGAAGTAGCCTGAGGAAATGAAAAGACTGCTCTTCATAACAAAGGCTGAAGAATCAGTGCAGTGTTAGGCTTAGGCTGTAAGAAAGCACATCTGATCAGTAGTTGCTGCACCATCACTCTAACGCTTCTACACACTTACATGCAATAGATTTAAAATTTGTTTGGCCCTGTACTAGACCATTTCAGTGCCTTCTAAGAAGAAAGTTCATATGACAAACCAAGTGTTCTCTAATTCAACCAGCTCAAGTGTCTCAGTGCAGCATCAGATGGGTACCAGAGATGAGGTTAAATAAACAAAAAAACACTTGGCTGGGGAAAAAAACATGTAATGGTGGAAGCCAATACTAAAATCAAGGCACAGTACCCTCAACTGTATGATCTAAAGAAACTACATGAAGTGATCCAAGGTAAAAAAAAAAGTCTCATAACAAGTGCCAGAATTCAGATTTTTCTTAAAAGAAGTACAAATAGCTGTAAGGGCTGACAGACACCTGGGACATCTTAAGAAGATTATGAGTTATGTCAAAAAGACAACTCGAGGTGGTCCTCCAGACTTCAACAACCTTAAGTTACTAAAATTAGTACAAGTGTGCACAAAAGCAGCAATAACTCTGCCAGAATAGATATTAAAAAAATGTAACAAGGGTCTTGTGTTATGTCCTCAAATGACCTGAAGAATAAAAATATTAAGTTCCATCACAAACAACTTAAGTGGTAAAGGAAACACTACATCAGTTTTCTTCATGAAGATAACCAAAACAATAGTCTAAGTTCTCACCAACGTTTACATGCTTATCAGTTTAAAAGTGACAGGTAGAACTGGTAACTTCTGTTCATACAAAGGCACTGCAGCTTTAGTTTACTGTAGTACATGACAGAAGATGGACCCACAGCCACAGGTGCTCAGCAACATGGCGAGAGGCAACAGCCAGACAGCAGCATAGGAAATCCCAGTTGGAGAAAATGTTATCACAGAATGGGTTCAGCACAGGAAGACAGGCCCCGAAAAGCGGCAGAATCTATGTACTGAGTTTTTCACAACTCAGCAAGGTCCCCAGAAGCCTGGAGTGAGACCTGCTTTATCAGGGGGCTTCTTCCAGTTTGAATTCTGATCTTTAATACTAGACAAAACCCACACGTACAATACACAGGTTAATATAGAATACATTTGAATATGTAGCTGAGCACAAAGTCTAAAAAGTTATATAGACAGGTTGGAAAATAGAAAGGAAGAGTTACTACATGAGGAATACAGCCTCTTCCTTAATTTTTTGAATTACTTAAACCATTTTGGTATTTGAAGACTATGAAGTGTCACTCAAGCCACCCTATAGAGGAATCCTTCACAAATTTTAAACGTACTTCTGTCAACAATTAAAGAAATGAAAAAAAGACCAAATGGGGAAGGATCAAACACCATAACTGGTTATTTTAATTCCTTACATTGTCTCGGACACAGGAAATCTTTTGCACTCCCTACACACTTTAGCAAAATTGTAGTCTAACCAGGAGGATAATTTTTCATTTGACAAGCCACCATGTTTTCAGTACACAGCCACATCTTGCACAGATCTGTCCAACAGAGCAGCAAAAGGGAAGATTTCCTAGTTTAATGCTTCTCACTAGAGAGCAAGGGCTCTTGACTGTATAAGAAGCCCACAGTTTTAGGTCCAGAACAAGTAGTTTATAAAGTTGATTTAACAGCAGTCTTTGAAATCCTGTATCAAAATCAAAAGATTTTATTTTCAACAACTATATTTGTGTTGTTTACAAGGTAGCTATCTAGATTCTTTCATAAGTCATTGAAAATCTCAGTGTCAATAACTAAGTTATATGAAGCAGGTAACAATGGTAGCTGCTTATCTACAATTTAAAAGATTAGAAACACTTGGAAAGAAGTAACTAGTACAGTTACAGCACAGCGTCGGGCTACAAAGATGACTGAAGGGCTGGAGCATCTCTCCTACAAGGACAGGATGAGAGAGTTGGGGTTCAGGATGGAGAAAAGAAGGCTCTAGGGAGACCTTAGTGTGACCTTTCATTACTTTAAGGTGGCCTACAAGAAGGTGGGGGAAGGACTTTTACAAATGCCTGTAGTGATAGGACAAGGGGCGATGGTTTGAAACTGGATGAGGGTAGATTTACATGGAAATAAGAAGGGAATTCTTCACTCAGGGTGTTGAGACATTGGAACAAGTTGTCAAGGGAAGTTGTGGATGACTCCATCATTGGATGTGTTCAAATCCAGGTTGGCTGGGGTCTTGAGCAACCTGGTCTAGCTGGGAGGTGTCCCTGCCTATGGCAGAAGGGTTGAAGCTAGATGATCTTTAAGGTCCCTTCCAACTCAAACCATTCTGTCATTCATGGAAGCAATTTCGTTACTGTTACATCATTATCAAAACTTTGCACTAAAGTTGTTTTCCTGAAAGATTACTTTAATATATTCAGAAATTGCTGCATTTAAGATTTTTGATCATTTATGCCATGTAAGGGAATCATCTGTTATCTGTAATTTTAGTAGATAGATAATAGCCTTTTAAAAATAATTAGCCAATACCTGTATTTTATCTTCTGGAACATTCAGCCAGTGATTAAAGGCCTGTGACAGTTTGGTTCTCACTTGCTTACCTACAATAAAAATATTATAGGCATTTATAACAATCACACAAAGTTCATTATTGAGGATAGCAGTTTGTCTTAACAACTATAGCTGATTTGAGACCATTAAACCAAGCAGTGCGATAACCTGAAAGCAGAAAACAGAGTAGCTTGTTTCCTTATTGTATAAACATCAATTATCAGCAGCTTCAGCTTGAAGGATTTCACAGTAATATGCAAAGCACATATTTACAGGTTACTATATTTAGTTTTGGCAGTTTAATTAGTAAGTGATCCCGAGTATGCTGGTAACCTGCACAGATCAGTTTACTGCTTCTGAAAGTAAGCCCTAGTTCACCACGCATGTTGATTGTGTATGTAACAGATTAAGAAGTTTCAATTATGATACATTATTTGGAGATTTGGGTATGTCAAATATCTATTTCTCTCCATTTTTAGGTCTTTCTCCTGTAGTACTCTTCACTTGCTACTAACAATTTGTAAAACAGGAAAGTGACATTTGATATAATTACTAAACAGGTCTAACCAAAAATCTGAACAGAACATTCCTAACAGAACAGGACTTCCCAAGAATTCAGACATTTATCTTACACCTGAGAAGTCTACCTATGAATAACAGGATTTGTTCTGCTTTGTCTGTATCTAGTCTGGTGGAGACAAGCAGTCGCCCTGTTTCACAGTAATGAAAGACAAGATCAAAAGTCCACGTTTCTTGTTAAAATAAGTATCATTATTCAACCCAGATACATTTTACATGACAGAGTTAATTTAAACAGAAGTCAATCTATGTGCCTATAAATTATTGATGCCAGCTTTCTTTAATAAACTGCTAGGAAAAATGTACAAATATTTATTCAGTGTTTCCTGATGATCAATATGAAATAAAGTCACCTCCTATCTACACCAAGACAGTGCTGCTCTGAACGTTGAGAAGCTTTGCTATGTATAACATATAGAACAACTGCAAGACAGGTTTAGACAAATAGTCCTGCAGATGTAGCACACATCAACAAGGCCTTTGGAAAAAAGTTGACTGAAAACTTCAAAGCAGTATAACCTAGACAGTGGGTTCCACATTACTTGTCTCAAGATCTTCCAATTCTGCAATATTAGTTCTCATGTTGAAAATGCCATCTTGTCCATAGCACTGAAGAAATTTCAACACTTGAAAGGCTTCTCTACTGCTGTGTGACCAGCACAGTGTATTGGGTCTGACTGAGCTGGAGTTAATTTTCCCCACAGCAGCCTCTTTAGTGCTATGCTTTGCACTGAGAGCTGGAAAGGTGCTGATAACACACCCATGTTGTGGCTACCGCTGGGCAGGGCTCACACAGCACCAAGGCTGGTTTTCCAACATTGCCCCTGCAGTGGGATGGGGTGGACAAGATCCTGAGAAGGGACACTACTGGGACAGCTGACCCAAACTGACCAAAGGGATATTTCATAACATATGACATCAGATGAACCATAAAAGCTAGGAAAAGGAGGAGGAGGCAGCATTGGCTCATCCTCCAGAGCAACCGCTATGCGTTTGGGGCCCTGCTTCCCAAAAAGGCCAGACATCACCTGCTGATGGGAAGTCAAGAATAAATCTTTGTTTAATTTTGCTTCCACACACAGCATTGCTTTGCTTCTTCATTAAACTGCTTTTGTCTTAGCCCATGAGTTTTATCTTATTTTCTTCCCCCTGGTCCAGCTGGGGGGGATTTGGGGGGGGTGGTGGTGAGTGATAGAGCAGCTCGGTGGGCACCTGATATCCAGACAAGGTCAAAGCACCACACACTGACAGAACAGAATAATAAAAATAGGTACATTCACTTGTGATGATACCCTGGAACAACTGGACTAACATTTTTCTTTTTCTAATTACATCACTAACAGGTAAGCAACAGCTTTGTGGTCTGGGCTCTGTAGCAAGGGTCATACCCTCTCTCCTCCCTGGCTCAAAGGGCTTCAATTTTTGTCTCAGTTCTCAAAGATTTACTCTGTTCCTCATCACCGTCATCTTTTGCTTTTCATTAAAAGAGAGAAACAAAAAGGTGCTCCCCCCCCCCCCCCCCCCCCAACATCTGTGTCCTCTGGCTCTGCCCTGTGTGATAGAGCACACTTACCTGTTCTGCATTTTTGTTTTCTGTGCTCAGTTTTAAACACTAATAGCTTTTTCCAGGAGGGAGGAATTGTGTTGTCTCAGGCAGCAAAACATATTTAAAGCTCATCATGCCAGGCCTGCACACTTATCATGAAAATACCCATCCAGTTCTACATTATTTTAAACCCTGCTTACTTAAATTGATAATTTGCTGACTTAAGTTCACTATTTTAATGCGGATAATCAGAGATCAAATTTAAATAGAAAATTAAAGTAGTACTCAAGAGTTTGAAAACCTCTTCTTTTAACTAAGTACCATCACTAATTCAAGTTAGACTGCTTTTGACATCTCCTGCAGATACTAAAGATTTGAAACACTTCAAACACTCAAACTCAGTGGTTAGATCAGATTTTGTCCAGATTAGTTCCCTGATCTGACTCAGTACACACTTGTGACCATAAGTACTGTGAAAGGAAAGGTCAAAGTGCCCTGCCATCAGAGGTGTTTTTGTTTGTTTTTTAATAATTGCATGAATTAACTGAGGAAGAAGGATTGCTCAAAAATGTTGAGAATAACTGTTACAAACATCTGCCAAACTGTCTGGCTTGCCTGTTAAGTATTAACAAATAATTCAGTACATCCATAAAGAAAACTACTCAGAGATAATATCACACTAAGGACGTATGCCTTATCTACAGCTGTTTATTCACTTCTAAATTACATTGATACAGACAACACCTACTTTTTTACATTAGGCAGTTAATTCTATTTTTCTTAATGTTTCCTAGAAAATATGCTTACGGAATGCTGGATGTTCAGCAACAAGTGTTATTTCTTCACAAGGAACATTACTAGCATACACTCTAAATGGATTATTAACATGTACAATGGATTTAGCTACTTCAGTTCCTTAGTACAGACAGCATTTGAATTGTTAGCTGTGTCTACCTTGAATAGCAAGGCTGTCTAGACACTGATTATTCAAGGAAAAAAGACTATCTGTACAGCAAAACATTCATCTTTCCTTTTAGAGGGGCTCATACAAGCAAGTCTGCACCTATAAAGGAACATGATTACTACATAAATTGTTGTATCTTGTTCTGAATCTATCCTACATGGTGTATGCGATATCACAGCAATTTTCAGTATGCATGTTCTATGCCTATAGCCATGCTATGGTGGCAAAAGACCATGCCCCTCTAATACTGGTCTCCAACGCCTAGGTGTAGAAGCCTCCACTCCTTCCCACACCTCTCCTCAGATTAGAGAGGACAACAATGCAGGGACTCTAGGACAAAATTAACACTGGCAGAATTATCCAGTTTCTTTGCTGTCAAACATTACTGCTCTGCTAATTATTCTAAGCAAGCTATTGTAAAACTGAAGAATATAGAGTTCTAACTTTCAAAATTAGAATCTCTACATATTGTATAGAAGGGATATAATAACAGGCATTACTGCACCAAGGTTTTATCAAAGTTATGCTAAATGCATTTGGTTTAACCCACTTAAGATCCCAGTATTATCCAAATCAAACATCAACTACGGAAAGCTTTTCTGCTTAGTAATGCTAGATGGAAAAGGTGAGGAAAATATTCAGAAAGTAACAGATTCACACTGATGAAATTCATCCTACAGGTAAGAATGTAATGACCTCATTGAAACAAAGATCAAGTTAGATTAAAGATGCTGTACTGAGGACAATCCCTCCCACCTTGTCAGACAGGTGCTGATAGACAGACGTTTCTCTAAAAGAAGAAAAAAACCCCCATCAGCCTGACTTACCCTCTATATAGGCAACTGTTCTTGTGACAGGGTACAGATCCAAAACCCACAGACCTCCAGCTCTGGACAGGCTCCTCATTAGTATTTCTTCACTCTTGCTGCATTCAAGTGACCACAAATTATGCCCTTAGGGCAGCACCCCACTTACAGTGAGGGTACATAAAAGGGCTAGAACAGCATGGGAGAGAGCAGAGGGACTATTAACCTAACACTCATTAGAGCCTCACTAAGCTAATTCAACTCATTACTCCAGCAGAAAACTGTCCGCTTTTTGCTAGGTTAGCTTTCTCCCTGGTTTATGTACTGAGTCAGCTTATGCAGTTGGCCTGCAAGTGTTAGTACAGGGTAAGCAGCAGATGCCAAGAGCTAGGGGAAGAGGGCATTGGCCTTCTGAAGGAAGCAACCTACTGTATTACCTCAGTACACTTTCATGTTTAGCTTTGTCCTTGGATGGATTAGGACTAAATGAATCAATTCCCCAAGCAGACCTCCCTACACAGCTACAAGAACAATACAGCAAACATAAGTGAACTGCTGGAAGACAAGCAAAGAGAGCAGGCATATACACTTTTAAACCTGGGCAGCTACCTGTGACAGATTGAGGTGTATGTAGATTTGTCTAGCTTAACTCTCCTGTTCAAAATAGGGTTAATTACTTCAGGGTTGTGATCCTGATTTTTGCCTTCTTCTCCGAATGCTGAATTGTCACTGCAACCAAGGTAACATAAATGAGGAATCTTGCAGTTGTCTGAAGGCTTCATCTACTTCTTCCTGCTCAGGTGGCCTGTAGCAGTGCAACTCGTGTCACCCCTGTTGCTATGTTCCTCTAATCTTAACCCCTAAGATCTCAACAGGCTTACCATCTGACTTAAGGCAGAGCTCCATGCAGTTTACCTGCTCTTTCCCATAAAAGCCAACTTACACTCCTTGATGTCCCAACTGCCTTCCTAGGCAGTCCTTATCCGTCCATTGCAGTACTCCAGCTGCACAAGCTCTCTCATCAGATACCCCAAGAAAACTACAACCCCGCAACTGCATACAGATGTCTAACTCCTGTTTATTCTCCATCCTGTATGTGTTTGCACAGAGGCACTTCAGAGAGACACTCAATCTTGCAGATTCCCCAGAAAGTGAGAGCTTCCATCACGTCATCCTGTTTATACTTCCTTGTTTGAGTGCATACACCTGGGATGAGCTGCCTTCAGCTCTGCTCTGTTGGTTACAAGACGTCTTTTGTCCACATGAACCTACACTCTCCTTCATTTGCAAGCCCACCATTTCTTTACTTGTGGTAGTCATTTTCCTCTAATGGAATTTCTAGTTTAACTCCATTCTCATCAGGTTGCTCAGCCTGTTGGCAGAGAGAATTTTGCCCTAACTGAGGCAAGTGGATGCTACCTCCTTCAAGTAGTCCTTGATCTACAAAGGGAGTACCATGGTAATAAACCCCAAATCTCTGCTATCAATACCAGCTGTGCAACTTAATATTGTCAGGCAGGATGTGTCTGTTCCTCTTGATGGTGAGGAGAAGGGGGTTGAGCATTATGGAGAAAAGTCATCTGGCTTCCTGGGCCCTTGGCCCTAATTCCAAAAGCCACAGAAGTCATGCTTGATAAGCTCCAGGCATCCCCTTTCTATATCCATTAGTGCTCAAGTGGAAGAGCTACAGGGTTGAGTGGTCTGAGGGTGAAACACACCTTGGCAGTCCCTCCAGAACATCCCTGATCAGTTACCCAGAAGCAGCAAACCAGCTTAAGACAGAAACTCAGATGGAGGCCTCTGTCCCCTGCAGGAGTCAGTCTCCATACTACTGTTACGTGTTGCTGCTACCAGGTGCTGTTCTGATGCTTGGCTGTATACAGAGCTTCCAGACAAGTGTTTTCCAGCACACTGAACCTATTTATCAATTGCATACCTGCTCAAGAAACAGGAATCTTTCTCCTGGTGCCAGAAGCCATCATCTTCCAGCTTTCACCATTGTGGGAGTATTCATTTACCAACCTGACACCCACAGACTGCTCCTGCCCCTCCCTCAAGATGCCCACAGGTTTCAGGCTCTCAAACCTGCAGGGTCTTGCACTTGTTATTTCTGATGCTGTGCAGCCTGCTGACCTCCTTCCACTGCTGCTTTGCTTGGTGGCACACATTTTCCACCATCGCACATCCTTCTGGGGAAGTGATTCTACTTTCTTCTGGCCCAGAGGGTGCCTCTAAGCATGCCTTCACCTCAGAACCTTGAGTGCTGCAGCCTCCCTCAAGAACTTGGTCTAAGTTGAGGCCTCTGATATGCCAAGCATAGTTGTGCCAGTGGCATGGATCATGTCCTGTGGTGCTTAACTCCTTCACCAAGCTCGTCAAGTTCAACAAATCAGAAAAAGCTGAAAAACAAAAGCCAGTCTTGATTGTTTAGGTTGCTGAACAAGCCCAGGAAAGACTTCAGCCACGACAAGAGGGAAATGAAAGAAGATACACAGTCAATGGAATCAGAACCTACCCCTTTCAATAGCAAGCTGTTGACCATATCTGCTACTGCAACTAAAACTCCATATACTCCCTAGTGCTGCAAAAACAGCTACTCTTGTTAATTCAGCCACTTGGAGAAAAGACTCACACATGATGGATCATACCATTTAAAAAAAAAAAATCACACTGGAATTAATAAAAGTTATTCCCGTTTATTGCCCTTTGTTTACAAGGCTAAAGGATGGAATACTGGATCAAATAGAACACTGCTATTAGTCAGTATGGCAATGTTCACTACAGTAAGATTTTACACAAAAAGTTACTGTTTCAGAATGTATGCTCTCTTGAGCACTAAATATCACCAGTGAAGGAATAAACTTTAATTACCACACTAGCAGTTAAAATAGCAACATAGTAAACCAAGCTTAAGCCCAGGAGCTTCTCTATCCTAGTGCTGTTGAAGTCACAGAAATACACAAGCTTAGTTTAAGTATCACCCCCGAACTGTTACCATTCAGACTCCTATTAATAGGCAACAGAATAATCAATTTGTTGTAATTCTTAAGTTAGAAAAATTTATCTTACACTACTGACAACATTAGCAGGCACCTTCTCCTCCCTCCCCACCCAGCAACCTTAACACTGTTACACAATCCTTCCTTATGTAAACAAAGTTTGATCTTTATCTAAACTCATTCAAGTTCTCCCAGCTTACTAAACCATTTGGACAGGTTTTTATCTAGACTTAAAATAAATGCTTTATTGTAGGGTCATAACCATACAGATTTGACACTCAGACAAGTTTTCTACAAAAGCCCCTCAGAGCCTAAGCTGATCCAATACAGGAACAGCTCCTTGTCTCCACCCTTGGGGCAGCTCACTAATGAGGTGAGAGGATTAACCAGGCAAGTATTTAACAGGTTAGGTGATTGATAGTCGTATTCATTTGGTTAGCGAGCTGAGAACTAGCACAAATTAAGAAGCAGGAGAACACTGCCAGAAGCATAAAGAGGATGGAATAAAACTGCCTCTTTCAGCAAGATCTTGTTTGAATAGCTCTGGCAGCTCATTTGGGCTACACCCTAATTATGAACAGTTAGCACATCCCAATTTCCTCCCCCTCAGCAATCATTGGTGGACATACTGATTCCAAGGTTTACACAAGTAAACGGGCTCCTAATGGTCTGTACTTGGCAGGGCCAACTTTGAGCAAAGCCCGTGTTTCAAAAGCACTAAACATCCATTGTAGACCTTGACTACTTCACCTGTTACTCAGTACAAGCTTTCCATGGGTAAGCCACTTTTACCTGCCTAGTTTAAGAGAAGTCTTCCCTTTTGAATCACACTACCATTTCTGCACAAAGTGCATCTCATCTTTCATTCTCACCAGAACATAAACTAAATAAGCAAGAGATCAACATGTCGAAGTAGGCAATCAGATGTGCAATACTTCAGCAGGATAAGACAAAATGTTTACACTGCCAGCAAATACATCATTTTATAAGCCATCAGTATAGAGTGATCAGAGTTGAACTCACAAACTACAGGAATTTAGCCACAGGAGTCAAGGTGGGAAGATTATATCCTAGAAGCACCATTTTAAGTGAAAAATAACTGAAGAGCTATTAGTAAAGCCCTTTTGCCTGTGGAAGCTTTTCAAGGACTTTTTGTCTGCTGTGTATTTCCTACTAGGAAGCTGAGCTTTTTTTTTTTTTTGCTGGTACTTACAATAGCTTACAACCAGCAGCTAAAGATGCAGAGGTATTACAATATACCTTGGTTATATGAGGTACACTTAAAGATGGCGTAGGATGAAATTAAATTTCTTCAGGACCAGCTCTTGGAAAACTTGCTGGAATATCAGCGCCTCATTCTCCAGGTAGTTCTCTAGCAAAACCACCACACAGATCAACATACCCAAACGGAATATACTGTGAGGAAACAGGAAACAAGCTTTTTGCATTCAAAAGACATGTTACTGCCAAATTACTTTCTTAATTTTCAACTCAAGTACTGCTAAGTGCTGAATCAAATGAAATCACTAATGTAGACACGACAATCCTGGATATTTGTAGAGATTAATAATGATATTCATTATACACAGGTATAATGAACTACAACCAACAGAGGCCACCCTGCTGATAGACAGGTCTTGTTGCAGACATGCAAAAGCCACTTAGTACCGTGCCTATGGTTCATTATGCTACTTGTCTAGACAGAAGGTCTTCTACTCGCCAGATATAACTTTATTCAGAATTATTTTCCTTAATACTTACCATATTTTATACCTTCCTTAACTCTGCCTGGATACAGTATAAGCTGGACTGAAGGCAATTATGCAATAGTCCCAAAGACAAAGTAGTTCTGCCAATAGTTAGCCACTTCAATAACTCGTATGGTCTTCCTTACACTTTGCTGTGGCTTTTACTTGTACACCTAAACAATCTGACTGTTCAAAGAGGCTTCCGAGGGGCATATCCATACAGTAGTTCTCTATTATATTGTCTCCTGAATTCTGATAATACAGATACCGTTCAAGAGTGAAAACTTCATCTGAATGCACTGCTAGTGACCCGATATCACACAAGAACTGGCTGATCATTTGGCAAGTGAAGCAATTCAGGAACCACTAAAACTGGCCATAAGGACTTCTGGGAGAAGAAATTATGCAAAAAAAACAGGTTACCTGGAAAAAAAAACACAAAAAAACCCCAAAAAAACCCAACAAAACAAACCCAACACAACCCATTTGAGTCCAGTCCAGCAAGCAGATAAGCTCAGGGATGAAAATGTTTTGTTATTTAATAATGGGATAAAGCCTTCGGTACTTGTGCTTATCAGTTTTAAAAAAGTATAAAGTCAGTTACTCTGAAGGGAGAACAGAGTAAGCAATACTCCTTACACTGCAACAGAAAGACTGAAGAGCTATTGTAACAATCTCACCAAAAAGAGTGGCTCTACAAGAGGAAGAAAAGAACAACTACTGAAAAGTGTTACTTTGAATTACTCTTAATTACACAAATCAAGAACGGATAAACTCCTGGGCTTACACTCCCCAAGATAAACGTTGCAAAAACACAATTTTGATACTTAAAACCAACACAGTACAAGGAAACTTGCCTGGTAGTTGAAGTAAATACTGGTAAGGCTCTAGGATTCTTTTAGATGTTTCATCCATCCCATCCATTTCTTTATTTCATAAGAGGTAGTTCACTGTTAAAGAAAGTGTTATTAACACTATTTAGATCAAAAATTAAGTAAAAAAAAAAAAGAGGCATACAATTAATAAAAAGTCACCAGACTTCAAAGTTAGGTTCGGATACTCCAATTTTTGAACATGACACCATCAGTTAATATTTCTTTCACTCCACAAAAGTTTTCTGGATGTTATTTAGAAAAGAATCAAGCATATGTACTAACACACTTCTCTTTAATTTTTCACAAATAGTTTAAACCTCCTAGACTTTGTTTGCTCTTTTATATATGTATTAGAGGGCTTAAATGATAAAGTATTTAAAACATTAGCATCCACAACACTAATTCTTTAAAAAAAAGACACTTGACACATACAGAACCACATATGACTAATCCGATCAGATGTCCCTAAATGCTTTCCCTATACAAAAGTGGAGATGCCTAAAAAGAAAATGCACTTCACACCAAGGCAATCTAAACAAGCTGAACACTAGCTTCAGCCTTCTGATAGAATTCTTCAGTCCTGTTTTAGAAGACTGAACAGGAAAATAGTATTTTCTTACCTCTGTTTAAGCATACAGACATCTTTACACACCTTACCATAATACTATATACCTCAAACTCTCATGATAAATCATTTTAGATCCATTCCCCACATAGCTCAACAATTTTCTGTTGATTATGTTTCAGTTCACATACCTTTGGTCATCTATGTCTGTATTTTTTCCTGACTTTTCTGCAATAGATTTTATGTCCTTTCACCTCTAGCCTTCCTT
This sequence comes from Todiramphus chloris collaris, assembly GCA_025345505.1. Taxonomy (NCBI): domain Eukaryota; kingdom Metazoa; phylum Chordata; class Aves; order Coraciiformes; family Alcedinidae; genus Todiramphus; species Todiramphus chloris. Next base: position 12,055,504 of record JANVCC010000020.1, on the reverse strand, counting down.
GCTGCACTGCAGATGCAGCAACTCAAAACAATTTTTCTAAATGTCATTTTAAGACAGGAATTGCAGCAGTAGCATAAAGTCTAATGCTACTTCAGCATCATTTCTCAGATACTTAGCATCCTGGATAGGATGTATTTTTTGCCCCTGAAGCAACCAAATAGTTTTATAAATTATCCATAAAAATAACTGTTTTAAAGTAATATGTAAATATGGATTGATGCATTTTTAATGCAAGTACATTAAGAGGAGTTGTTAACATGGAATGGCTCCAACCCAGGAAAGAACCTTAAAGACCATCTAGTTCCACCCTCCCTGCCATTGCCAGGGACACCTCCCACTAGACCAGGTTGCTCAGAGCCTCATCCAGCCTGGTCTTAAAACACTGCTAGGGATGCGGTGTGCACAACTTTCCTGAGCAACCCATTCCAATGTCTCTCCACCCCCATAATAAAGAACTTCTTCCTAATGTCTAATCTAAATCTACCCTGCTGCAGTTTAAAACCATTGCCCCTTGTCCTATCACCACAGGCCCTTAATAAAAAGTCCCTCCCCAGCTTTCCTGTAGGCCCCCTTCAGGTACTGGAAGGAGTGGAGTAAACTATGATCCACATTTCCTCAAAATAATCCAGCAAAACTTTCACATCAAAAGTTCTGAAGATCAGCATTAAGTCCACAGCTTCCTCTTAAGCTTCCTGGACAAACTGGTATTCCTCAACACTCATTACCTTCCCCTTTCAGTACAGCTCAATAAATTCCTGTCTACTCCCACTCCTATGCTCCACACCCATAAGTATTTGCAGCAGTACAAACTTGAGAACCTATAGCGTTAGAAACTATTTTCCAAGTTTAGGTTTGGATCAATTCCTTTATTTGCTTCATTGCATATGTTAATCAAATGTATCAGCACTTCAAGGGCAAGAAAGGCTATTTAAGCAAACAGTTGCCAATTAAGTGCTTCTATGGCTGCACCTTTTGGGAAAGCTTTGCACAGTTTCTTAGCAGTAAGGCCACAAAAAGCAGTACAGCCTTTCCATACTGGTGTGGCAGCACTACCAGCAGTCAAGACACAGCGTAATCAAGTTCAGACCTGACACCCTTGACTACCTGCTTTGTTTTCAGTTTGTTGGGATAACTGAAGGGTTAGGGAATGCTTTTAAACCACCACTGCCACTGGAAGTCAGATGTCAAACTGTACCCTTACATATAAAGGAAAAGTCTCAAAGGACTTCAGCGAGGAAGTGAAATCAAAGAGATTATCACAGTCCACCCCCAGACGTTTTAAGCAGAAAGAGGCTGGTAGAGATGGATATGAGGACACACTATCAACTTAACAACTCTCCTGTGACTATCATTTGTCAAAGAGCCATACAGATGGTTTAGAATTGTAAGTGCCTAGCTATCCAACAGAACTGGGGAGAGAAGCAGTTGGAATTGCTTTTTCGTAAAAGTTTCTGCTTAAAAGTAAATATTAGAAGTTTTTCCTCTCCCCTGAGGGAATTAGGAAGTTTCTTACCTGTCTGTAGGACACTAAGACAATATTTAGAATCCACAACTAACTTGAAATTCACTAGTACTACACAGCATCAAATTAAGCATTTGCATCTTCTGGCACAACACTAACAAGAGTCCACCTTTAACACTGCTTATCAGCAGAGAATTAGAGGATGGTAACTCTGGACTGCTATGCCACCTTTAAATGCAGTGATATGTAACCTCCACTAACAAAAAGAGAAACAGTCTGATTATTCCTCAGATAGCTACATGTCTAATACACCCACCAAAAGAAGAATAGTGAGCAGAACCTCCCCCAAAATTATACAAAGGGACACTTGATAAAGAAATATGTAAACGAAGTTGCTTATAAAGGCCTGTAAGCAAGAATACCACGATACAGACCTGTAAAGTTACTGTTCTTTGAGCAAAGTTATCACATTTGACACACTTGGGAAATGCTTGACATTAAGGATTTCCTGACTAATGACTGACCAATTTACTATGGTCACTGTTGCAGAGCATATTCTCAGCGAACACATTTAGAGACAAGATTTCACTCAGCACATCCTAATAAAAAGTAAAATTGCCAGGAGTTAAACAATAAATGAAAGGGAGTGCAAAGCCTTTTGTTAGGCAAGTGCCAGAATTGATTACATGTATGCTTATTCAAAGGATTAAAGTGGTTAAGGACATTTTGCCTTTTAAACCACTACACAGGCTTCCTGCATTTCAATTCATGCACGACTAAGTTATTTTCCCAGTTATTTCTCAGTACTTCCACATAAGCACACAGAACAGCTGTGATGGGCACAGGCCATGCAATCATAACAGAGAGCCCACAGAACTGTCCTTTTGGACTACAACAAACCTACTCTCTAATGATCTCTTTGAAAATACACAAGAGACTAGAATAATGTGGTGACATGGACTTCCAGAAGTTGGAACTACTCTAAAACTACACTTGAAGCTGTGATCTGTGTATAGGAGCTTTCTGGAAAGGATACAAGTAATATAAATTCTAGGTTACACATCAAGAAAAATATTTGCTTTAGAACTTCATAAAACAGTTCTCATATCTCTTCCATCCCATTCTGCAAAATATTCTCCCCCTCCTCCACATTAAGGCAATAGTCTTATTGCCACTGAAATAGTCCAGGTTAAATATACAGACGGTATTTGAAAAAATATCATCTTAGGGGCTTCAATCACAGCACAGTTATGCAGAAAATAAGAGAACCACCAACTAAGCAAAAAGCTGTAGTACAAAAGCAGCCATCCAGAAAGTTCTTAAATCGTCTCCATCACAGAAGTTAGTGCACTGAGATGCTACTTTCACTGTAACCAATTAAAAAATCCCAACAAAACAAAAACAAACCACACAAAACCCCTCAACACCCCCCCCCCCCCCCAAAAAAAAAAAAACCCCAAACAACCAAATCCAACAAAACCGAAAACCAACACAAAGCCCCAAGGGATGTAAGAGTGCGAAGGTCTGTTTCGGAAGGAATACACAAAAACTGCAGTGAATGTGTATTGTTTCACAACGGCCATCAAGACTCTTAATCCAAATGTAAGTCTGACAGGATGCTTGTCACTCTGATAATTAGAATGAGAACGTGGGCTAGAGTCCACTTCACAACCTCTCCTAGGATGCTACCACACAAAACCTCGAATTCAACCTAAGGATAGACTTCTCCTCCCAGGTGGAAGGCCAGTCACATACTTTCCCCAAATCTGCAGCTAAGTAAACAAGCGGCTTTCCATACCTGCAATTTCAACACTAAGGCCAGGACAGCAAGAACATACTGTTGCTGGAATTGTGCTTCGATTTTAGTAGATTGTGCTTCGATTTCTTCCAGATACAAGTTGATCATGAACACTACCGAAGCCAGACAACAATACCTGAGCTGTCAAAGTCCTCGCACTACGCTGTGACAGCAGAAAGGCAGGAAGGGTTTTTAAGCTGCAGGCTGACCCAGGGACAGAAAACGAGTCGGCAGAAACCGTGATTAATTCCGAATCGCGCCTCAAGTTAAAATTCACATTTAACAAAGAACATCAAGGTGTTACCGTGCTTGACGACCCTACGCCCCCCCCAAAACCTTGCAGTCAAACCAAAGGAAATAGGTTTGGGGTTTTTTTCTTTTTTTTTTTTTTCGGAGTCCAAGGTGGATATAAACGCAACGGAGGCGGCAGAGCCTCTCTAGCTGCTTCCACAACCCTAAGGCAAGCAGCCCAGCCTCGCCAGCGCCATTTTAGATAAAGCGAGACCGGGAGCCGAGGGCTCCTCGCTCCCCCCACTCCCCGTCCACCCCCATTTTCTGATCTGCGCTGTCGGCAGCCGGGCTCAGCCGCCGGGGATGGACGCGCCGCCCGCCGAGGCGCCGCCAGCCCGGCGGAGCCGCGGCCCCCCAGCGCTCAGTCAGTCAGTCAGCCAGCCCGCCCCACCGCCAGCACCGCCGCCCGCCGGCGCCGCCCAGTACTAACGGCGGCCGCCGGCTCCGGCCCCCCTTCCTCTCAGCCCCTTCCCGGCCCCCTTCCGGGCAGCCCGCCAGTCCCCTCTGGGCGGGGCGGCCGCGGGACCTGCTCCCCCCGCGGCCGGGCTCAACCCTCGCCGCCGGACGCGGAGCAGAGGGGAATAAGCAGCTCCTCTGAGGAGCGCGCCCCAAGCTCAGACCCCGCGCCGGCGCTTCCCACCAGCAACGGCCGCCTAAGGGGCCTCAGCCCGGGCAGCCGCCGCTCACCTCGCTGCTGCCGCCTCCTCTGCCGCCGCCAGCCAGAGCCGCGTACCCACTCCCCCGAGCGGCCTCCGCTCCCGGAGTAGCAGCAGCCCGAGCGGCGGAGCACCGCCCCCTTCCGTTCCGCCGGGCGCCACCTTCCCCTCTTGGGGAAAAATGCGCCACCAGCGCCACACGGCGCAGGCGCGGGCCTTACCCCCTCAGCTCATTAGCATTCGACGAGGGCCCCGTCCCCTCGCGGCGGCCGCGCGCGGGGCCCACTGGGAGGTGTAGTCCGCCTGCCGCGAGCGCGCCGCTGCTGGAGCCGGTAGGAGCGGCGAGCGGGAACAGCGTCCCCCATGAGCGCTCTCGGCGCCGAGTCTCAGTTTCCATAGAAGTGGAGAAGAATGATGTCAGTATTTCCGATGCGGCGGCTAATGGGGCTGAGGGAAAGGCGGGCGCTGCAGGCCGGGACCCAATGGAGGAGGCGGGGAGAGGGGCGGGCCCTGGCCCGTCCGTCAGTCAGTCAGACGGTGTGGGAGGGGGAGGGGGACCGAGAGGCTCCGAGCCGAGCAGTCACCGCCGCCGCCGCCACCGCCGGGTCCGCGCAGGACGTATCGGCCCCGCCGCACGCCGCCGCGACCAGAGCCGTTGCTGGAGCGTTGAGCGGGGGTCGAGGCCGGCTGAGGGGACCCGGAGCTGAGGGGAGGCTTCGCCCCGTTCCCTTCCCCCCGCCTCGGGCCGGGGGAGTAGCGGACGGGCGGGCGGGCGCCGCGGAACAAAGGTAACGGCGCCGAGCCAGAGAAGGAGCCCCCCGGCCCTGCTGCCGTTTGGTGGGTAGGCGGCACGGGGCCCCGGGGGGGCGCGGGGCCGGGCGGCGGCAGCGGGGCGTGCGTGCGGGGGGGAGGGGGGCGGTTGTTTTTCTCCTCGTAGCGAGACTGCGGCGGGACTCGCCGATTCTCCTTTTCTCTCCCCCCCTCCGCCGCCAAACACCCAGCGGCGGGGCAGGGGGGAGGGGGATCGGCTGCCGCCTGCGTGCGGGAGGCACCGGCGGCTTCTCTAGCCCCCTCCGCCGGGAGAGGACGGAGCCCCCTCCTCCACACACACACACACACGCTCCGTGTCCCCGACGAGCAGGTCGGGCCCCTTTCTCCCCGCCCCCCTCCTTCTCCGTCCCCACTCCCTTCTTTTCTTCTTCTTCCTTTTCTTCCCCTCCGCCGCCTCCCGCCCTCCCTTCCCCCCCGCCCGGACCCGCTGCGCCGAGCCGGGGAGTTGCGGCTGTTGCTGCTGAAACTCCTGCCGCGGAGTCAGCGCTTTCCTTTATTTGAGGGGGGGGGGGGGGGGGGGGGGAGGAGCCGCCGCGATCCGGAGCTGCAGCTCCTACAAAAGCGTGTGTGTGTGTCGGGTGGGGGGGCTGCTACCGACACCCCGCTCCCCCGCCGCGCACACAGGCACTCTTCCTCGTACAATGGAGGAAGAGCCTCTCTTCCTCACTCCTCCTTCTCTCTCTCCGGCTCCCCGCGGTAAAGTGTACGGGGGGGGGGGGGTTGTCCCAGGGCTGGGACCCCCGCGGCTCCCCTCCTGCCGCTTGATGCCCGAGGAGGGGGCGCAGCACTCCGGAGAGGCAGCCGGAGACGCCTCCCCCCCTCACCCCCCTCCGTGTCAGCCGGGTAGGCTGGGGGTGGGTTGTTGTTGTGGCAAGTTTCTCCTCCTCTGACAGAAATGGCGTCAATGGCAGCGAGTGTAGGGGAAGCCGCGGTGTGTGGGAGCGGGAGGGGAAGCAGCGGCCGAGGGACGAGGGGAGGGGGTTAACTGGGGCGAAAGGGGGGGGATCCGGGAAAGGAAAGGGGGAGTTTCGGGAGGAGCCCAACGCCCCCACCCCGATCCCTGCCTCCCCTCCCCCCGCCCGGTGCGAGCGGCTGGTGCGGTGCCTTAGCGCTTTGTTTTAAATTCCAGGTCCAGCCTCGGCCGCTCAGCCCCTATCGAGGCTTTTCCGCAGCCTGAGCTCATCATGAAGGTAAAACACTCGCTTGTGTGCCTGGGAGAGGAAAGAAGGGAGGGTTGCATTAAGAAATGCTGTTCTATCTGTCAGTCCTTCTGTCCGGACTCCGGTGCGAGGCTCCGTGCTGGTGCAGATCCAGACTGCGGGCTGCTTCGCCCCCACTGCTGTGCTTTGGTGCCTCGGATCGTTTGCTGACGGTGGGGCAGGCTTTGCCCCGCCGCGTTATTCTGGGGGAAACTGTTAAGTTCGCTGAACAGGGGTTGCTCTCCTTCAGAAACGTTGTTTGTAGGAGAATAAGGACATGGCTGCCTTGGCTGAGTCTGCTTCATGGAGGAGCAGGGGACAGTCACCCTGCTTGAGAAAGTAACGTTGCAGGGGAAACGCTGGCTGTACAACCGTGTTTACTTGATTAGAGGGTAAATGGTAGGTTTACTTACTTTCTATTTGTTAATCGGAGTTTTGTTGAGTGAATAATCTTGATATGATCAGGGAGGGTGCATGTAAGAGATTCTCTGCAGTGAAATGATTGCTGTAAGATGCAGAAAGATTTTCAAACAGGTTCTAATTTCCTTATCAGTGCTGCGTAGTATTCACATACCTCATTTTTTTTTTCCTCTCGGGCCCTTCTAGACTGTTTTCAATGTATTATGCAAGTTTTAGAGAAAAAAAAATCGTATTGGTTGAACAGAAATTATTCTATGTGTGGTAAAAATCTGTGTTCTTAAAAGTAGTTTTTAACAACTGTGTGTGTTTGGTTTTGTTTTTTTTAATCATTTTGCTGATCTGTCTTTCTCAAACTGCCATATATGTTACTATGACCTCCATGTAATTCAGCTCCTGGTCCTGCTGGGCTGCAGTAAATCTTATTTCAAAATACTGTAAATCCTAGAAAAAATAATTGTTACCAACCTGTGATACATCATCTCTTTGATATTTAGTAATAAAAAAGTGCAGTCTGTGTGGGGGTCTTGCACTATCAGAGCCATGCTTACTGTCAGCAAGTAAGTATTATGTAAAATGTATATCTAGTACTATGTTCACTGCTGGAAATGGTAATTGATAGGGACTGTTTTAATTTCTAGACTGATCTGAGTTGCTGAGCAGCAAACTAAGTCTCTTTGTATAGCTGTTAAAGGTTTAGCATGCTGGGTTTTTTAACTTAGTGACGACTTAGTGACAGTATCTTTAAAAAAATCATGTTTTAATTGCCCTCCCTATGATCTTTGTTGAACAAGTGTTAAGATCTAAAGTACTGCACACATCTTTCTCATTAAAAGTCAACTATTTATGAATTTACAACAACAGGCTGTTGAAGTAGTATGATGCGGAGCTTTCCAAATGTGGCTTGTTGCCTGGTAGGGATGCAGGAGATGGAAGCAAGAGAAACAGGAGGCAGTATAAGGAGCTTTTTTTTCCCTCAAAAGGAAAAACACTTATTTAAATGACAGCTAAATTTGCATACATTTCTAATATTCTTTTTCCATGTAAACAAATCTTACAGTTACCATAGAGATTAAGTTCAGATACTGTGGTTGTAGAGCCATATAAATATGTAGATATACAGTTGGGAGGATGAGGAGATCAGATCACAAGTGGAATGCAGTGTGTTCTGTGAAACAGTGATAGAGACCCACTTCAACCTGAATTCAACATACAACAAATGCTTAAAGTAGCAAACACAGGAACTTGTTAATAGAGCCATATTAAAAAAAAAAACACACACACACTCTTGGCTTACTTATTCTTTGATAAGGATTGTGCTGCTGTTGCATTTTTATTTATTTTTAAAATGTGGATTAATTATGTCAGGGTGTTCAAATGCTGCGTTGAAGTCTGCAATTTTTTGCAATTTGTATGTGTGTAGTGTTAAACTTAGATATGCTTGAGATAACTCAGCACTTTATTTACTGTGCCCTGTAATGTTAAGTGAGGTTAATCTGTAAGTCATTACATTGAAGCTGTAGTTATTACAGTGAAACTTGCAACAGAATTGTAGCTCAACAGAAATGTCTAAGATTCAACAGTCTAACCAAGACTGGTTTTTAAGATTTTGGGAGTAATACAGTACATCAGTCTTTGTGCCTGGCTTACATTTCTAATTTATTTTCTGAGCTTACAAGAATACAAGTTAGTCCAGTACGAAGCGTAACAAAGAGTGCTTAAGAGAATTAGTAGCTTTCTGTTCCTGTCACCACAAGGTAACATTGACTACACTCCATCAAGATACTGTTTAAATATGACTCTGTATTTGTGTGCATTTATTTTGTAAGTTATTGAAAGAGTATATGTCAAGGACACTTGAGCATGTAGAGGATTTAATGCTCTAAGGCCTAGTCTTACTTTTGAGTCTTCTGACTGCACGATTGAGGCCTCTGATTTATGCCTTGGTCATTCTTTCAGGTGCAGAGGGTTGTGTATTCTGGTGTAGAGAGTATTAGAACTGGATTCCTTGTTGATATATCTGTCTCTTTGGGTGAACTTGAACAACTCATTTAGCTTTACTGACTCCTTTTTCCCATCTGCATAGTATGGATAGAGTATTTATCGTTCTTTATAAAACACAGTGAGGTTTATTTAGGAAGAGCACCAAGTTTTATTGATAGAAAGCTGGAAGTCACGCATGCTTTTGCACTTTGGAACCCTCCGAGACAAGAAAGGTGTGTTGCCTACTGAGAGATTACCACCTCCAAAGTGGGTGTTCTCCTTACAATCACCCAACTTAATCCAAGCGAATAAAGTCACTTGTATAAACTAGCAACTTAAGCCTATTAAGTAGTCCTCCCATGGACTGCAGAGACCACTTGAAGGCAGTCTTGAAATATGTCTTAGAAGAATTACTCAAGTCTTGACATAAGTGTGCTCACTATTACTACTAAATCAGGCTTTTTCCTGTGAGATGACCTCTGGTAGTAGTGAATACAGTTGCACAGGTAATGCCTAGGATGACTCGTATGTTGTACTGAAGCTTTTTTGTTTGTTTAACTTAAGCAACTTCTGCATAAGGTCTTTTCACCTTACCTATGCTCTGGAAGCATATAGAATCTGACTATTTTAAAACTAATCGTATGACATCAAATTACTATCTGCTAAGTAGGTAGCAATAGGTATATAAAAACTTTATTATAGTTTGTTTTTAATTTTTCCCCGAAGTCAGGAAATAAACTCCAGGAAAGCAGAGTCTCTCCTTTCAAAGAAATAAATAAACACAAGCTCGGTTTCACCAATTATTTGCACTATTGTAAATGCTCCTGAGATTTTTTTAATATGTATTGCAGCATTTGCTTGATATTTAAATATGTGAATGAGGGTAATAATGTACCCACTGTAGTTAAAAAGTTCACTGCTGACTGGAGATAAAAATAGTGAAGCTAGAGCAATGCACTGTGAATTAAGTGCTCTGAAATGATTGCTTAAATGTTTTGATGCTATTTGCATGTTAATGTTTTTCAGTCTGTAAAATATGAAGTATTTAATGGTTGTAGATATTTCTGTTTGGTAGCCCTAGATGGTCCTGAGTGCTTGCTCAGAGCTGCCATACGAACAAATTAAGGAAGCCGTATGTACAGTTTATGGTGCGTTTTTGTTTTGTTTTGGTTTTAATTCACCCTAAATTATATTTTGATTTCAGTAGCCTTTCCCAGTGAGTTTTCTAGCTATCCACAGAGATTACTGGTGCACACTGATGCTGTAACCGCTTTCCCTTAAAGCGAGTCAGTCTGTTGCTAGTGCTCTCTGCCAGTATGGCAGAGAACAAAAGTGAAATATCTAGTAAATTTTTCAGTCACTAATTTCTAACTTCGAGCACAAGTCAGCTGAAAGTCCTATTGCTCTTATGCAGGCTGGAAACCAGTCATGGAATGTAGTGACCTTTCACTTTCTGGTTAACCATTTGAATTGCAGCAGAAATGGAGATTTGTAAAGGAAGAGTTCCATTAGAGTAGTTTTTGTGCTGAAGGTAGGAGAACAGGTAAGTCTTAAGAGGTGGTTTTCCTCCGTCATTTGTTTTTGCATTATAAAAAGTTAATTTCTTAAATTCTGCCCTGGTGTTCCAGTTTGAACAAGTGATCAGAGACAGTAATTGACTTCCTCATGCTTGCATAATTATGTAGAAAGGAAAGCAAACACCACTTGCACCAAGCAATTACAAGTCATGTTGGAATAATCTGTGTTATTTTGAAATTGTTTAATTGCACTTTTGAATTTCCAATCTTAGTATATTTTACAGTGGCTAAACAACGTGGAATTCTTGAACTTAAATCTGCATGTTTAGTATTTGTCTATTCGGTAGTTCAGTGTGTTGATAAAGATTCAATCAGACCACCTACAGGAAAAAAGGCTGTGTTAGACTGAGAAGACTAAAGTAAGAAACTATGAGTATTAGAAAAGTTAAGTTGCATATTACTGTCTTCCAACTTGGTCAAGGATTTTTGGATTGGTGCTCTGACAGCAGCATGACTATTGTAGCAGGATACTGTCTGAGGAAAAATGTTATAGACTGATAACGAATACGCGTATCTTTACTACAGCTCTTTGAGATGGTTGTTCAGTTCACTTTGTCATCTGAAACATGTATTGTGTACATGTAGTGCAGAAGCTTGCCGTGATGTGCATTACATTGCCTTTTTGTGTTTTCAAATAAATTCTGCATTGTTGTTGAGAAGCCTTTTGAAAAAAATGCAGTGGTGTTGAGGTATTAAGCTTTACAGTCACTGTCAAATAATCTGAATGCTTTGCTGGTCTCATATATTAAAAAAAAAAAAAGCTAACTTTGAGAGAGGTGCAGATTATACTTTTGTTGCAATTTGTTTTTGAACTTTTGTTTAAATCCAGCAGATCAACACATTTACCTTATAAGTACTGTCTGAAGAATAAAAATAAAAGGAGTTTGAGATTTTCCTCATTTGAAAACAGGTAGCGAATTTCATAGAAAAACCTAGGGCTTAAGTTTTCTTTGCAATATTAATACGATACAGAGCCATCCAAATGCTAGATTATTTATCAATTCAAACTTATTTTAAAGTACTTAACCTGTTGTGAAATGTAGGTTCTCTGCAGTTCTGTTTGCTGGAGCGGAGACTTGAGCTGTTTTTACAGAAATGTACAAATCTCAACAAACACGGATCTTGAACTGCTTTTACCTGAAATATGATTCAGGTCACAGTTGAGAAATGTCAGGAAGGCATGGCTTGTATGGCTGTTTGCTTTTTAGTTGATGTGCTTCAGTAGCAAATACTTTTCTGCCCTTGCTATTTAGCGCTTCCAGTGTTGACCAGTTACTGTGCCTATTACCACTTAACCACTCACTGGGTATTTGCTTGTGTGCATGGAATGGATTTTTAAAGACTTCTAGAAGATTTCAAAAGGCCTTCAGGGAACTAAGGAAAATTGTTTAGCCCTATGCATAAACTGAATGTTAGTGATTTAATAAGTGTTAGAATCATTATTTGAAAGGTTTTGATGGAAAGTCATAAATCGGGATGTTTGGGTTTTTTCTGTTCTTTTTTTTTTTTTTTGTTAACATAGGGTGACCAGATGAGAGGATATTTCAAGGAATTCAAGTGTGGAAAAAACAGCAAGCCACTTTGATATTCTATACTTGACAGGACATCTATTTTCCTTCTGAAGATTAGTTTGAAGCAGGGGAGAAATACAATAAAGCACTATTGTGTTGTGTTGGGGTTTTTTTTTTTCCTTCTTTTGTTGTGTGGTTTTTGTTTTTTTTTTTGGGTTTTTGTTTTTTTTTTTTTTTGCTTGGAAGGCAGCATATAAAACAGTCATGACCTGTTTAGCAAGAAGTGTTTGTAAGCAAACTATGGAAAGGCAGCTGTGAGACTGCCAGAGCAGAGTGGTGGAGGGTGTTGTTGAGTTACCTGTAGAAAAGTAGGACTGAGGTGACCTGTCTGCATTATGTGCGACCACTGTGTGACAGTAACTTCCTCGGCGTATGTTAATTAATGGAATGTGGAGAACTGTTTTGGGGTTTTCTGAACCTGTGGACAGCTCTGTGAAGATTTTTCTTACGAGCTGAGCTAAGCAGAAACACTGTAGTCCCTGTGAGAAAGCATTCTACTTACTGTGAGGAAAAGCAGTAGTCATCTCCAGTTAACCTGGAGTTACGTGCTCCCATTGCTGTTGTCTTTGAGCCTGTATATGCTTTAGAGTGAAGATGGCAGTCAGTACGCTAAAGAAAAGACCTTTAAGCATCCTTAACTCACCAATTACATAGTCTTTGATGGTGACTTGTGCAGACTACCTTAAGGAGTATGCTATTTAGAGACAGCATACATCTGTTGTCCTTTAAGCTAAGTGTGAATGCAAACATCTATTGAGCTTTGTTGCAGAGCAGATCACTCGGGTGGGACTAACTAGTGAATAGCGCTGGTTTTGGGCAGAAGAGTGAGTTTTTGCTGTTCTTGTCATTGTTTAAGCTATTGGTTTGTCTCTTACAATGTACAGCAAAGATTTTGTTTGTCCCCCAACAACCTAGAGCAAAGGATTTGTTTTCTTAAGCAGGTTATCAAATTAAGCTTGTATGGTCATGGAAGAATACAGTCTTGTGTTGTTCTTCTATTCCTGGCTGTTAATTCTTGTTGTCTTTTGTGACAGCAGTCCATTTGTGTGGTCTCTGAGTGGATTAAATCAAACTGAAATTAACTCAGTAACAGTCATATATATGATTATACACTCCTGAGTTGCATCCAGTCCCTGACCTGGCTGGTCCTCACCATTGGGGTGGAGTAAGGAAGGAGAAGAAAGTGGAAGTGCACTGAGGCTGATTTGGATTGGTTTAAACTGTTTGGGAGCACATGTTCTTCCCCATCCCTCTGCTGAGTTAGCAGTTTGCAGTCATTAGACTAAACTTTTGTAAACTGTCTACACGTGAAATTGCCACAAAGGTTTTTGTAGACTTGCTTACTACCTAGATCACTGCACTTTTCTGCAGGTTTGACATCTGTGTTTTCTAGATGTTGAGTGAAAAGATTAAATGGAATTGATGCTGTGCCTTCAAGGTGATAAATGTCAATAATTAAATTTCATCATAAATTTATAAAAACGAATTTCAAGTTGAAAACATGGAGATGTTTTAAGGAGACGGTATGAGACATAAAAAAGGAAAGTATTTTAGGTAATTTTTTAAGGAGGCCAGTGTAAGCCTTTCTTTCTCCAATCCCAAGTTCTTATTCAACACTTGGAAAGAATACAATTAATAATAATGTCCTTTCCCCCCAGACTAGAGAAACAGTTGGTATTATAGCTTTCTGCAGAAAAATATAAATATTAGATTTGTACCCTGTAAAGGTGACAATCTTCATTGAACTAATATTAATAGATTCTGACAATAGGTATTTTTGCCAATAGGTGGAAGAATTGAGCAATTGTGCTACCTGTATTCCAAATTAAAACAATTGGAAATTATAATTTGAGGAGAAATTATATCACTCATACTTTGATAAGGAAATCAAAGGGTATAGAAGTCAAGCTTGATTCTTTATATGTTAAGAAGCCCCATATATTAATGGGTAGATTAATGGAGACCCGGTGGACAGTCAGGAGTTAATGCCCGTTGGAGATGGTAGAGTAGGGTGTATTACACTTTCTGCTTATTACCAGAAACTTTGTGCAAAAGTCTGGATTGCATCTGTTATCTTCCTTTCCAAGAATGAGGATTCTCACTGAGCTTTTGTCTGGAATCTCCCTTATTTCTCTAAGATGCTTTACTAATTTACTATTGTTCATTGTTTATACCATCCTTCTAAGGGCAGGGATATGGGTTTTGACTTCAGCAAATTTTAGGACCAAGTGTATCTTGATGCAAGGTTTCAGCTGGTAATAAACGTAATAGACAGTAAAAAAAAAAAGTGTGTGTGTATATATATATATGTATATTTGTGTGTGTGGTGTTTTGTTGTGTGTTTTTTTTTTGTGTGGTGTTTTGTTGTTGTTTGTTTGGCTTTTTGTTCCACATTCTCTTCTGCTGTGAAAAAAAGTGTTTCAGTTCGTGGCAGGGCAACCTGATCCACTGTGGTAATCTTTCAATTTTCAGCTATACTCTCAAGAGCAGACTGCAAGTGCTAAATCTGTTACTTTTACATTTAAAATAGTCCACTTCATGTTTTCTTAAAGACAAATGTGGAATACATTCTTCTAAGATCACAAAGAATGCTTTAGGTTAATTTATAATGGTGGAAGATAGACTTTCCAATATCCTATATGCGTTCAAGTAAAAGAGTGTTAGCATAATCTTTTTGCTAGTTCTGTGACACCTGGGTTAATGTAAATTCTCTTCCTGGGAGAAATAATAAGGGGTTGAGACATTTTGGAAATGAGTACATGTTATACCAGCATTTCAAATTCAGGAATTTGTAATGGAATATGTGTTTTGACTTTTTAACTTTTGCTGCACTGCGTTTTGAAAGCTAGGTGTTGCTGTAATATTAAATGAATGCTACCTCAAATTACATCACTAAACTTAGAAATAAAATACATATAATTCTTAATCTTTGTGCGTCCATAAATACAAAACCATTTTTGAAAACATAGCAATAACTTCATAAATTCCTACTTTAATTTCTTTAGAAGGTTGTTGTGCTAGAAGTGCATCAAGAGAGACAGTGAAATTCTTTAGCATAAGGAATACTGCACTATACTTTCAAAAGTTGAAGTATGATCTGTACTAGTACCTTGCTGCCCAGAACAGAGGCAAAAATGGAGATAAGAATTAAACTTTGAGTCATTTCCATTTTGTTGATGCAGATTTATTCTGAGGTGCTCTTCCAGAATTTCGTAATGACAGTCCACTGTAGATTAACCCATAGATCATGATTTGGGTGACTGTACGGTGTCTTTGTCCTCTGTGCGGAATTTTGTGGCTATTTTCCTGTAACACTGGACAATTTAAAAGCCATTAAAGCTTGGATTAATTCCTTTATCTACAGATTACTAGTGCAGCTTTTACCTTCCTAAAAAAATTCAAGTAGTACAAAAGATGATGTCAGCTGATAATGGACGGTATTGGATACAGGTGCTAGAACCTATAAAGAGTCACACTTCAACTATATTCTGCTATTTTTGGATGCTGGCCAAAATGTCTGGATTGATCAGTTACACACACTTCACTGTATTAAAATACATCTATTTCGTACTTGGACTTTGCTTGGATAATAGATAGTATATATTTATATGTATGCTTAATAATGTAGGGTGATTGATGTTTTTAGAGGCAACTTGCTTTTGTTACATTCTATATGGTAAGAAAAATTCTTTTTTGATGACAGCATAATAATAGTATATCAATGATAGAGAGATAAGTGTGGATGTCCCGTTATGACAGACTTTTTTCACTGGTAATATACATGGCATCAGATAGAAACTCAAGTGCTAGCAAGTCAGATTTAAACAGAGGGAGCGTTTTTATTTATATCTCTTCAGTAGCACTGATTTTTTCACTTCAGTAGAATTACACTTAATCTGTTTTGCATTAAAATAGAGAACAATCTTACCAGTTTCTGACTGGAGTAACTTGTGCAACGGCACTTAATTGAACATTTGAAATGGTTTAATAAAATCTTAATTATAGCCTGAAAATAAATATCAAAAATACCATCTATTATGCAGAATAAAAATAATTCATAGTACTTCAGGTGGCCTGATCAGGTTTCTCAAGTTGTGTATATTCTATTCACTTAGTTGGAATCTTGAGGAATCAAACCAGCTTTTATGATGTTGATAGAAATATATATATATTTCTATATAAAATAGAAGAGAGCGAGAAGGCGGTAAACTTCAAGCACTTCCTTCCAGACATATCCAGATACAGTTCCAGAACTTTGCTATCTTATTGCTGTAGCTGGATATCCTTACTACACTTGCTCAGAATTAAACTTGTGAAGAAAAAATTACACTGCAGTACTTGAATTCCATCTGCAAATGTACTACCCTGTGTTTACAAGAGAACTCCTTAGTCTTGAAGGAACTGCAACATCTTTTCTTTTGTCTGGCAGTTTCTCTTAATACAGCTTTTGTGCCTGCTGAAACAATGTTCCAGCCAAGTACACAACTGAGTATGTGGGCACAAGTCAATTGCTTAAAAGGGCCAGTGTGAACTCTGGGTATTCTGGTGGGTGACGCACAATATTTCTGTGAAAGAAAATAGTGCAGTGGGCTGGTTAGTCATATGGTAATACTGGAAGATTTGATTTATTCTTGAAACTTTGTATTTTAGATTTTCTCTTCAGTTGTTTTCGGGAAAAAACGTTGATCATAAAACTATAATTCATTAGAATTTCATTGATATGGTTGATACTGTAATCTGCTGATTTGACAGAGACAGTGATATTTTATTGATGGGCATTATGAGAATGCTGCATTGTCTTGGGTATTGAAGACCTCTTGGAGTGCCTTTTCTTGAACTTTTGAGAACAGAATGAGGTTTCATGTGGAAACTAACAGTATAATTGTTGATGTACAAGAGACCATCAAAATTTGGATAGACTTTTTTTTTCACTGTAGCCTCTTTTCAAAAAATAACATTTAGGATTACTATTAAAAAAAAAGAGAAGGTTTTAGTATAAGAGGCTTAAAGACGTTTAAGAAAAAAAACCCAACAGCCAGGCTTTAGAGAGTAGCTTCAGCACACTTGAAAGCAGTGAATAGAATAGTATATCATCTATGCAACTTCAAAAACTTTACCCTCTATTCTTCAATATGTTGAAGAGTTTTGTGGAATGAGAGCAAAGATCTTTCCTTAAATAGCCACTCCCTGGAAATGGCTGCCGTTAGTCACAGGCAAAGCCAGCTGAAGATGTTTTGGAAACAGGTGCAGCGATGAGTAGCCAAAGAAACTGAAGCATTCCGTGTAGTTCAATTGGATAAAAGGTATGAAACAAGTAGTTTAGGACCTTTCATTTCTTAACTTTTTAAAGGTAACCTAGCTTAATAGTAGCTGCTTGTATATTGCTCTTATTTGCGTATAGTACTATGGTGGAAGTTTTTGCTTTCTGTGTAGCGCACATCTAAAATAATGTCAAAGTTGTTACTAATAATGGAGCACTTGAAAAATCTTCTCTTCAACTCATCAACTGGTTATTTGTCTTTCCTTAGCATGTCTTCTAATGCTTGCGCTCCTGATTTGCTACTGGTGTTTTCTGATGGAGAATTCTTGGAAGGATTTTCAAATAGTACAACTTAGTTGAACAGGAAAAGCTTGCATGTCTGCATTGGGTAACTGCCATACTGATTATATTTAGCGTTTTCTCCCCCAAACCTCCTTTTACAAACCTAAAGCTTAAATACTGAACTCTTACATTTAGTTAGAGAAGAACTCTGGAAGATGAATGCTATTGTGGAGAGGGATAGAAAAAAAGAAATGATCAATTTCCTTGTAATACCCCTGCTACTGACCATGCGGGAATATCTGGGCAGGCATATTCTCAGAAAATGTGTGCAGATGGGAGAGGAGTTTGTATGTGTACTTAACTTGTAGAAATTTAACAAATATATGATTTACAACTTATGAAACTTGTAAAACTAGCTCATAGAAGAACATTCTCAAAGGGACACTGCAGTTTTTATGAGGAAAAAAGGCAAAAAAAAAAAGTAGGGACTTAAGATTTCAGTCAACTTTTTTGTTAGTTTGTTTTTTACCCATGTAAAATTATACTGAGTTCTGTATGTTTTACTTCAGAAGATGCAGTCCTGGCATTTCTTCATTCATCTGGGGAAAGTAATTTATTCAGGTTAAGTTGTTGGCTTTTCACAACGTGGGGGGTGGGAGGAGTTACAGTTTACTTAACAGTTTGAGGAACTGTCCATCTGAAAGAAAAGTGAACTGTGTAAAATAATTGTCTGTATTTTTCTGACAAAATTTAAGTTAGTGAAAACAAAATTTATCCAATAGAGTGCTGCAGCACAGCAAGGCTCGTTAACATTACTCATTGCAGTGCAATCAGAAGTTGATGTGAGGATGTGGGTTGCTTTCTCCTACAATTTGGGAAAGCAAGGTTGCGATTTTTCTTGGGGAAACCTCAGGTTCGCTCATTTGATGCTTCCTTTGGGAAGTGCGATGTACGGAGATACCTGTACCACTGTGGAAGTATTCCAGTTGTCGGTGTACAAAGCTCAGCATGAGTTACAATTTGTCATAGTTTTTTCAGGTGAATTATTCACTGCACTTATTTCTATGCTGCCCTCACTATCCAGTGTCCAACTTCGTTAAGGCATCTGTACTTTAAAAAGCAAGGATGTAGATGTATGACAACAGTGGCCCAGTAAGTGCTGGTAAGAATACACCAGCAGATTTAACAGAAAAGAATGTTCTTTCTTTTCTCTTTCAGGCTCAGATGGTTTTTTGGTGTGCATTATATAGCTACAGTCTTAACTGATCTACTGTCTGCTCTTCTTGACTGGGAGCTTTCTATAGTCTTAACCAACCGTTTTATAGTAGTGGCAGACTAAACTTAATTTGAATCTGTTTTGGTGCTGCATGGATGCTTTTGCGTAGTGCAAGTATGTGTACAGTCATGCTAATACTTCTCTTTAACCTTGCTTGTGCCTGACTCCAAAAGCTGTCTTCTGAGTATCTTTAATGTAGTGGTTTCAACCATTGATCTGCAGGTGCTGTGGGTTGTGTAGCTTGCTTCTAAGGAGATCTGAAGATACAATTAAGACAAGCAAGCATGTTGTTGGTAGGTCTGTTCATTACTCAGGGACCTACAGCTCCACTTAGAATTTTTGGGGAAAATCAGTGCATTGAAAAGTTTGAAAAAAAACCTTTGTCTAATGCAACTGTCCTTTTGCAATTACATTCACTTTGTCCCTCTTTCTTTGCACACATAGAAGTAGTAGGTACCTTAAATTCCAATGTTGTTCCCTCCCCCCAGTTTTTTTAACTGGGAGAGGAAGATGAAAAATCATTTTATTATTTTGAGAGATGTTGTGTCTTATATATATATATAAAAATAAAGGTATTATGCAGATAAATATTTGTATTGTAGTATGACTTACAGGCAGTTCAAGGATGGTAAGACATTGTAAAAAGACATTGTACTCAGACATTGTGAAAAGATAACCTCTGCTGAACTAAGGTACTACTGAAGTTTTGCGTGTGTATAGTTATCATATGCTATTTTTATCTTAACTAATACAATGTTAAGTCATTGTTTTTTTAGAAAGAAGAATCCTTGTCATAGGAAGCTTGGAGAGCAAAATTAATATTTGCCCGGTGTAAGAGGGAAAAAACATAGGAAAGGTTGAGCTGCAGGACACTGAAAAATATATCTAGAATGTATCATGCCAAATACACTGCAAATAGACCAGTATAGATACACCTATAGAGCATACTACTTTAAATCTCTACTTTCTAAAAGTCGTGCTGCAAAAGTAATAGCGGTCAGTGACATTTATTTATATGCACTCCCCCAAACACTTATGTATTTATTTTAATATTTAGAAATTATCTACGGTTCTTTAAAAGGCTCATTTTCTTGGCTGGCTTGCCTTTGAATTTCATTCCAGCATTATTCTATTAGCTGTTTCAAATGCATAATTGTGGCATAGGGCATTCCAGGAAAGCAAAATATAAGGGCTAACTATTCTTAAGCCAAAATACTGCACTCTTAGTGTACTAGTTATTTTATCCAAATGAGATGTGTTTTGTTAGCTCTTGTGTAACATTTTCCCCTGGAGGCTAAAGAATAGCAGGTTACTGCCTAGGAATAAAAGGCTACTTTAGACCAGCAGTGAAAATACGCTAAACTGTTCCAAAGAAGGATTCACTTACACTAAAACCTAAGGAAAAATCTAGGGATTAGCGTATATCTAGTTGAAGTCAAAGATCGTCTAAAACCCAAAAGAAAAAAGTATGGATTTGGCTGGCTTGTAGAATGAGAATCTTGAAAGTTACTGTTGGCACTGAACTAGAATGGAAGAAAGACTGTTGGTCTATGTATGCTGAATCCTGTGGAGAAAATTTTGAGGACAGTTCTGCAGAGCAAGTCACTTGAAAGCAAAGGAGAGCTTGATTTGACTATTCTGAAGTGTGTCTTTAGGTTCTATTACTTGTGTTTGGATCTTAGTGAATCTGAGCCTTAAACTTTATTTGAGAGGAAAAGAACATGTTTGCAGGAGAAAAGCAAAAGGCAAATTGGTGGAGACGGTACAACTTCTTTGTTGGGGTTTTTTTTGTTTTGTTTTGTTTTTTGTAGGCAAGATATTCTTGTGCTATATGGTTTTAATTTAATATAGTCTGAAATGAGGACTTAGATAGCTGACTCTATAAGCCTGAATTTTGCAGAAGAAACGAGATGCTAGAGGTGTAATTTACTGAAATGATCTTTGTAGTGATATTTGGCCTTCCTTTAGTTTGTGGTAGGTTTTTGTTATTGTTTTAATTGTTTTTGTTTGTTTGTTTTTTAATAACAATGTCAGACTTTGTGAAGGGGGAAAGAAGTCTGCACAGCCATATTCCTGTAACTGTAGTGTGTCTTTAACAGCATGTGCTGATGGTCTGCCCAGGTTAAATCTACACAATACCGTAAGATGATTAAAAGAATATTTTCTCATATGTTGATCTCTCACATTATGAATGTAACCTGTACGTCAGGTTTTTTGGATCCAGTGCAACTTTAGTGTCTGCCGTTGCTGTTAAACTTGATGGAGTTAACATTTATCCTTCCCTGTGCAAGGCAGTGACCTGTTCTTGGGAACCTTACTTGCCCAGCTGTATGGTTCTAGAGAGTTTTATTGTTCTGCTGTAGATCTCTGCTCCCGCAAGGCCTCTTAAAGATTGTCTCAACACTGTCTTGGTATAAGTTGTCTGTAGTCCTGTCATTAAATGTTAAACTTTCTGGCATGTCAAACCAAATGTACTGTTATTTTTGACAGGACTGATCCCATTAATAACTTGAATTAAGCCAAGTTTCTGTTTTGTGGGAAATTCTGAATTTTTGAAATTCATCATGATATTAGTTCTCAGTTTTAGATTGTTTCCTATTTTACAAAAAGAGATTAATTAAAAAAAAAACCAAAAACAAAACACCTGCTTTGTTTGGTTCTGTAATATAGTGGTAATGGTGCTTTGCTAGCATCCTTAAAAATCAACACTCAAGTCTATCCTGCAGAATGCTCAGTCAAATCAGTGTTTTTTCGTCTGAAAAGAATGTTTTACTGGAAAAAACTAATACTTGCTTTGTTTGCAAATAGTGTGCAATGGATATAAAACTTAACATAAGACCATAAACTGTTTTTTTGAGTGCTATCCAAGTAGATCAGACTTTGAATACAAACTTGCATTTGACCTTGCATATACTCCAGTACTGAAGTGCTTTCAGGCAGTTTAAAGCCACTTCAGGGATTTAGTGGAGATGTTGGACTGAAAGCTATTTGTTAGATACTCAGATCTCTGACTTGCATTCAGGGATGAAACCCAGTTTATAGGATCATTTGAAGACAGGATAGTTAGCTTGATCATCTAGTTATTTTTTAAAAAATAAAATCATGTAGCATGGTAAATGTCATCTTCCTCATCCAAATAGGGGACTTCTTTTTTCCAAAGTCTAAAAATTAAATGTATGAAGTTAGAAATCTAGAGTGTACAATAAAAAGGTAAATATAGAAAGTGCTATCACATACACATATGAAATGGTGGGGATGAGAAGAGGAATATTTTCTGTTTTTTGGAATTTCTGTGGTTTTTTTCAAGAACCTTACAAAGTCTAAATGATGACATGGCATGCTACTTAATGTTGGAATTGGAGGCAGACTACTAGTTTACCCATTGATTTATCCTCTTGTACTTTAGTGTTTGCTCTCAGTGAAATGATTTGACTCACTAAAGTGTCAAAAAAACAGTTTAGCAAAAGTAAAAGAAATAGCTATTTGCTGAATTGGTAAATTGAATCGCTTTAGCTTTGAATCGAAGATGTAACAGAACTGATGCAAAAGGGAGGATGAACAGGGAGAGACATCATTCATTTTATGTTTGAGCTGGGAGAGCCAAGGCCTTCCCCTTTTATGCTGGTAAGTTGTTAATTCAAGTCACAAAAGAAACATGAATAAAACTCCATCTGTTTAACTGTTGATGGTGATGCTCTAGAAGCGCATTCCATCCCCCTTATCCGTTCCACCTCAGTTTCAGTAATGAAGAACTACTGTGGCAGTAGGTAAAGTCTGTTGCCAACTTTGATTGTTTAATCCCCTTTTATTTATTTTTGATGGCTAAATTTTTTTGTTTTCTGCAGGTATACAGAGATCTTAAAATATTTATCCTAGCATTCCTAGCTTTATTCTTAAAGGACTGGATTGGTTCAGCCCTTTTACTAGACTGACTTTCTGATTTTTCATAGTGGTCAAAACTGCATCCTGATGATCATTCAGAGTTGCCAGAAAAAAACCCCAAACAAGTAAATTAATGTTAACTTGCATTCAGAACAGTTCTGCTGGAGTAGATTGCTGTCATAAAGAAGCCATATACTTAGTTTTGTACCAGGTAGGTCTTAAGTTCTTTGCTTCTTGCTGTTTTTTTCTGTCAGCTCATACAGTTCTACATAAGACAAATATATACTTAGATTCTTATATGGGTAGTTGTGTTATCTTGGGTTGTGAATACAGCAGAAACTGTGTATATTAGTAATTGCTCACTTAAAATCAGATTACTTTTTCTTTAAATAGACCCCCATATTTCTTCTTCCCCTCTTGAATTTAACTAAAGGGTCTATCCCATCTGTTCCTTTTAACAGATAAAGCATTATGAATATTGCCATTTTAGAAATCTAATAAGGAACTGTATTAGCTACAAGGTATGTTGCCAGTTTTTTTGTAAGTGCTAAGAAAAATGAATTATGAAATTCTAATCCGTTATAAAGGGATGCCTTTGAGGCTAAAAAAACCACAGCTGTAATAGCCACAAGATTGCAGGATTTCAGAGCAATGAATATGAGGACAAGGCAGCCAGTTTTGGCCTAGATAATTTGTCTAGAGGAAGTGGGGACCGGCTGCAACAGTTGAGCTTTTGAAACTAAAGAAGTGAACAGATTGTTGCTGAGCGGAGTTGTGTACAGTGCGTTTTTTAAATTAGTATTATGATAAATTGAGCTCTAACCAAGGATGAAACCATGTGCACACTTCCTGTCTGTCTGAGACACTGCACGAGTGCCTGGGGGTGGAAGAATGAGTTTTGACACACCAGAACACATCAGAAGTTGTAAAGCTGGTATTTTCTTTTTCTGAAAAAGGATGGAGTGGTTTTCCTCATCACTTTGGTTGTTGAGTATATGGGGTAATTCACAGAATCTTGAAAAGCGCAGGTAATTCTTCAGAAGTCTTTTCCTGTTCTGTAGCTGCCTTTATCACAATATTTTGCTTTCATTATGGGAGTTTCTTGTTGATTCAGAATTTGAGTGAATACCTATAGCCAGATTAAGCTCAGTCTGAACTACTACTTTGAACTTTGATCATTCCTTTAATGTGTTTAGTAAGACTGTTGATTTAAAGCCTCGAAGAGATGGAATATTTATTTCAACCCTTATGATCTCTTCAAGTCACTAGTTGCACAGAATATTAGCTTTCTTTTTTAAAAGGTAAAAGCTCTGTTAATCCTGGAGCCGTAAGATTTTTATTGGTTTTTTTCATGCCCTAGACAGCAAGATTAAAGAACCTTGTAATACTGCCTTTTTTCCTATGCAATGAAAGTGCACTTTATTCTGATACTGTAGGCCAAATCTGGTGAAGGACTGTAACTAGCTAACCTGTGTATTTGTGATAACTTCGAAGAGCTAGTGTACGGCACTGTGGAAGTCTCCTTTGTATTACAAACATCCAGGCATGTGGCACTGGATGTTCTTGTCTACTGGGCAGACAGAATTAGGTGGATCAGAACACTTTATAAAGTAGGGTAGGATCTTTTGGGTGGTTATCACAGCACCTATGTACGCGCACCTAGGACTTGTTCAGGCATCCTGTTACCTTTAAGGTGGTTCATGTTGTGGATCTGAAGTAGTCCAGATCCTCTGGAGGAGTGAGACGGGTGCTTTATTCAATAAACCAAGATTCCCAGGACATAGAATCGAGAACTTTGCACTAGCTGCTTTTTTAATCTAAGGTTTATGTCTGGGGTTGAAGACAGCCAACAGGCTAAGCTGGGGAGCTATCAATAGTCAGCACACTTGCTAGAATTTCATAGTATGGTATGAGCCACATTAACGGCTCACTGCTATTGAAAATGGAACGTGCTGCATGCTATTTCCTCTTTCCCTGGGGGACAGTTCTTGGGGAAAAATAGCCAAAAAAATAAACGGAACATGTTACAGCAACGTTAGAGCTGTGCCAAAAAGGCAAATGTCATGGTGGAATTTTAACACATTATTTTCAAATCGTATGAAATAATCTGTTTGCTTCTCTTGCCATCAGTTAAGCTGTACCTGTGTCCAGTTTTGGGCACCAAATGTGAGGTAATTAAACTCTAGAGAAAAGCAATTAGAAAGAGAGTCTTAAAACATGGCCTATGGGTAAAACTTACACAACTCCGTTGTTGGATTTTGTTTGAGGTTTGGTTTGGTTTTGTTTAGAGATGAGATGGAGATCACTTTAAGCAGTTGGATATCTTGAGAGGTGCAAAGCCAGAAGCAAGTGGTCCCCTTGTACAGTATTGATAAGTAATATCAGCAAGGAATAGAGTGAGCACTACAATAGTTTGTGTGCATAGCGTTTGGAACGTTAACTCCTGAATTTAAGAATAGGTGTGAGAGACACCTTTTGGGAATAATGCAGCTAAAATGATCCTACCAAGAGGAATGGCCTTGATAAGCTTTTTGCATGTAATTAAGTTTTTGTTTGTTTTTCCCAGGAATTTCATCCATTCCAATTGAATCTTCAATAAAGTGGTCAGATTGACCTATTTCAGTCTCTTTGTAGGTATTTTATAAAGTAATTTTCGTCATTGTTTCTGAACAACTTCTCCCTGGCCAGCAGTTTCACACTGAATGACTAAGCAGCAATTGAGGGAGCACGGCAGAGTTAAAAATCCCCTCTCCTGTCTAAAATTTCTTGTGTTGCTCTATGGTGTTAGACATTTTATAGTACCCTGCTTTCAAACTACCCTCTAACAAACACATTTTGCCCATAGCACCACAGTGCGTGCGGTCCTGGTTCCCAAATGCTTGGATTTGTGTATAGTTTTGATGTGTACATGCGTTGTGCTTAATTTACTAAATAATCGGTCTTTAGGAAGGATTGATTTTTGCTGTATTTTCACTTTGTTTTGTATTTAAATTTTTTGTTTTCTATTGGCTGACAGTTGCATGTAGCTTTGGTATTGCATTTGTTACTCCCCCATTGTTCTCCTAGTTAGCAACAGTGGCAAAAAACCAAATGCAAAGGCTATGCGTGATTATTTTACAAGAGTAATTATGTAATTTAATGTGTTATACTGTTACATTTTTATGTGGTACTAAAAAAAAAGCCCTATTAAATTACAGATAGGCTACAGTCATGATCTCACAAAACTACACAAAACATAATCTTAAATGCTTAGAATTTCAGAATCTAATTTTATCAATACGTATTTATGCATTATAAGACTAAGAAAATGACAGCTGTAGTTAATGAATTAACTTGGGTCAATATTTGAGAAATCTCATTCTTCTGGGGGAATTTTAAATGAGTACGTCACCCCTGCAGCTTTCGCTTTCTGTTCTAATCCAGGAATAGAGAGAAATATTCCCCTTTTTCTTCCCCATAGTTAGTGTAAAAAGTTTTGTACCAACTATGAAATAAACCACGGCAAGAAATTTTCTTTGGTGCTTGCAGAAAAGGCAGTCATGGTTTATGATTAGGTTTGGCGATTTGGTTTGTTGGTTTTTTTTTTTTTCTTTTAACATTCAGTTTTTTAGTTGGTACAAATTTGCTTTTGAAATTTTACACCGTAGGAAATAGTTTTTTTAAAAAAAATAGATTATAATAACCGGAAGCTTAGCATGATACAATTTCAGTGAAAAAAACCAACAAAACAGTGTTCTTAGATAATGATCTGATTTTTATTTCTACTCACCATTCCTGTTCTTGCTATCAGTTTTAGTATCTAAAAATACTGTTATCTCTTTGCAAACCAAAATGACATTATTTTTATTAGTTTTCTGTAATGGGTTTGCTGTATAATACAAAGAATGCCTTTCACATATATATATTTTAGTGTTCTATATACTGTTATATGTAATTTTTTTAGAACTAACTTCTTAAAAAGAAAGCAATAATTGTCTTTCACTAGAACGAGAAATGTTGCCAAAGGATTATCAAATTGTTATAAAAAAAGTGTTGGTTTTTTTCCTCTTGAGATTTCATTGACTGTTGATTTTTCAGCTTTCACATAGTCCTATATTAGTCACTTCATTATTTTGCTCAGGAACAGCTTGGACTGGTTTGTTTGATTAAACTATCAAATAATCTTTGTTCCAATCCATTTGGAACACAAGCATATCATTACCATATCATTCTTTTCAGGGCTTTGAAACATCCCAAGTTTTTCATAGCATAAGCATCTCGAGACAGAATTGTGGCACATTTTTATAATTGAGCCAAGTTATCCAGACCTAATAATTTAAATAATGCTCCTAAGCTTTATTTGAATCTTTTAGGCGGAAAAAGAATGTTTGCTAAGGGAAAGATTTAATCTAATTGTGAAGTGCAAAACAGGTATTAAGGTCATCCTTTTTAGTAATTTATTTTACCGTCTAATAATAAACACATTGCTGATTGCTTCCTTTTCCTTTTTATCTTAAAATTCTCTGTACTTAAATGCATTTTGGTTCTTGCACTAAACCCCACAAATCTGAAAGAAGTCTCACAAGTATCTGTGACTAAGTCTTCATCGAGAAGCTCCTTACTTCAAGATAATTGTTAGGTTTTTATCTGTACATGTGTAGAAACAATGTTTAGATTCACTTGGAACATACAAACCAAGTCTGACCAAAATTAATGAAGTTGAACCGTATGCTGTACTAAACTATGCTGCTAAATAGCTTGAATTATTTGGTTGAACTTTACAGAAAAATTGCAGTCTGGTAGCTATAGCAATGATTGACTTAAGGGGAAAAAAAAAAAGATTATATTCTGGGGATAAACAGTGGGAGCAGCCATTCAAAATATCTTTCCTTCATGTGGTCTGTCAGCAATACAGAACAAGAGAGGAGACCTGCAGAAGGAATTGTAAAGAACTGGCATTACTTTTAGAGAGACTAATCAGTTACACGGTGTTTGATTAAATATTTTGTAGAATGATATGCTGTATTGATAGAAAGAATACAGATTTCCATTTTTAGGTCTGAAAGTACTAGAGAAACATCAAATGCCTGCTCAGCTTTGATGAGTAAGATGTGTGTTAGCCCCATTCTGCAACCTTGAAAGTTGGTACATGCCTGCTGGGCTGCATCGTTGTGCAGGAAGTCTGTGACCAGATGAGGAACAGAATCAGAATACAGTAGGTTTTATTCAGTGTGGCAGGAATAAAAAAAAAATCTAAATGCTTTATTCTTTATCGTAAGCATAGTTACCTTTCTGGATTTGCTTTTGAATAGGAAGTGATGTAATTACAGTTTGAATGTTTGGAAATGACACTATGTATTACATTTCTAGATGGAGTATCAAGTTGCTCTTTGACAATGATGAGGACAGACCGACATTTAAATATTTTTCTTTGAAATATTTATCGTATATTTACTTCTAAGTAAAGTAGAGTTAAAATATTTGTGTAATTTTGTATCCATCAACTTCTTGTAGTTCCAAAAAAAAAAAAAAAAAAAAATTCATTTTGCATTTAAAACGTATATTAAATAAAGGAAGTATTACCCATGGTTATTGAATCGAACCTCCTTTTTTGGATCACTTGGTCCTTCATGATGTCACAACCTGTAAATCCTTTCCAAAGAGCTCATTTTTATTCAGAGAGGAAAATGAGCTTTTGCACTTGTTGAAGTCTTTAAGAACATAAAATAAGCTAGGTATTGAACTGAACTAACAGAATAATTTGAAATAAAGCCAATATCCCCTTCTCACCTGTAGAGAATGCTAAAGTTATCAGGAGTCGGTTTAGTACTTCCACACATCTGTCTGCTAGGTTACTAGGTTCTGGTATGTTCCAAATTTTAGAGAGAGAAAAAATAGAAAAAATTTTTTTTTTTACTACAATTATGTGCTGTATAATGTTTGTTTACAGGACTGATTAGATGTTACTTGAAACTTCCTGTAGATTTTCAATTGAAACTTGAAACAGCTTTCATTAAAAGGAGACCCACCCTTTTGAATTTAGAAATACTGAGTTTGATCATGATTTTCCTACCATAATTTTGATTCGTGGGCAAAATATTGATAACATTGATCCATTTTCATTCAGAAATTTCAAAGTTATTAGTTTTGCCTTTCTGTGACATGTACAACAGTAAGAAAAATAAAAAATCAAGACAAAATCTGATTTTTCAGCCTGAAGAAAATTTGCCCAGAGTGCACACTCACTCTTGGGCTTTTGTATAATAGCCTTTTTTTAATATGAAAAACATCACTGCCCTTCATTCTATGTTGTAGTCTGTGACTTTCCAGGAAAATTCCTCCTGTTTCCTGTTGTGGTGTTCTTGTTTCTGGAAGGTGGGCCAATGGATATACTGTTTTGTGGTTGGTTTTTTGGTTGGTGGTTGTTGTTTTTCGTTTTTAAGGAGTCTTTTATCTTCTGGACTTGAGTCTTTATTTCAGATACTGCATTTATCTCTGAGGAGTTATGTGCCTCGGTAACATAAAGTTTGTAGAAAGTTTTTAGAAGTTTTTCATCTTTGTGGCTCTGAAAATACAAGAGGAATGTATGTGAAATCAACTATATTTTTATCTGCCAAATTGAGTGTATTCAATATGCTGTAGCAGTAGTTGTTTTTTTTTCCCCTGAAGATGTATGCTGTTGCTATAAAGTCAAGTGTCCTCTTACCCACAGCAGGTTGAGCTGTAAGCAGAATTTTATACTCTTAGTAACACTCAATAATTTCGTTTATTAAGAGATTGATTGTGCTGTGTGTCAGCAGATCTCTGCTATTGGGTAGAACTTACTGCAGTTTGAAAATATTTAAGGTAATAAAATTTATGTAAGTTAAATATCTTAGTAATTGGGAAGAAAGTTTTTTAATGTTCTCTATGTATTTTTTTTCACCTGTTTTCATGAAAACAGTTTTTCACACTTGTCTAGGAGATGTTGGATTTACCCCTGTTTTCAAAAAAGTGATGCTGTTTTTGAAAACTGAGTCTTTTCAAGTCTTCATTGCCCCAGATGTGTCTGAAACCCTGTTGAATGACTTTGGGGTAGCTGACAATTCTGGCGGATGGAACAGGAGTTTAAGTTACTGGCTATGTGGAACTTCTGCCCTTTCTTAGAAGACTTAAGGATCTGTCTGGGTTTTTTGGGTTGAAGTAATGGGGTATTATTGTGGTAGGTTTTCCTACAAATTTATGATGACTGTAATTGGAATAGTCAGATATGTGTGTATGTGATGGTTCTGCTGGCAAACTGGATGCTTCAATCTTAAATTATCAAAGACGTGCAAACCGTAAGAAAACACTTCCTTTGGAAAGGTAACTTCAGGTTACTGTAGATGGTAGAAAAAAGTTTTGCCACTATTTCTTTTGCTTAATATGAATGAGGGGAAAAAACAAAATTAGATGTTAAGCCTTATGATTTCTTTTTTTTTAAACTCAAGAATTAATTTGGATCCCTGGCGGGGTGTGGGAGTAGAGGGTCTTGAATCTTTAATGTTTTTTTTCTGAAACCTGGTTATTGAAAATAAACAGATGTTAAATTTCCATTTGAAAACTTGAAATTCTTGAAAATATTTCACTAGTTTCTTGACTCAGAGTCTTGTAGATAAATAGTGACATTTGAATGTTTAATACAAGCTGAAATTCTAGCTCTTGAAACTTTGTATATATGAGACAAAGGGAAGGTAAAGACCTAATTTCCTCTTGCATATTAATTTGAAAGCAGTTCTGCAGGTTTTCCTGCTAAGCATGTCTGCTATGTTTCTAGATCGAATGCTTAATCTTCTTTTCATGTGGTTTACTTGGAACATCCTGTGTGTGGTACAGAGGAATAGAGATTAGGAGATAGAAATAATACATTCAGACACACTCTGTTAGACTTGCATATGGGCGCAGGACAATGTAAAGCAATTTTATCAGCTGCTGTATGGCATGGCAGACTTCCCGAAGGAATTTGAATACAGTATAGTTGAAAGAGAAGCTGTGAGGATGATTTCATCCCACATGGATGGAAAGTATTTAAATGTCTAGAAAAACTGGAAAACTGACCTCTTTAACAGCCTTAAAAGGTATGTAAAAGCACGATGCTACCATTTTTAGCGTGAACGTTAAAACATTTATTCCAAAGTGCTCTGGACGGGTCTGTGTGTTTCCTCTCATTTGAAGACCAGAACTGTTAATACCAATGCAAATGTCCAAATTCAGAACATGTGCAGGTTGTTTTATGATGTGAGCATCTAGCCATTTATCAGTCCTTCCAAGTACAGTCAGCTCAAAGGCTAGAGCTGAACCCTTCCAGCAGTGCGCTTTGCCTGCCAAAGAAAACTCACCCACTGAATTGGTGGAAATTGCTGACTGGTCACCTAGAGACTGCTCCTTATTTAAGTGGTAAACCAGCTTTTCAGCTGTGGCAGCCTGCGCTGCATATAGAAAATCCTGTCTGTCCGTAGCAGTTGTGACTTGAGATAGCAAGGAAACCATTCATCCCGTTTCCACTAATAAGACAAAATTTAGTAGTAGTCGGTAGTAGTAGTATGGCGGGTGCCCATTAGTTTGGATTTCCTAACGGAAAGCGCAGAACTGCAGGAAGTCCTGTCCTTTTTATCCCTTGTTGCTCACCCAAGAGGCCGCCAGAAGCCGTGAAAGTTGTGTTTTGGCTGCTGACTGTGGATATACAAGGCGCGCTGTTCCGGAGGAGCCGCACGCACGGCGACAGGCGGCAGCGTTCCGTGTCCCCGCGGAGCAGCGCCAACGGGAGGGCGCCCGCAGCGCCCCGGAGCCGGTACCGCCGCTGGCCGGGCCGTCCGGCGCCGCTCGGGCTGAACCGGGAGCCGGGGCACGGCACGGCCCCTGCAGCAGCCGGCTCCCGGGAGGCCCTGCGTGCGGCTTTACCCGGCAATCGCCTTAAGGGGACAAATTTAGTGTAACGGCAATCCGCGATTAATCTGCCGGAGCCGCGGGCGGGCGGCCGCGCTCGGCTCGGCCTCGGGCAGCCAGAAACTTCTGGCAGCTTCCCGGCTCGGGCCCCTCCTCTTAAAGCGGCAGGACTCTCGGCGGGATCGCCCTGCACCTGTACCCCGCGGCTTGGGGGCGGGTTCTTGGAGAAGCGCTGCTGCCGGCTTCATCTCCTGCAGCCCCCAGTGAGTTGCACAGAATCAGCCGGGCTCTCTTTTGCTCCGGCAGCTTTATCGAAGCTAGAGCATGGAACCGGCTGCCTGCAGCTCGCCGGGGAGCCGGGTGGTAACGTTCAGTTTTCAGTAGTCAGCGCCCCACTTCAGCGAGTGCTGAGGAAGGTCTCGCCCCAGTCTCTTTCCAAAACAGCCCTTCCGTGCCCCCGGGCCTGGCTGCAGCCCGGTGCTCCCTGGGGAGCGAGGCCTGGGATACAGCCCTCCACCGCTTTCCGTTTGCAGAAGGATGTCCATCTCCCGGTGTCGTCCAGCAGAGCCTGACTTTCCTTCGGGTAGTCATTAATGCAAACAAAATGGTGATTCCTCATGTCAGCCCCTGGTTGGTGGGTGGTTTCAATGAAGATCTTAAATACCACTCTTCTGCCAATAGTGAAAATAAAAAAGCAAGAAGAGAGATTACCATCAGCTTCACTTTTCCCTTATCTTTTTCTTCCTGTGTGAACTGAGAGGTGTTTAGAGGGAGTACAGAGACATAGAAACATTGAGAGAGAGGAAATGTGGGGTGTATACTAAACCTGCTCTGAATGAAAGAAGTTCATGATCTCGTTGTAACTGAATGTGAATGCCCAGTGTGCGCTGGGCATACTTTTCAGTTTTCCTGTTGGGCAAAAGTTTGTTAACGGTTTTATGATTTGCTGATAAAAATATTATTCTTATCTATAAAGTATAGAGTGCAAGAGATTATGCTCAGGTATAAAATGTAAATTCAGATTACCGTGTTTTAAAACAAATGAAGGCTGAGACTGCAGCCCAGAAATTGGGAAACAGCAACATATGAGACTAGTAGAGTCTAAATCCCGACAAAACATGGAATACATTCACTCTTGAGTGTAAATTATGTAAGCACAAAGCAGAGAAGGGATAATAGGAAAAAACAGCTGTATACTTATTTTTAATCTCTATCTAATTTTGGTGGAATCGAGTAAAACCTGCTTGAGAACAGGTGACTCATTTAGAGTTGATGAAAACAGCAAAGTTGTGGTAAGGATTATCTAAAATTAATGCCAAACTTTGATCATTATTATTTACTTTTCTAGTTTGCATTCTCTGAGATGCATCACATCTTGCTAGTTGTTTCGACATGACTTTCCACTGATACTGTCAGAATGAGGGGAGTGGTTTGAAATTTCAGTTCGTGATTTGGGGAAAAAAATCCACAGAATTTGTGTTTCGATGGTATAATAAAACTGCAGAAAAATTTCCTATATGTATCCAGTGAAGATTTCACAGGGTTATTTTAAAAGGTATAATGATTCATAGAGGTATTTAAAGAAATGCATTTCATCAGTATAAATTTTCCTCTCAAAAGCCACTCCAGTACTGTATTTTTAGTAAGCATACCTACAGTGGTAAGGAAATGGTCTATATGTTAGTTTTTCTTTGAAATTGCTCATTTACAATGATAAATACTAACTAATTCCAGTGAAAGGAGTTAACTATTGTAAAAATAACTTTAGGAGAGGGATTGAAATTAACTTGTGTGTTAGTAACAGAAATAGTAACAGTTCTTACAGATGCTCATTCTTTAAATGAATATTCTTTTTGGAAGAAGCTCTTAAAATTATGACAGAGCAGTAATAAAGTAATCACTAACATTGGTGATTATACTCTTCATAAGAATTTTAAATCCTGTTTGAAAGTTTGATTGTTGACTTGCCTGTTTCTCTGCCATAAACTTCCAAAATACCAGAGCTTCGATTGTAGTGGTTCCCGGTACTGTAGACTCTTTTTTTTAAGTTAATGTTCTGTAGAAGTAGAGGAAAAACATTCTTTATTTTCTGTAAATGAAACTTAACATTGAGTTGGCCTTTGAGATAACTTGTTTGGCTGTGTAGGGAGGTGTAGACCAATACCGAGACAACCAGCTTTTGAAGTGTTTGTTCGTAGGACAATTCAAGCTATGTGCATTTGTGTGATCCATCTGGGATCTGTCTGTCTTTCTAAAATAATCTCAGTATTCCCCATTTTCTTTTAAGTTTGGGAGATCAACTGACGTGAAAGACTATCAACCTTGTAGTGCTGAAAGTTTCTTCACTAAAGAGTAGGTGAGAGCAGGAGGAATGCAAGAGAATACATCTCTGCTTTCTCTGTTCAGATTTATATCATGTGAAGCAGTCACTATTTAGTACACTCTACTGAGAGTGCTGAGCAGAACCAAGTTTATCACAATTCGAGTCCCTGTTTCAGCATCCTCCCAGGTGAAGTTAGAGAAAATCATTGCAGCCTGCCTTGAAGGCAAGTACATTTACACTATTAGACAAGCAAGGAGGGAATGAATTTCAGAATCCCAATACTCTTGACACAAAATACCTCATTCATCTGAGTTGAGTTTTATTGTTACTAAGTCTGGAATAGGAACAGGTATGTGTTCATGGATATACTGCCACCAGAGTAATATATCCTACTGCTCTGCATACAGAGAGAAATAGGGAGAGATTTGTTATAGCTTTCATACTTCTGATGATCTTAAGTGCAGCAAGATAAAAAAGAAATGTGTTACTCTGAAATATATTACATTACCTGAAGATGAGAGGTAGACTTGAACAGAGTCAAGGCGAAAACATAATTAGTATGGAGTTAACACTGTAGCATCTCATGTCTCACAGTTTCAAGTTTGACAAAACTTAAATTTCTGACAAATCCTACATTGGAGCATTCAGGTACATACTTGCATGCCTTTACTTCTGATGTGTTGGTGCTGGAAACAGACAGTGGGAATTACTTGATGCTGAATGCAAATCCCTTAGTATCAAATAGTGGCTCTCAGAGCTGTGAAGGAGATTATATTCTTCCCATAGAGAGTCTGGATGTGCCACAATTGCCTTTTAAAGCTGTATTTGAATCTGCAGGGATGCAGAAACATGATGTGGGCTTTGACAAGGGCTTAGGTCTCTCTTCCCAGGTCTTGTTTGGGGCTGCCCGGAGACTTGCAAATGTACCTTGCTCCTGTTACTTGTCACCCCCCGCCTTCTCTTTTCTGAACCATGTTCTACGGAGGGGTATTGGGGTGGTTTGGATACTTAAAATCTTTTCCCCCAGATTACAGACGGAGATATTGGGTAAAGAGAAGACGGATCTCCTTTGAAGTAACAGAGCATTCATGAACGTAGTAGTTGGAGCCATGTTCTCCTGCTCCTGAACCCACTCATTTCCTTCCTCTTCTATTTCACATTTCCCTGTATTTGGGTGTTACCTGTTCCTCTGTTGCTTATTACAGAACCTTGTCTTTTGTCTGGACCCTTCACCTTCATTGTGCATTTATCCATTATTCTACTGTACTCTGCCTCTCGGGCTGCTCTCCTGATGAGCACCCACCTATATGACTTTTTCAACATTGACAAAGCACAGTCTTCTCAGAATGTTCTACTTACTAATGAAAAATGAGCCTTAGTTATTTGAGGGAAATAAACACCAGCACCTTCATGAAACTCGTCAGATCTGGAGGCAATTGAAGGAGAAGTTAGAACACTTGGTTGGCCTTCACCACTGCAGTAGAACTGGTGATCTGCTGTATTTTCAGATGTTGCAGATGTTGGAGGCTTATGTGGTTGGTGCTTGCTGCAGGTGACTGTGCTATCAGATTATTGTATTTATGGTAGTCACTATATGAGTGTAGTGTGCTCTGTGTTTCTACTGCATGATATACATATGCTGTCAAGTTTTATTGAGCTGTTTTGTAATGTTCTGTCTGGAAAAGCTAGTGAGGCCATGACAGTTGCCAATGCCCAGTAATTAAAAAACACTTGTTTTCCTTTCTGTTCCAGGCCATTGATGAGCCTCCCTATCTCACAGTGGGCACTGATGTGAGTGCAAAGTATAGAGGAGCCTTCTGTGAAGCCAAGATCAAGACAGCAAAAAGACTTGTAAAAGTCAAGGTATGTGGTTTTCCTACAAGCACTTTTTCTTGTGGAGAAAAAAGTCATCAATGTTAAAAATATCAACAGCGTGAAACTTCTTTATAGTCTTAAGACAGCTGAAGGCCTGTGTCAAAACAGCTTGGAGGCTGGTAGTGCGGTCTTTGAAATAACACTAAGCTTACTTTTGTTGGGGGATTCCCCCACCACCATACAATTAAATATGTTCTGTTTCTTTCACTGTTTTGTTGTCTGCTTACATCCAGTATTTGTGGCATTCAATGCCATAGGCTGACATATTAATTAATCAAAATATGACAAATATAGGCTTATGTATGGGAGAATGTTATCAGAAAATAATTCAA
The DNA here is from genome assembly GCA_025345505.1 of Todiramphus chloris collaris. Classification (NCBI taxonomy): domain Eukaryota; kingdom Metazoa; phylum Chordata; class Aves; order Coraciiformes; family Alcedinidae; genus Todiramphus; species Todiramphus chloris. The sequence continues at coordinate 12,019,606 of JANVCC010000020.1, read as the reverse complement.
GCTCCTTAAAGTAGGATTAGCGTGGTTTCTTTTACATCAGGTGCACAGGTCACTGCCATTTAGGAGTGGTAACTAGGTAATGCTTCAGAAATCAGATGAAACCCTGCTGTCTCCCAACAAAAACTTGTCATATTGAATCCCACAGAACAGCAATCGGGAGCTCTCACCTACTCTGTATCATGATTAGTTAATGACTGAGTGAATCAATATAAGCTACATGCAGTACAAATAAAAATTGGAGAGGGAATACAAAAGATACATTTTAACATCCCTTGGAAATTTGAAGTATCATTTCTAGAAATAAAGAAAACAATGTTTGGGCTTGTTTTTATTATATAATAAATCTGCACTGCAAAATGACCTTATATTTCTGTTGGAATAACACCCTAAAAGCGTCTAATCTGCAAGGAGGTACTATTTCTACTCTTAACCTCATATAGCAGTATAACAGAGCAAGGATCAAAAACACTTAGGAAAAATAAATTAGATTGTTGCTCTGCAACAGAATTATACTGGCAGAATATTTTTCTTGTATCTACTGTAAAAATAAGTGAAAACTGTGAACTGTAAATGGTGATAACATGTTATAGGAGAGCCTCCATAATAAACTATCAGGCATTGCTTAAGTCTGCCCTCATACTATGGCCGATTTTTGCCTGTAGTGTGTATGAGGGAGAGAGCGAGCTATCTTCAAAAGCCCTGGTGGGAAGAACTGCTGTCCCTTATTTGATAATAGCGTTAACTAAAACAATAAGATATTAGTCTTAAATCTGATGTCTTTAAAAAGCCTTTAGAACAAATTAGTATTCTTTTCATTTCATTAGTCATAACTCTTAGAATCAACTCGTCTGTGCTTTACAGCACCATTGAGTTTAAGAGACTAAAGTATTGGTATTTAAGCTGTTAAGTGTCACTATTTAAGTCCAGGAATTGTGTGGTGCCTAGATCAGTGACATCTTCACTCTTTTCAGCTCTTTAGAGTGCTTTCAGCTCACCTTCTTAGACAGTAGCTTGCACTTAAGGTTGTTATTTGCTGTTAAATATTTGCTTGTGGGTTTATTGCTTGTAGTTTGGTCACTGCAATATTTTTCAGAAAGATCTTGGAATGAAGTGGAATAGATTTCTTACTGTAACTTGTTTGTGGATGCTGTGCCTAAAGCCCTATGGACTGACGTTTGTCTGTGTGCGTGTGTGTCTTCATTCTTACTGTACAGTTTAGGGCAGTTAAGCCACAATACTGTTGTTGCTTTGTAATGTTATTTGTGGATGAGTTTTTTTGGTTTGTGGGTGTTTTTTGGTTTTTTTGTTTGTTTTGTTTTGTTGGGGTTTTTTTTGTGTTTTGTTTTTTTTTTTTTCTTGTGTGAATGCAGTAACAGTATCTGTTCACATTGTCTTTCTTCCACCAGGATCATATAGTCCTTAAACTTAACACTGACCCCTTGATTTTCATTAAAAAACTGTTCAGCACTTTCTGTCACGTGCAGACTTTCCTGAGTTTTGGCTCTAACCAAGGTTCATATTATCAGGTGTAATGCCGAATTTTGTCAGTTTATCTACTGCATTTATTTTTCACTTGTTCAACAGTTTCTTCTGGCCCCAACATATTTTATGTCCCTAGTCTTCTAGAACTATTAGAGGAAAAGGAAAGTCAATTAACTTCAGAACATCAGTTTTAGTTTGAAGCTTTCATTTAGTTTTATAACTATATGCTCTGTTGAGAAAGGAGGATAGCAACAATTTTTTTTTGACAGTATGGAGTATGTCATCTCCTGGCAAGTAAAGTACATTCAATTCCATCTCCTTTTACCTGCTTTTTTCTTCTGATGAATTCTGCTTTCTAGAATGTTTTGAGGGATGCCTTTGTAATGACTTTTCCATCACTAGTATAATTTAATAACTTTGTTCAATTTAATGCGAGTGCTTTATATTTATCATTTCAGTATCAGTAGGTACTGTATTTCACTGTATGAGCAGGTTCTGTACATGGTACAGCATTTTGCATTAATAGTGTAACTGCATTACACACTTTGTCATGTAAAGCAGTAAAACTTACTTAATATTTTCCTGGATTTGTGAAAAGCGTTGAAGGCTTTACAAATTTGAATAAAGGGCAAGACTTTCAGTGTTATCAGAGTGGTAGTCTACTTGGCCTTCATAGGATCTGTTACAGCTTTTCTTAGCAAGCTGTTTAAACCAGTTTATTTTGACAGTGTCTCCTAACACAATTAGCACCATCATCCACACCCAGTTGTATGTGGACACCCGCCACAGAACTTTCAAAAGAAAGTGTTTTCTGTGTAGGTCTTTATTAAACAGAAACTAGTGAAGCATCTGCTGTATAGAGCTTATCAGGATGAGGAAGAAAGGGGAAATTCCAGCTGAATCTAAACAGGTTGATGATGTGCTGAATGTCTTAATCTTTTGCCCGAGGCAGAATGGATCCGCACTGACAAATGCTATGGGAATTAAAATCAAATAAGTAACAAATATTGACATAATTTTCTCAGCTTCAAGAAAGGCCAGTGGTGCAACACTGAGTTTGTAGTTTGAATTTTTTTGCTAATAAACAGTATGTTTTGAATACCTACCTCTCATGTAGGCTAGGCTGATAGTAACTGAAACGCTGTTTCGGTTGTTCATTTTGTTTAATTGACAGCAGTGTCCTTGTATTACTTTCGTGTGTGTCTTTCAACTGTGAGTGAGGGAAATATTCTTTAATAAGCAAAACAGAGAGAAAAACAACAAACCAAACATGATATATGTTTGATTTTAGATGATTGAAATACATGTTTCTTTAAAATTACTTGTGCTCAGAACTGTTGAAATGTTCTTTCTTGGTGTAGTACTAGAGCAGTACAATTCGAAGAGAACTACAGAGACTGTTTTGATCCATTAAACATTGTTGATAAACTGTTGTCACTTCCTTTAGACATCATGGTTCTACCTTCTAAAAGATAACAAATATTTTAGAAGTTTTGACAACTAAGAAATAATATATTATAATAATATATTATAGTATATATATTTAAAATATATGAATGAAACATTTTTCAACAAGTAGAATGATTATGGTGACTAACTGTAGGATGGGAGTACGAGAAGGGCTGCTGACATCATCTGCACGTGCTTATGCTGCTCAATTGTATCAAGTGATTGTCAGTTAAATTATATTTTTTAGGTAACGTTTAGACATGATTCTTCAACAGTGGAAGTGCAGGATGACCACATAAAGGGTCCTTTAAAGGTAAGAAATTTGTTTTATATTTTGCTAACACTTCAGAAAGCATTCTTTTTCAGTATTTGACATAAATGTGTATATGCAGTATGGGGTCAAAATGAAAAGTTCAGTGTTTTGCATAGGCCAGTTACGATCATGAAGCATAAAGGGTAATAAAGCTAGAGTTAGGATACTCTTCATATTAACTTCTTCCTTTGTAGTTAAGGGGTATGCAGCATGCAGGCTGATGCAAGCCTCTTTGTTCTTTTTGGCCTTAAAGCTGAGAAGTTTGTCTGGCTCTGATTGTTAGTCACTGTTGCTTTGGAAAACTCAGCTGGAGGATTTGATGGGCAAACTCTTATACAAGAGAATGACATCAGTCGAATTGGTTCTTGTTCCCCACCTGCTGGCAGGAAATAATCAGCTCAGTTAGTTGGTTTATTTTAGAGGAATGAAAGAAGTTTTGAAGTATACAGGTATATTCAAGTGAAACTGGAAAACCATGGTATATTTAAAAGAAAGAGTTTAAAAATAAACTCCATTTGCTAAACACAAAAATGTTAACTGTTGCCTGTTTCATAAGCTCTCCAATGCTAAGTGGCTTTTGTATTTTAGGTAGGAACTGTCGTGGAAGTGAAGAATCCAGATGGAACATACCAGGAAGCAGTTATCAACAAATTAACAGATGCAAGTTGGTACACTGTAGGTAAGAGAAATATTTATGTATTTGGATAAAACTCATTACTTTAAAATAAGCTTGTGACCTGAACATGTCTTAAGCATGATGAGAGAGATTTTTTCAGAGTTGCTTAGATGTTCAAAGTTGGTATAAACCCCCCTCCAAAACTATAACTTTTTAGTTTGGGGCTTTCTAAGAAACTGTACCTCTTGCAATGTGAAATTGGGACCACAAATAAAGACCTAGTGCATTGCTCTGTAGTTGGTAACTGCCTCTTACATATTTAATATACTATTGCTAAATATACTGAAGCAAAGTATGCTGTCATAGTTCCTTAAAAAAGGGAAAGAAGTGCTTTTGAAGCACAAGTTGCAATACTAATTTTTCCCTACTCTCACTTAGCCCAGCTAACAGCTGCTATGAAAAGACATAACTTGCTTTTTAAAAAAGTTTGTCTTCCCAATTTTCTCATGTCACATTTCAGACTTTAGATGATGTATGCTCATGCCCACAAGCAGCATAGATTTTTTTCCCTTTAAATATTTTAAAAGTGATTTATACATATGGGTTACTCTTGATGCTGTGTACCAGTAGATGAATTTATCTTGGGGGGAAAAGCTGGTCAACTGTAGAATGATAACATGTATTCCATCTGTGCTCTGTTAGTCTTAAAGATAATACAGGAAATTTTTTTTGACTCTTGAGAACCTAAAGATTCCTCTCCTTAGCAGATAACTGGAACCTGGGAAGATGATGACCAGGTCTTGAAAGAACCTTATCAAGACTTACTTGCCTTGAGATATTAAGGGTTGTTACTGTTGAAGCACTGATTTAGTTAGGGAAAGGACAACTTTCGTTAGTCCTTCTAGAAAGGACTGGAGCTGCAGGTTTAGATAAGACCTTCCAGATAAGTGTTACAGAAAATACATCCATTTTCTTGTTGGAGAAGTAGAACATATGAGTAAAGGAGAGACCAGGATGGGGTGAAACATGAGGTGTAAAGACAAGAATTAAGATTATAGATTGTGTTTTGGTAATTAATACAGAAGTGGATCAGATACAAGAGTTTATAAGGACAAGTGGTATAGTTGGTGTTAGAACTATGTTGAGTTATGCTATGTTTATGCTTCTGAGAAAGTGTGAGGTTAGCAATTCATCAAGAAGAGTAAGACAGAAGTCCATGCAGATGAGATTTTGAAGGTAGGTGTCACAGAGTTGCAGTCTGTAAATCAAAGTAGATGTCTTTCAAAAATCCTGACCTTGAGAAATAGGAATAGGAGATGTAAGAGCTGAGACTGAAAACCATATTTTGTAGATAAAAGTAGACAAAAGCATATTGACCTTGCAGAATCAGTAAAAGTAGACAGATGATGGCTGTGTAATGTGCTTTGAGAGAGGAGTGACTCTAGCAGTGAATGATTAATCTTTATCAGGATGGTGAGTGGAATGAGACTGAAATTATCTTTACACATAGTGATGACTTCGCAGATGTGAGTGAAAGTCCTACTTCAGTGGGTAGTTGTCATCTACCAGATTTCAGAATTATCACTCAACCAGCTGAGTTATCTAATCTTGTCCTAGCACTGGTTGAGTAGTATTTAATTACTTGCACTGTGTCCTGGTTTGAGTGAGAACAAAATGATTTTGTGAGTAAAATTAATACGGTTTGGTCAAAAACTTTGTGAAGGGACAGATACATCTGAGGTAGTACATTTCCAAAAGTTGTTACTTAAGACCATTTATGCCAGCAGTAGCATGCAGAATTTAGAGGAATAAGCATTTTGGGGCTGCTTGAGAATTTCTAACACTCAGGCATGGGCAAGGTTGCTTTAAGAGCATCCCTGTCTGTCTTATGTTCGTAAGATACTGCCTGAATAGAAGTTGTACATCTATTTGTTTATATGTCTTTTTCAGTGCTACTGCTTTTCTGCCAAAGGAGGATAGGAACTAAATAAAATTTAAAAAATCACAGCTGGTATAGCCTTTTAAAATTAGTTATACATTAGTATACGTTAGTTAACATTAGTTATACAGAGTTATACATGAAGTGTCATTAGTTTATTTGCCTGTCCTATAAAAATCTAGCCCTGGTAGCTAGATAATATTTTATCATTCATACAAATGTGTCTTTAGAAAGTTTAAGTCATATTCTTAACATTTAACTCTGTGTTTACTATGGGGGAGGGGGATCATAGAATTGTTTGCTTTACTAAAAATTCATTATTTTGCATGTTCAAATGTAGTCTTAGCTCCTTCTGAGCTTTTTTTGTCATTACCTTTCTTTTTCTCAGAATTCAAAGTGGTTGTATTTGCAGTAAGTTGCCTCTTTCTTTTCTGTGCAGTTTCAGAATAGGTGTTTTAAATACATTCCATTACACTCCTGTATGTCTGCTCAATAGATTGTTGTGAGGACATCCCCTTAGATTAGAATGTCATGTGTATTACAGCTGTATGTGCTATGCTGGACACACAAATCTTTCAGGAAGGGGAAGCTTTTCCTTTAAATGTATTTATGTTATGGAACAAGATTAAGAGTCCCTCTAGCATGGAAGAGGCCGCAAGCAGATTACCACATAGGATACGTAATGTGGCTGCCTACCTAGCTCTGAATAGGTTTACCTCTGTTGTAGTCAGCTTATCCCTTGAAGTGGATAGATTATTTTTTTTTAATTTTTAAATCTCTCATTATGTAAGAAGATTGTTATATTAATTAACACAAACCAAATTAGGAACCTGCTGCTTTCTACTTCACTTAACCAAGGGGGAGTTTAATTATAGGTTGACCATTTGAGATGCAGCTCCAAATCTATGGATTTTCTTGTGCAGTTCTTGCCCTTGATGCTTGTCAAAAAATGTTGAAGTGATATGCATTTATAACTGATAATTTTATCACTAAGCAGTACTCGACAGTTAGTGTACTATAAAACACAGACTGGGGAGTGGTAGTCACAGGGCAAGGTTTGTTCATTAACTGTACTGTTTTTTATGTAGGGATGAAGAATTCTCAGGACTTGGTAAAAGATATTTTCATATCAAATAAACACTAGTCAGGATTTTTTTATGGACTTTGTTGCTTTTTGTAGATATTTCTTTAAATTAGTAAATGTTGAAAATAGAGTATAGCACCCACTGTCTGAAAACCAGACATGGACAAAAACGAATCTCTCTGATCTTGCCAAGGCATCTTTCACCAGTTGACAGCCATTTTCCAAGCACTGTTATTTTGACTCTGTGAAAGTGTTTACATACTTGTAGTTTTCTACCATATGATTGAACTGTAATGAGACTGACAGAATCAGGCTCAGCAGTACTTTTGATGGACAGGAGATAGGATTGGAATGAAGGTGAAAAGAGACACATTAAGAAATTCCTGAAACTTTTAATACAATATTTTAATGTAATCTTGGGGTTATTTCTGTACCCACGAAAGTCTTCCAGGTCACTGGACTGTGGGGATAAGAATATAATTGTTATCACTGTTGGGGAGGGCAGAGGAGTTCAGTTCCTGTCTTACTGAATAGTGCAAGCATAACCCGAGAATTAAACTGTGTCACCAAGTTTTAATCTATTAAGCACCTGTAGAAAGAAGACTTGACAAAAACTTACTTTTTATATGACCAGTTCATCAGTTTCTGAAGATCCCACCTTGAATGTGTGCAGTGCATTTCAGGATTGAAAAGGGTAAAGTATGTAGCAGAAGCCAACTGCTTGTGAACTTGTTTGCAGTTGACCTAGTGACAGCAGAGGTAGTAGAAAGTCTAGAAACCAGGAGCCTCTACGACAGCTGGTTTTGATGGTTGTCTGCACTTTGACTATAGTCATCTTCCTTTAGGCTGATATCACCATTGTTTTATAGCATAATTGCATGAAGTTAGTAGAGAAAGATGTTAGATTATGCATCATGATGCATTAAGCAGTAACTTTTTCTCAACATATGCATTGTTACTCCATAGTGAGTATAGCTTTCTTTTGAATATTGTAGGAGTTTGGTTATGTAATAAAGGTCTGTAAAAATTAAAAATGTGTTTAGAATAGTTTTTCAGTTCTAGTTTGTGTTAATTTTTAATTTTGTGTCTTTTTATTCATCTCCTCAGCTACTGGTTACTTAAGATTCCATTTAATGTTATCAAGCATGGAATAGCTATGGTGAGAGAAATGTTTATGTATATGGTTGATCCATGCAAATGTTTTACTAGATATGCAGCAGTGTCTAGGTGCAATTTTGTTTTAAGGACTGGCTACAGGCATATATATCTCATTCTTTCTGACACCTAAATTGATCTCTTACTGATACCCTGATTTAAAACAAAAATTTGGTTTTTTTCCCCCCTTGCTTTACTTCTTTCTTGGTGACAGTATTTGATGATGGTGATGAGAAGACTCTTCGACGCTCTTCCCTGTGTTTAAAAGGAGAAAGGCATTTTGCTGAAAGCGAGGTAATTAAGAATTATTATATGACAACTTATCGCTTTTACATTTTTCTAAATAAGTATGTTTTCTACTTCAGTCTTCAGTACGTTCCGCACATCCGTGCTACTAAAAATGGGGATTATGTAAAATGCAGTCTACAGGGTCTGGCTTGTACTTTCTTTAAATCAAGGAATACACAATTTCATGAAAAGTAATTGTAAGTTAAGAAACAAAATCAGCATTTAATATTTTTCAGTTTTATATTAGAAAAGCTAATAAGATACATTGTGGATCACACAGAATACTGCGATCACACAACTACTTTGCTTTATATAAAAAATTACCCGTAAGTTTTCATTGGAATAATCAAAATAGGGTACATGAAAAAAATAAATGTACACCTTCAGACATAATTAAATTATGCCGGGTTTTAGGTAGATGATAATGTCTGATTTGTAATAGCTGATAAACTTGAAAGATCAAGTACTTTTCTTTTAAAAGGCAAATTAGAAGTTGCTGTTACTTGTTAATTTGAGGACAGTTACCAGTATTTTGAAGCTGGTTCAAGTCTTAAAGGTGACTTGCTTATTAAAGTGTGCAGACATTTGTAGCATATTCCAAATAGTGGAAATTTCAGAACAAGGGTTATTCCTTCTTATTATGTAAGACAGTCTGGACTGATGGGGAGATGTATGTAAACACATTGGCTAACTGGAAAGCTACCGAAGATTTTCCTTTTGCTGTATGTAAATATGCTTTATTATTGTTGTCAGATGAGGTTGTTGCCCACTTACTGCGTTCTTGTGAAGATTCAGATACCTTAGAGAATCCTAAATCAGGATTAAACACATGTGAAGAAGAGGGCCTAATTAGATGTCTAAATCTGGATTCAGATACAGATGACATAATTTGAAAGATTGTGTTGTTCCTTTGATTAGCTCTTTGTTATTAATGACCAGCACTCTTGAAAATTAGATTGCTTCTGTTCCATAAATACTATTTTAATACAGTTTCAGGAGTATTACTTTATTGTAGAGCAGGTTGAAAATTTTAGCCTATTTTTATATACATAAATATGTACATACTGCTCTGTGAACTGTTTGTTTGAATGAGAGTAATTTCAGATTATTTTGCCAGATGCAGGGAAACTACATTCAGGTGACTCCTACTTTTTATTTTATCATCACTGTTATTGTTCCAGCTTTTGATGCCTTGCCAGAAGTCACTGATATGCAGTTCATTGTCACCAGCCCTCAGTGAAACACATGTTGTGCGTTTCTAATAATTACCTCATGATTGCATAGCTACTCAGCAGGGAAAATTACATCTCCAGTTTCTTTTGTAATTAGACCAGTGCCACATGACTGCCTCATTCTGATGTTGCTTTAGCTTCATCTCTGACTTCCCAAGTGTGTGGGATCTTTTAGGGTGTCTGCCATGCTCAAAAGTAATCGTGCATCTACATTAAGACTTACAAAGCTAGTTTTATTGTCTTCATATCCAGTTCTGCCTGGCACAGAACACTTTTGACATTCTTGTTGGTGTTTCACGTTTAAAAATTCATACATGACTCAGAAGTGTAATTTGGAGGACTGTGTTTACTCGGGAAGGCTTTATGCCTTCTTTTAAAGAACAAGAAGAAATGCCTGTACAGAAAAACTCTGTGTACCAGGAGCCGTCAAATCTGGAATGCTTATCATTTGAACAGAAAGCAGCAGTCTTAGGGAAAGAAGATAACTGCGTGTCCCATGAAGCTCTCCTGTTGATGCCTTAGCATTCTCCTTGAATAGTGAAAATTCAGTCTTTCTCACTCTTTTTGTTTTAATATAGCATCAATTAGCACTCACTCAATTATCAGTGTAGCAACCTTTTCAAAATCGTTCTAGAATCTTTCTCTCCCAAATCAAATTATTAATTACTTAAAAAATATAATTAACCATGTTTGCTGCTACTGAGGTATCTTGCAGTTTTGTTGTATAAGGATCCTTTCTTGGGTGTCCCTGTCTGATGATCAGATGATTCATCCTTTAAAGTATCCCAGGTCACCAGAATACCTGATAACACAATTCTCTGTGTTTGAATTGTCCAAAGGCAGGACTGCTGGGAAGAACTGTCTTATATATGTTGGATAAAAGTTAATTATTTAGAGATGGGGAGAAAGTGTTGGGGGGAAAAAAAATCCCAACAACAAACCAAACAAAACCTGAAACCAAAATCACACTACTCGTTAAAACTAAAGCAGTGATGTCTCTACTGTACTTCTGTATTTATTTTGTAATGAAAAAGTCTCTCTGTTGACAAAAGTTACTTCTAATAATATTATACAGACTTACGGTTTGGAGAGTAACTTAAGCCAGGTTTTCTGTATATGTATGTATATGTGTTGTTTTCATTTCAACAGACGTTAGATCAGCTTCCGCTCACAAATCCCGAACACTTTGGGACTCCTGTTATAGGAAAGAAAACAAACAGAGGAAGGAGATCCAATCATATGTAAGTTTAAAATCTTTATATCTGCTGTCTGTATTCAATTCTGAAGTTTTCAGCGTGTGGAGTTTTGTTACTTGTGTGTTCAGCATTCTCAATCAAAAACCAGGAAGCTATATGAAGAGTGTTGTTTAGCATTGACTGAAAGTTAGTTTTATGTGTAGTTCTTGCATGCAAAAATACAAAAAGCCTTAGTCTAATCAGTATTTAGAATAGTACTGGATATAGACAAGAGATTTTTTTTTTCTTGTTTTTTGTTATTTAAGTAAAAAAAGAAGGCGGCATATCAAGTGTAAATGTGTTAAGCTGTTCAGAAGCTTTTCTGTAGTAGAATATTAGTATTAAAAATATGCTGGATTCAAACTAAAACCACTTACAATGCAGTCTTTGTCCAGCAGATGTGACGTCTTTGTGGAAGGTACTAGAATCCTCATGTAGACCTTTGGTTTCTCATTATAAGGTCTCTGGAGGGCTTTTATAAATAACTGAATGGTATTATGGTTTGCAGCAAAGCTTATTGATAGAGAAACAAAGCCCAAGAGTGACTTGATTTTCTAGGTGCCAAAATTCATGGTAGCTGTGATCTTGAAAAAACAGTGTTAAATACTCCCCTGAGTGTTCTTCTTTGTTACTTGTGGGTGGGGTGGTTTTTGTAGGGTATTTTTGGTGGAGTTTCTTGCTTCGTTTGGGGTTTTGGTTTTGTTTTTAAAGTTGTGAGGTGATAGCTGCTGGGGTGGGAAGGGAGTTTTCATGCTTGGATTATCCTTTCACAATCTTTCTGATAACTCAAACCAAATAATTGCCCTATACATGTAGAGGTACTATAAACGTACTCAAACATTATTTACTACTTGGTGATGTATAGAAGGAAAAAGATGGAAAAGTGGGCATATACCACAGAGCGTGTGACTGCAGCATCCTTGGCATTTGTTAACTGGGTTGTTGCCATCTCTGTTTCCCTGAGTGTACAGGAGATTACTGTGTCAGAAACAACACATCTATCTTTGTCCTGTTATTAATACTGACTGAACAGAGTGAGAAGACCAATTGCACAGATACTGGTATAAGTGACCTAAAGTTGTAGTCTATAAAATAGTCCTGGCTTTCTCTCTAGTCCTTCATTTCTTTCTCTTCCCACAAGAGATTCTGAAACCCCAGAAAGCAGCCTGCACGACATTAATACTGTATTATAAAATAAATCACTATTAAAAAAAAAAAAATGGGGGGGGGGGGGAATCCCAATGCTTCATCAGCACTGAAGATGAAGATGTGAAATTAAGATGGGGAAAATGAAACATAGTAACTCACCTTAGGCTATAAATCAGTTGTCTTTTGTTATACAAATGCTAACTGTGAATCTGCTGTTAGTATTGACCTTTGAAGTACTTTTGAGTTCAGTATAAAGTTATTTGAAAAACGGAGGATAGCTTTTAAAATTCTGCTTGTTGTGCTCATTGAACATACTGTGTTTTCCTAGAATTAACCTTCAAGGTGACTAGTAAAAGAAAAATACAGAGAGAGATGGGAGTGTTGATATTTTATTTTATTTATTTTATTATTTTTTTAATTAGTTGAAGGTAATTTTAGTTGGAATAGTTTTGTACATTTAGACTCACCACATGATTAAAACCAAGTGTAACTTTGTACTGGAACAGTCAAAACAATTAGCCAGAGACTTTTAAAATGAAAATGTATTTGCACCATTGCCTATCTACTTAAATTCCAACACCTCATTCCATGTGAAATTGAAAGAGTCGTTGAAATGCTTCACTGCACATCTTTAAAGAATCTGTTTCACAATAGACATTTTTTTCTCTTTGCTATTCATCTTCATAGCTGATGTTTCTTCTTCCGAGATTTGTCCACTCTTATAATAGCTTTTTATTCTGTATAGCTGTTAAAGCAGAGAGACTAATAGGAAAGCCAAAACAGTTTAGCTTAATATTGGTTCAAAACTACAAATGCAGCAGTATTTTTGAACAGTGCTTCGCTAGGGCATAATTCTCACTTTGAATGTCCTGACAGTGCATCTGTATTCCTCCATGTGGATGCATGGTACTGTTTTGTTTGTTGGGTTTTTTATGTTTTACATGTAGATATGCATTTCTGAGTTTGTAATGTTTGAATTGTTATTATAATATCTCTGTAAATGCATCAGTTAATTTTTATCTTAAAACCCTTTACAGGCAATTGAAGTCACCATTATTTATGCCTCTTTGACAACTAGCTTTGGATCTCCTGTAATTATAATAGGCAAGTTTTGGATAGTTGAGTTTTAAGTCTTTTTCTGTTGTTTAGTCCTGAAGAAGAATCTTCATCCTCTTCCAGTGATGAAGATGAAGATGATAGGAAACAAAGTGATGAGTTATTAGGAAAAGTTGTCTGTGTGGACTGCTTCAGCGTCGATAAAAAGAAGGCTCTGTGGTTTCCAGCCTTGGTAAGAGTTTCGTCTTTCCTTTAATTCTGTAAAGTTTCATCTATGTTCTAGACACCAGAGAAAGGTGTTTTTTTGTGTGTGGCTGGTTTTGTTTGTTTGTTTTGTTTTGAATTTTTTATGGACTAGTCTATATTTTATTAGAACTTAATTTTCTTCAAATTGGACTATGTCACAATAGTAAAAGTAAATATTATATAAGTAAATATATTTGTTTCAAAAAAGTGAGTGCAAGCATGGCCTTTAGTTTTTTTTTCCAACAGACAGAGATTGTTTACCTAATCCCAAGTCAACAGTGTCTTTAGTACAATTGACCAAAAATTGTAGGGCTTTTTCCCTAGACCATTTTGTGTCATTTTTCTAACTACCAAGTTTTATCAAGGAATAAAATAGAAAGAAGTGCAGAGAGAAGCTGAGTGATTACATAGCTGTTATTTTTCCAGGTTCAATGTAAAAACATTTGATAATAAAACAGAGGTGTTTTTTTTTTTTTTGCTGTGATAGGAAAAAGAGAATTGCAAATACATTTCCCTTAAAATAACATTGTAATAGTCTTTTAGTACAAATATTTTCTATCTTCCTTCATTCTGTTTTCAAGACAATGTTTTTACAAATAAACTTCTAATAAAATATCACCGTTAGTCTAAGGATTGCATATAGACTAATATATTTGCAAATTAATATTATTTCTATATGTGGTACCTTCTAGTATCATGTTTTAAAAAAAAATATTTTATTTATTGTAAATATTTGAATACTTTCTCCCCAGCAAGCTTAAAATATTGATCTGATTTTGAGAAGACTTGTGCTCTCCTTCAGAAAAGGTGCCATACAGTAACACTGAACTTGTTTTAACACATGCGTTTGCTCTCAGCTGCAACTTCCTGCTTGTCACCTCCTGTGTCTTGTAGAGGCTTTCCAGAGGGCCTTTTCTTGGAAGAGTTGGTGGGAGGGAACGAATCATTGAAATCTTATTCACAACAAAGGAGAGGGCAGAATATACAGCAAGGAGATACCATGTCAGTGACAGGTAGCTTTAAGAGAGGTTTTCACTAATAGAGAAGAAAACTGATCTCTTAATTTACTGAAAGCTGTCATCAAGATTGATCCAGTATTGGCTACCTCACGGTTGCATTCTGAGAGCTGGTCAGTCAGACTGGCTTGAGCTGATCTGTGTCATGCTGTTGGGGTAGCCCTTCTGGTCACTCACATGTCAGCAGTTTGCTCAGCAGCCACTCGGAAAGGTATAGATGGTCAGGATAGTCATGGGTCAGACCTTACAGATTAATTGTAGCTTATGCTCCCAGGGTATACTGAAGATTCACAGTTATTTCTTTGGCTTTTGTTTGAGTGTTGGAATAGTTCACTCTTTGTGGAAGGCTTCTGCAATGAATGAGAAGCAGTAGGAGGATAAAGTTTGAGGGTGGAGCTCGTTAACTCTGAAATAGCTTATCCTAGATTAACTGTTATTTTAGTAATCAGGTTTATAGCTCTGCAGATAAACATCGTATTGCATTTAATGCGAAAGAGTGTGCCAAAGAATAGATTTAATGCCCCAAATAGCTTTCTTTTCTTTTGATCCCCTCCCCTGTAGCTATACTTCTTCATTCTTTTACTTTGGAAGCAGGTTACCTCTACTATATAAACAAAGTAATTTTCTTACTGCTGATAAATTTTATTTTAACTTTGTATTATGCTATTTGTAATTATGTGAATAATGAAATGAAATTTTTAATATGTTGAAGAATACCTATCCCAGAATTACTTTGTTATTAATGGTACTGTGCACAGATACAGTCTGTGTATAAGCACAGAGGACAGTCAAGTTTATTATGTGACAAGAAGTTCAGGGATTAGTCTAAACCTTTACAGCAAGTAACAGTTAAGATAAGTAGTGGAAACTGATTACTTCTGATATCAGTCCTATAACCAGATAGCCTGTCATTTGTAAATATAAAACTGTAGAGGTCTAAATTTGTTTGGTTTAGGGTTCTGTCTGTTCGTTTGTTTTCCGGGGGTGGTTGTGTGAGAGCAATGGCTAATTGTAATTGTAAAAAGTCCTGGCAGTTGTTCCCTTCTGTCAGAGCATGCTTTAGTAAGCATTTATTACAGCATTGCTTGTTTTTAACGTGTACTTTTGGAAGGTGCAGTGAGGAAATTGGCTTGCAACATTTTCAGAAAATTGAGTTTACCACATAGAATCTTCTTTCTCATCTTCCACTGTGACTCCAGTGGAGTTTGTTTTGCAAGGAAACTGAGAAAACTTGATTCAGGCAAAACTGAGGTGGTGTTACTTTATGTAAAGGCACTAAAGGAGGTTGTGGTAAGCAGTTTTCTAACCTCTGAATGGATGTCTGACTGCTAAGATCTTGATGCTTCTAGAAAGCCAATGGCTAAAGCCTGAAGGGCCCTTTTCCATCTTGAGTGAGCTAGGAGACTGAACCTGTTTCAAATCGGGGATGATAATCACTGTCTTTTACCTTGATATTAAAACAGTGTTTCAAGCTGTATCTCAAACCACATTTCAGTTAGTAGTTGTAGTTTTGTGAAGTAATTTCTTCTGAGACTAGAATGCATTGAATTTAGAGACTTAGGCTGTCAGGTTTTATTTTTGTTCAGAAGCACACTTGGCCTGTGTGCTCTCTGATACACAGCTCTGTTTCCAGATCAGTTGGAGCTTTTAACTTCATCTTCTAAAATGCTGTATGGCTAGTGACCTATGTAAGGAGGAAAAAAGCCTTTCTGTCATGCAGTTACCTTTGCGTGTTTGTTGGAAAAAGTATGACTGAAAGCAGTTGTTGTAAAAGATATTTTACCAGGGCTAAATTAGGACTACAGTCATTTGCTACTCCTGGGGGTTTTGTAGCAGCCAGAGTTTTCTTAACTTTCAGAGAACTACGTACATTTTGAAAGAAGAGAGATGAGTGGTGGAGAAGGGTTGTCTTTCTGTTCTTTAACTCTGGAAATTCAATGTATTTTTTTTAATTCCTGAAGATTTTTAATTGTTGATTTGTATACTGGTTTAGCAAAACCTAAATAACTTTTGAAGTTGCTGCAAACAATTAATATGTTGCTTCAGTGATAGGTGTGATTAGTCTGCTTGAATGCAGCAACCTATCATAATGCTTGTACTTGAGGCACTCTTCTCTCCTAGGTAGATAACTTATGAATCCTCCATTGTAAAATTGCATTTCATAAATCCTGTATGCCTTTGGTTTTGAAACTGTGATTACATCCTTGGAATTTCTGGAACCTTTTCAGAAGTAGCTTCTATCTCAGGTGGAAGTTCTTTACTTTTAGAAGAAGGAGCAGAATAAGCTGTAATGACATGACAGGTGCTTAACTTTTGTCAGGATGGTGTTCTTACTTAGATCTCTGGCAGCAGCCACCAGTTCCCTCCAGGAAGCAAGCATGAAGCCGTGCATTCAGGTATTCCAGGAGATCATCACTTCTGTGTTTTGAGGGATTTCAGTTCCTTTCATCTCAGTGTTGCTAAAGAGAAAAGGTTTTTGAGAAGCATTGGTGTATACTGTTACTCTCTTGTTTTTCCCTTTTCTCTCTAAACGTTGCATTTGTACTGTCCTTGCAGGTGGTTTGTCCAGATTGTAGTGATGATATTGCAGTGAAAAAAGACAACATTCTCGTTCGCTCTTTCAAGGATGGCAAATTGTGAGTAGAAATGTAGAGATTGATAATGGAATAAAACCTATACCAGTGAAGTGAAATGTAGTAGGAGTTGTGTTGGGTAAAGTATTAATAACATCAGTAAACTCAGTAAGTTTCTGATGAGATTTTCTAAGAGAAAACTCTTAACAGCCTCCATTGTGATTAAATTAGTGTCTAACTTTGTCATTATTAATAATGGGATGCACAAATCTATCTGTCTTCATTTTAATTTTACTGTTACAATGGTGGCAAACAGCAGTATTTTGTGCATTTGAGAATGGCCTCAGACTTTCCTGCCCTGGCTGGAATAGAGCACTGCTTTTCAGAGATGTGGCAGTAAGCTTACCCTGCTACAGCAAAGAGTGGATGGGGGGGGTGTGCGCGCACACACCTACACCACAGCCACACACAGAAATCCTTTTTATTTTTTTGAGGTAGTAAGGCATATGTTTATCTCAGTCTAGACTACAACTGCATATTATTGTGTTCTTTGAGTAGTATTACAGCTCTTTTCAAAGTAGGAAAGAAAACAGAAACCTAGAAAATCGGACTGTATGGTATTTGCAATAAAATAAGGAACTTTGTGTTCTAAAACTCAAGTTCTTCAGGGAGGAGGTTGATGAATGACAATAGATCCCCCCCCCCCCAGGTTTTAGTTTTTATTTGAAATGTTGCAGCTATTTATTGTGCATGGTTTAATTTAAGTATGCTTTTGCAGAAAGGATATTGAAATACTTAACGTTTTCATTGTGGTTTAATTACATACTTAGTCTAGGCTATTGCTTTACCATTTGGTAGGTTTTCAGGCATCAGTGCTCATCACTGGAGAAACACATAAACACGTGCACATACAGGCACTTATTCCCACACCCCAGAGCTGCAGTTTGGATTTGCTTTCTCAAATGTAGCTGCAGTAGTAATTAAAAAGTGCTTTGTTCTTTCAATTTGAAGTCCTTAATTTCATACTGACAATTTATACTACTACTAATTTATGATTGAAGCAAGGTAGAGTTTTGCTTGTGGTCAAGTAGTTACTTGCTAAATTAACTTGAGGTTTTTGTTAAGTAATATATATTTAGGAGAATCCAGAAATTACCTGTTAGTGGAAGAGGAATGCTTTCTTTAATGTATAGTTGAATGCATATGGGTCATCTAACCAAATTTATGTGGAAGTTTTTTGTTTGGTTGGTTTTTTTTAATCCACTAACTGGCTAATACATTACCAGACTAACACTATAGCATTGTCAAGGTATACTTCATATGCTGCTTCTGTAAGTTTATATATATATATAAAAATTGTTATAATCTTAGTAGTAGCTCTGTATTATACTGTTAATCTAATTTTTTTTTTTAATTTTGTTTTTTAACACTTTCTAAACCATCTAGTGTTTCTGTGCCAAGAAAAGATGTTCGTGAGATTAGTGAAACTTCACCAAAGCCTGACACTTTGTTAAAACAAGGTAAAAACTTTCTATGGGAAAGCATGTGTGTATATACATAGTTATATAAATTGAACCAAACTTATGGTAGATTGGTTAATGTTTTAAGAATGCAAAAATACAGGATCTTTTCCTGTAGCATAATATATTGAAGGAGAACACTTCTGAAAATCTAGAGGAAAAACAGAAAAAGTGAACAACAACAGAAAAACCCCTAACCCAGACAACGACCAAAATCCACTCTGTCGCATTTGTTTTAAATACAGACATGCCAAACAAAGAATACAATCATACAGCACACACTGGCATTACAGTTTATTTTATGTTTATCCTTTTGCATTAACCTTCATAAGGTTATTCTCACCATAGTACCCCAGATAGTTATAAGTAAATTGCCTTTATGCATTCTCAAGAAACTGGAATTATGGGTTGTTTTGAAAGTTTAATTTTGTGTGATCAAAACTCTTAGATTTAGCTTGTGCTTATTTCTTCCTCCTTTTCCTTCCTGTTCTATATACATAAACCACAGTGTAAACCTGTTGGAATAGGGATTCTCTCAATTAAATTTTCATATATGCCTTAATAGAGAAGATCATTATTTGTGTCTATAGACACAAACATAATAATCCTCATAATGGCTCTGAATAATTTGATGTGTGAAGAGCACTAGGCCAGTTTGGCTAAGACAAAAAAGGATAGTCAACATGGGGTTGCTATTGAGGTTTTTTGAATTTGGGGGTGGAATTGTTAGTTAGCAGTCTTTTCTCCTTCTCCCCTTCTTCCCCCATGCTCCAACTGCTCTTTTTTAATTAAAACATTTGGTCAAACTGATATTTCCTGTGGTGCTAACAAATGCTGGTCCTTTTACAGCTTTTGACCAAGCCCTTGAATTCCGTAAAAACAGAACTGTGCCTAGTAACTGGAAAACAGAATTGAAAGAAGACAGCTCCAGCAGTGAAGCTGAAGAAGAGGAAGAGGATGAAAAAGAAAAAGAGGATAACAGCAGTGAGGAAGAGGTTAGTGAAGGACGTAGATACACAGCTGATAAAATTTATCAAGATTATAATCTTTAAGTAGGTCTTTTCAACATTTGGGAACATTTAACATGTTAACGTTATTGACTCTTGGATTTCAAAATCTTTATTCAACAAAGATCAATGTCACCATTAATGGGACAATGTTTACTTGAAAATCTAAGAAATACCTGTGTGTCAACTGAAAAAAAGGAGAAAAAAAAAAAAAAAGGAGAGAGAGTCAAAATGTTGAGTCATTAGGGACTAATAAAAAGGAGAAATTAAAACTCACAGGAAGATTCTTTTAAAGAATCTTTACCATGATAATCTTAATGCAGTGTCTGAAGAGGTTACAGTGCCTACTAGGGACTGAGCAGGATGAAGAAGGGTAGGTGTTGGTGTCTGCTGTCACGTGCATAATGATATTCTAAAAGAAAAAAGGTTGCCTTTGCTTGTATGCTTTTCTAGGCTTCTGCTACCTGTTGAAGGTCTGTCTGTCTTTTATCGGGGAAGATCTGTGTAGCTAACAAACTATTAAGTTGTTTCTGATACATGGTGCTTAAATGATTTCTGATAATTTTAAAACAAAGATCTCTTTCTGTTTTCTTTGAAAACATCAGCAATTGTGTCTTACAACTGTATGTAAATCCAGACTGGCCTTTTCTTTGCACATGCCATTTCAGTACTGGATGGCAAAGGATCTTTTTTCACTGATGCAGAACTCTGTGTTTCTTAGGGTGATACGAATTCCTGGGCTATAGTGTCAGTCATGGCTCAGATGGGTTTCTACCTTGTACTTGAGTCTCCCTCCCAGTAGTTTGCCCTTCTGTAATAATGCAGTGTGTTGTATGCACAGAAGTGTGTAGTTTCCCTCCGTAGTTTGTCTTGCATCTGCTTGATCATATATTTTGAGAGTCTTGATTTATTTTCCCTTTTGTGGCCACAGAGTTTCTGTGCATGCTGAAATCATGACACTGTGAACAGCTGCTCATGTAAATGATGATAAACTTTTCCTACGGCTACAGAGGTTTTGCCCCAGTATGTACCCATGACTTACCACACGTTCCAAGCCACAGGGAAGTTTCCTGTCTTGCACAGGAGCTCCATCTGAGGAGGCAGGTCTAAGCTGTTACTGACTTGTGTTCTTGACATATTTGAAAAATAAACCAAACTAGGCTGTCATGGCCCTGCTATTGTCTTCTTTTGCCTCGTGTCTCTGCACTGTGTCCTCCTTCCTACCCCTGAATTGCAGTGCTAGGCCTGCAGCTGTCGATCCTCTGGTAAAGCAGGTATTTCAATTAATTTGCTCTGTTATTTCCCTGCATCTAGCTGTAGAAAATGGAGTTTACTGGTTTTGGAGTGGTGAAAAGTGAGGGGTTTTGAAACCTTTAGATAATTACCGAGAAATTTGAGTTGTGCCTCTCTCTTATCCTGGTCTACTGAATAATTGCTTCAGTTCAAGCTATTTCTCTGGCTACCCTGATGTGAAGAAGCAAAAGAGCTTTCAGTCAAGGCATTAGCCCATACACTCCTCTGTTACCATTCTTCTCTCTTTCATCCTGAAGTATGGAGTCCTACCTCATGCTTGATTTTCTGATTATCTGTTCTTTTCTCCCAACCTCTGTCCAGGAAAAAAAAAAAAAAAAAAAAAAGGAAGAAAAGTAAGGGGAAGAACTTCATTACACAGCTGGCTATGAGGCTGAAAGAGGGGCTTCTGAATCTTTTACTTCCTCTGTACCTTCTTGTGGTACTCAACATCTGTACTTGCACATTTATCTCTCACACAGGTTTGAGAGCTGTTCTCTAATTTGTTATACAACTGTCAGTAATGCAGTGGGCTGAAATTCCCATCAATAGTGGAATAGTAATGGTGAAACTGAACTGGTTTGGATCTTAAATGGTTGTTAGAGTTCTTTCTCTCAGTGCATCCTCCCTGGAGATTGTGTCTTTGGCATACTAGAAGATGGTGTTCCGTCTTTTATTCGTTCATTTCTTTATTTTAAGATTTGTTGGGAGACTGCAAAGGTCTGAAGTAAAAACCTTGCCACCTCTCCATGCTCATGGGTTAATTCTGCATCTTCTTTAAGTTCACAGGAGACTACTCAGCTCTGATCAAAAGTCATAAAGCCCGATTTGCAAGGGGCTGTGCTCTGCTTAGTATTTTGAGGAGCAAGGAGTACTTCCCTCAGCTCAGCTCAATTCCTGAACTTTCGGAACAGGTTTATGGACATGATGAATGTGCGTAGGCTTGTGCCTATGCGGGTTGACATGCAGTCTTTATATAGTGATTGTTTCCTCACTGATTTTAGTTGAAAAACATCACAGTCTTTAGCTACAGTGTCTGTCAATATTTGGCCTTGTACCTTGTCTCTAGCTCTTCTTAGTTGCATGTGATGTTGTTTAAGCTAGTGCTAGACATGAAGATCTCATCTCAGACAAATATTTTGGAATTTACGGTGACATTTCCTGTGATAATTTTGGCTCCAGTATCCAGTGTTTCAGTCACCTGCTGAACTAGGAGGTTTCTGTAACAGAAGTAATTTTTTTTTTTTTTTTTTCCCCTTCTTTTTCTTCTTCTTACTTCTCCTCAGTGGTCAGTGACATGTGTGCCTTTTTTTAGTTTGTGTGTGTATCCTCCTGGCTATCAAGCAGCATCTCTTTTCAAACAGGACTTGTGGGCCTGCTCTTGGGACCTGCAGGTTTTTCTAGTGCTTTACAGAATATGAAAAATTCTCACTGACGTCCCTCAGGCCATCCATGTGGTCCTGATACCCATGAACCAGAACAAAAAGGAAGAAAAAAAGAAAAGTTCTCACATATGTCACTACAGACTTCATTTATAGATTCTCTTATCTTATATAGACTGGAGTTGACATGCAAATCCTCTCTAGTTCTCTTTTAAGAAGTGTAGCTGCCTTTTTTGTTTGGTTTGGTTTGGTTTGGTTTTTCTCCTCAAATGCAAAAGACTGTAAAATATCCTTCCCCTCCTTTACTAAATCTCATAGTAGGTGAAAGTTGACAACGACCCTCTCTTCTCCTGCTGGGCTGTAATACTATGTGAATTTTATGTGTTCCAGAAAGCATCTTGCTGCTTTTCTGGATTTCATTATCATATATATAAGGCACTTCCTTTTACTGTTGTGAGATGGACAGATAGAGACTGTGGAGTGACCTGCTAACCCTGTGGCTGTCTGACTTAGAAATAAGCAAAGATGACAGAGTACGACATGCCTGCTTCAAACCATTATCTAGGAAACCTTAACTTCTTGATTATTTAAGAGATTCCATAAATCATACAGATATTACTTTCCTCATGGTATAATATGTACTGGTTTTGTAGAGATTCTGAGAAAGTGAAAATGCATTTCAGAGGCATGTGGGGAGTGTCTTAAGCTTTCCACCTTAGCCCCCTTGCATACTTTCTTAGAAATTTAGTGTGGTCTTTATTGGGAGAATTAATGTGTCCACTTGCCATTCTGGCACCTCCGTGGATGATTACATTTGAGCTGTAAGAGTACTCTGCAGGCATTGAATCATGTGGTGAGAAGGGAATGGCAGCATTTTATTCAGCCTCTTCATAACCTTTCTTCATTTCCCCTTACATTTTAAAATTGTACAGCCATTCTTAAAAGCTTGTTGGGTTTCTGGAAGGCTTACTTCAATGACACACACCTGCTCCCCCCCCCCCCCCCGCCCCCATGCCCTGTGGGACCATTTTCTTATGGTAAGTGTTCTTTTGTTAGTGAGGAACATGGGAAACCAAAGCAGGTGCTCATGATCTCTTTGCTGTGATCCGGTGTATGCTGGTGAAAGTTCTTTCCAGGTACCTGTCACATGAGATTAAAACAAACGAAAACAAACTCCAAAACTGTACCAATTCTACTCAAATCACTTGTTCTCTGTGGTCATTTTCAGGTTTTATGAATGCAAGCTGAATCCTTTGCTTGCTAGCATTGTTTCCTTCACCACCTTGGCTTATGAAACGTGCATATTCTTAACCAGGCATTTGTCTGTATTGCACGCAAGGCTGCAGCATCACCTCGTAACTGTTGCTGAAGAATTGCTAGATGTGCCTGACTCCTGATGCCCCTGCCCTTCTGGATTGTTATCTAGTATGCTGGTTGCAGTTCTCTACCTGGCCTTTCTTGCTCATTGAAGTAGCCTGCTCTGAGCTCTGTGGGTACGCTAGGTAGCACGTAATGTCCCTCGCAGAAACTTTCCTCTTGCATTGCCTTTGCAAGATTGTGGAGTATTTTTGTTGCATTTCTGTTGATATTAACACCTAAATGACAGCTGTTTCAGTATATTGTGAATACAGGTTCTTCATTTTTTCCCTGTTTGCTCTGATATGTTGTCCAAGTGCATTTAATGGAGATGAAGTATGGAATAAGAAAAAAAAGCCCCAACTACTCACTTGTAATAGTTGTGTTGTATTCTGTGTCATCCCCCCTGCATTGTGTTTAATAATGATGCTCTGTTTCTGTTGATTTCTCAACTGTCTTACTATAACTTCAAAGACAATACATTTTTACCCCTTCGGGGTAGGTGGAGCTTCAGTATTTTGTAAAAGGAGACTGTTGAATTACGGAAAAGATAAACATGGAATGAAAATACACTAAAAGGAGGAAAATGCTTTTATATGTTCTGAGTACCTTTTATTACTTTCTGAAACTTTACAGGTGGTATTAAAAACAAGCATGCAGAAAATTAATCAGCTGATATTCAGCATGTTGTTTTGAAGTAGCTTAGACATAAGAATTTCTAAGAATTATGATCACATTATTATCTTACTGCTTCTGGTTGTGGCAAGCTACGTATCAAGCATTATAAAATAAGCCATAGTGCTTAGTTATGAAACTCCACTGTTTATTAATCTAAGTAAATCTAATACAAAGGTTGATGAATGCAATGAGCTGAACATTCAAAATACCCATTGTTATTTCAGTTCTGGGATTGATCCTGCTCACCACGCGTTCAGCCAGTACCCCATGGCAGTAAGCGTGCAGTGCCTTTGGCTGTGGTTTGCCAGTACTCTGGATAAGAATTCCTAAGAAAGTGCAAGCACCCGTTTTCTCTTTCACTTCATCCCTGAAAGTGAAATAGTGTATCCAGGCATCAAGGAGTCACTGAAGTGCAGTAGAAATAGACCTGAGATTTCCAATATGATTTCTTGATCTTAATGATGGGGTCTCCCAGATTTTCTATGTAAACAGACAAAATTAAGAATGCATTTTGATTTATGGTATCACGATATTTTGTTGATCAATCCAAAATCCAATTTCAATGTGTCTTTACTGTTTTATATGCTCTGAAAATCTGTTTGTAGTTTATAAAACTTATTTCCATATGGCCTAGCACTGAGGTCATGAGTCTCTTTGTATAATATCCTCTTGCTGACTACAGTAAAACAAATTGGAACATTTGAACCGAAATTATCACTGCTGTATGCTTCTTAACAAAGGACTGTAACTGAAAATGGTGATAATTTTCTTGCATGTATTACTTCAAACAGGAGGAAATAGAGCCGTTTCCTGAAGAGCGAGAGAACTTTCTTCAGCAATTATACAAGTTCATGGAAGACAGAGGTAGGCTTTGACTTGTAGAAACTAAAGATAAAGTATTGCTAACGAATATATCTAAAGAGTTGAGTCTGTAAACTAGTAGTGCTTTGCAATCCAGTTCTGGAAGCAGTGAAACTGTTAATCTCCTCTGACTTCCCTGCTATTCAGAAGTTAAGTCTTCTTGACTCTTCTGCTAAGATACAGTCACTTAGTGCTGCTTTGAGAAACAAATGGATAGTACCTCATGTGTCCTGGTATATTTTTTGTTTTGTACTTACAGTGTGTATAATAACATTTAATAGCCTCAATCATATTAACGTATGTGCGGTTTAATAACTTTAAAATACTTAACTTTAACCAAACCCTGACTTCTTAGGATCATGGAAAAAAGCATTTGCTTTACTAATTTCCTTGTGTGAATCCCGATCATTTAAATGCATGAGCATTGTGACTGAGGTAGATTGAAAGATATTTAAAGGCAAATCACATTTATGGTATTAAATCTTGAACAAGTATTAATACACTGCAAGAAGAGTTCATTGTGAAGGCAGGGGTGAAGATGTTTCTATTTAAATTAGTATTATAAATACTTAAATTAGTATCTTTTTGATTAAATGTGAAGATGAGTTGCAGAACTGTTTACAAGAGGTGAAAATGTGGTAGCTACTGCTAGTATGGTAGCATAAGAAGTTTCAGATTTTTGAAGCATTGTGGGATTTGTTCCTGGGGAGGTGTTTTTTTGATTGTAGTAAAAGTACTACCCCGGTATTTTTAGATGTAATTGTTTCAGCGAATGAGATAAAAATATATATGATGTAGGTAGCAAGAAAAGTTACATCACTTGTGCATGTTCAGTGATTTATGGAAGAACTCATATGTATGAATTAATTTACATTACTGAAATACATGGGAAATGGGTTATTATTAAGACTGTTGAGTTTGTGTAGTTTCATGAAGAGAAAGTACCAAATGGACGAGGTAGTCAGAGGGAGGGGTTTGCAATACTGTATTTGATGGTGTAGTAGTGCGTATGTTGTGAATTTCATGTGACTCTGAAAAAAACACTTCAAAACACTGTGATAACTGTCTTTGTTCACAGGGACTCCTATTAACAAGCGACCTGTATTAGGATACAGAAATCTGAATCTCTTCAAATTATTCAGACTTGTACACAAGCTTGGAGGATTTGATAATGTGAGTAGCAGTACAATGAGTATTCAAGAGCCATAAAACCTGAGGCTGCTGTTTATTTTTGTTTAAGTAGTGATAAAGAAGAATGTTACACAGGAGCCCTAGACATATGAAAATTGAATGCTACAGCAATGTAAGAAACTGTGTAGCTCTGAAAAACATGCTTTAACAGGAACTAGAAACAAATTACATTGTAAATAAATTACAGATCTTTTCAGAGTGTTTAATTATTGCTGCATAAAATCATCCAGCGTGTGTGGTTTTGTGCTGTTTCGAGAAATGTTTGTCTGATAAAGCTGTTGCCTCAGAAAGTGAAAAGAGTCACTGCTCAAAAAAATGTCAAACACGTAATCTAGTTTAAATTTTGATGTGAGGCCCTTAATTTCTGTCTATTCTGGGCAGTGTAGAGAAGAATGTGCTTGACTGGTCTTGGAGCAGTGGAATTCATGGCCAAGCATATTCTGTTACTGCTTTGGACTGCTTCCCATAAATTTAGCCTGTTGGTGAGGAGGTTATGTTTGTGCAGTGACACCTTTATGATATACAAGAGAGGATCTTGTACTTGGGTATTGCAGCACATCTGCTTTAGCTTCACAGACAGTTAGAAATGAGCATATCACACTGTCACAAAACTTTGACACCAAAGGGCACATTAAGGACACAATGAAAGACCTCTTGCTGGCGCATCTGATGCAGTGCTCCCAGGGCTGAGTGTTGTTAATGCTTTGAATGAATTTTTGATTTCCAGTTTGTTTAAGACTCTAGGTCTGATGGTTAAGGATTACTTAAAATGTATAATGAAAATGATGTACTGAATTTTCTGGCACTTGTATTTTCTTCCCTTTGTTTTATTACCACCTGGAGAGGAAGGCCTGCTGTGACTTATTGAAATGCAAAAATGCTAAATTGCTGAAAGTACTTACATTAGACTATGGTTTGTGTTACAATGTGAAATAACTGTGTGTGTGATAAATAGTAATTTTATAGATCAGAGGAAATTACTTAGAATTATTTTCCAAATTTGTAAACTTTGTCAACTTAGTCCTTTTTGTTTCAGTGGGTTAATTCAAAAACCATCGCTTCATTTTCCTTAACAGATTGAAAGTGGAGCAGTGTGGAAACAAGTTTATCAAGATCTTGGAATCCCTGTATTGAATTCAGCCGCAGGATATAATGTTAAATGTGCATACAAAAAGTAAGTAATAAAGCTATAAAATTTGTGCTAAAATAGCACTAGAATGAAATGGAAGTGATCCTGTGGTGTAGTGGTAATATATATAAAGTCCGTAACTTTTTGGTTATAATACATTTTTTTAGGCTTCTTCTCGGTAGCATGTTCATTCTTGAAACAAACTTGCTTATCGCAAGCAATTTTTTTCTTTTTAGATATCTCTATGGTTTTGAAGAGTATTGTACATCAGCTAACATTGAATTTCAAATGGCATTGCCAGAGAAAGTGACAAGCAAGCCTTGTAAAGACTGTGAAAAAGAAAAAGAATTGAAGATGCGTGAAGAACCGGATCAGGATGTAAAAGAAATAAAAGCGGATAAGGAGGAGCGCAAGCAGGAGGAAGTAGCAATAGTACAACAAGAAGAAAAAAAGTTAACTGAGAATGATAATGAAAGTAAAGAAAATGATAAGCCTTCTGTTCTGGTAAAACATTTTAATGTTCATGTTATATCATGTTTATAAAGTCAGCTGCTGTGTTGATAACCATGAGTTCATGTCAAGATTGAAATCTCCATAATGGATTTAAAACAAAAATGTTCTGTAAACCTAATTCTGAACAACTAATTTGAACCATAATAACTTATCCCTCGGTACCTGTTTTAGGGGATCATGATGTCAAAATGTCTGACTTGTTAGGAAGCAGCTGCAACATTCCACTTGTTGGGGTGCTTCCCAGGTCAAATGGAGGCTAACTAGTGTGCAGCTTTATCCTGATTGGGGTAGTGCACACTCACAGCTAACTACAGTGCTGATACTTCTACTTTGCATTTACTTATGATTTTAAGCCCTTGTCAATCTTGTTTTTTAATTCTCCACCCCGCTGAAAGCAGTGAAGCTTTACAAAGACTTGGCCCGTATGATGTATGCAGTGGTCTAATGTAGTTCAGTGGTCCAGAGAGACAAATGTTTATAGCTTTCCAGATTCCACTGTTGACTGCGTGGATTTAGCAAGGGAAGTCCAGGGCGGTAAGCTGAAGTGCTGTGCTGTGCAGGCTTAGCAGTTTGCTCTGGAAGCAGTGTAGCTCCTCAAGTCAGCATGCAACACAGCTGTAATGCGACTGCATGTCAGAGGCAGCCAGCCCTGGCCTTTTTGCTGGTACTAACTCCAGGGTGAATGCCAGCTGGGCCAGTACTGGCATCCTAAGTACGGTGAATTGTTTGTCTTAGAGCTTTGCAGCTCAGGTCTAAGAGCACCATGCCTGTATTTCATTGTGACACAACTAGCTAGGACGCTGCCTGCAGCCTCGGAGTCTGTTACGTTTAGCTTCAGATTTTCAGAAGGGTAAACAACAGAGGTGCTGTAAATTTAGGACAAGCCCTAGGCTTTGGATTTTTTTACTTATGTAAATGCATTGTGTTTTGTCTGCCTTGTCTTAAATTCTTTGTATTTTTATATCACCTTGTATGCTAACTAAAGGTTTTATTTATCCTAGGGAAACAAAAAAAATTTACCAGATTCTGTGTATACTCAACCTGATCAAGAAAAGGACTTAAATGTAATCAAAACTGAAGATGAAACCAAACTAGAAGATAAAGAGGAGGAGAAGATTAAAGAAATGGAAAATCCTACCCTAAATGCAGACACTGAAGAAAAAGAAAAATCAGGGTAAGTTGCAGTGTTTATAATCAGCTAAGGCATCTGATGTGTGTTCATTGAGTTTTGCTCTTGTAATTTGAACTTCAAATCCGTCATCCCTGTCACGAGTTAGACTTGTATCTTCCAGAGATGTAAGTCCAGGCCTAAATATTTGTAAGCTGAGTGAGAAAAGAATGTACAAAGCATCAGATGGGTGACTATTTGATTTAAAACAATATTGCAGCCAGTGCCATTAGTATTTGTCTACTTAAGTTTGGTACAAGTATATCAGAGACTTGTGTTTTCCACCTCTTGCTGTTGGAGAGCGGTGTATTACGGGTAACATGAGAAAAGATGGAAGTACCTCGTATCACTCAGTAACAGCTTTGCCACTGAGTAGGCATGATACTGGCAGGAGTCTGTTGTTCCATCCTTCAGGCAGGAGTTTTTGAAGTAGGAGATTGAAGTGATAGGGGTTCTCAGGGCCAAGTAATCAATGGATTCGTGCAGGTGATCTCTCATTTCCTTAACGGAATCAGCAGATTTTCTTGTTTCAGTACAAAAAAAATAACCACCCACAAGTGTTTTTTGGCAGCCGTACAAAAAAAAACTATGAAATTTAAAGCAGAATATAGTCCTCACTAATCCCCAGTGTGTTAACAGTTTATGTTCTTGCAGTTAGAATGGTCATATAGTATGATTTCAAGTGATCAGAACACAAAAAAAAGCTTTTACAGGTCATATCAAGGGTCTCTATTTTCATAGAGCATCTTGACTTTGACAAAAAACAAATGCTTAAAGGAGAATCTGTTACAAAAGGTAGAGCAGATAATGACATCACTTTACACTTTCCCAGCAATCTGTATATTAGGGATGTACTTTTTGTACTAATTACCAGCTGTTGCCTGACAACTAATTCCCTTGTTCATTCCAGCAATCTTTGCTATTTAGTAGTCAGCTATCTTAATCTTCTGTCTAAATATCATTGTCTTAATGATTTTTCTGGCCCAGTAAGAGTTGTGACAAGAGTGGCATAGTTCAGTATATTGATTTCTGATTCATTGGTAATAGTTCCATTTTATTAAGGGTTTTGATTCCCATATAACAGATTCTGGAAGTGTTGTTCCATAAAATGTTCTTGTCCTCCTAAATCGTTTCAGTAAGATTATGTTGGCAATTTCTGTAACTCAGAAATGTGGAATATAGAAAAATCAGTTTACCTGAACGCAGTTAGGAGGACTCTTTTCTCTGTGGATGTAATTTGGTTTCCATGCTCTGTAAATTTTCTTTTTTTTTTTTTTTTTTTTTCCAAAAGAGCAGTTGCTGGAATTTGCTGTATTTACCATTTTTAAGGTGAACTAGATAAGTTGCACTGTAACAGGCTTGCTAGATTTTCGAGTTGTTAAAGAAGTGATTTTACAGTGCTATCTTCAAAATATAGAACTAAATAGATGGAATACTTTGCACTGCTTAGAGAATAGCCGTTTTTAAAGTTCCCTAAATTGTGTATTTGTACGTGGATACGTTTGTGACATTATTTTGTATTTAATTGTACATTTGGATAATTCACTGACTTTATGCTGCTGTAGTAAATGGTACATAAAATTATAACCTGCATTTGCTTTTCAGTAATCCTTTATTGTTTGGGATTTTGTTGGGTTGTTGGGTTTTGTGCGTGTGTTTTGGGGTTTTTTTGTGGGTGTTTTTTTTTTTGTTTTGTTAATCATCCTGATTCATATCCATTTGGGTTATTTATGACATTTAAAAATATTCTGGGTGTTTTTGTTTTGTTTATGAAAACCGCAAAACCCTGTAGAAAATACCATTTCCTCTTAATTTTCCCCAGTTCATATGTTTGAGAGTTCTTTTCTCCCTGCTTCTCTTTACTCACCTAGTAAAAACTCTTCTAGCTAGTATTTTGCTGTTGTGATTCATGAACAATTGTAATGAGTTACTTAGAATACAAAGCTTAGCTCAGAAAATAGCTGTCGGTGATGTGGTCATTGCTGGGGATCTTTCAAGGAATAACTAACTTAGAGAAATGAAACATTTTTAGCAGTTAGTCTGTAAGCATTTATAAGCAGTAGGGCAGTAGTGGTGCTGTCAGCCTGATTACTTTTCCTTTCTTCACTCAAAAATTGATAGTAAGTACAGAATGCACTTGTATCAGCTGTAAAGAGGTTTTTTAAAATGTCACTGTCACCCTAAATGCTAAACAATGTTTTTAGCCTTTCATGGTACAAAGGCATAAAGGGCAAAGGCATAAATTTTTGTGAGTCTGGTATCCTGGTGGGGCCGTTGTGCTAGGAGTTGTACTCCCTCTCTCCTCAGCCTAATGGTTTAGAAGTGGCAAGGGTCATACAGAAGGATAAATGCTGTGGTTTGAGTTCCTTGATGACTGAAACACAAAACGAAAAATGCATTTTTCTGGGTGCAGAGCTAATCACACACACAAAAAACACCCAAAAGGTACTCAAAATAGATCGCTGTGGACTGAATTTATGTCAGTGTATTTAAAATGTATTCTTGGATCCGTTTTATGGTCTATCTGACCATCTGTCTTCCTGAGTCCTAGCCAAATAACCAAACAAATGAAATCTAACGTTATATAAGGCTGACTTGTAGAGTTAGATATTTCAATTTATGTCTGTAGAGCTTGGGCATCTTCATGTAGCTTATTTGTGTGTAGACACAAGGAGCCAAGCGGAGAGAGAAACTTTTGAGTTTCGTCTTGCTGCATTTCTGTTGGGTGGACTGGATCTAATTTCCAGCTTCCAGATCTCAAGTACTACTACTGGAATCCAGAGTTATTTAATTTCTCTGTCTGGTTTTGTTTCTCTGTCTCAACCCTTTGAGACTGCCATCACTTGAGTCCTGTGGACCTTTCTGGACAGACTTTAACATGATGAAGGGGAAGAAAGGAAAAATGTGATTCTCTTCCTCTCTTCCCTGCAGTGCCTGTTCCTTGCCTGGTTGTGTATCTGTGAACCTTAAGACTAGAGATCCAAAGGCAGCTTGCCCTTTATTCTATACGTGCTTTTCTGGTGCATTACTTTCCGTGGCAGGTGCGTGTGCTGGATAGTTTTGTGAAACATCTCATTATAAAAACAGTTAAAAAAAGCCCAGTAATGTGTTACTGATCTGTATCAAAGAGATCTTCACAAAAATGGCTTTGTAAAGCCATCCGTTTCACTAATATACGAATCGGTATGCGTTCTTAGTGAATAAACAAAAAAGTTTAAAATCCTCATTATTTTGAAGTTCCTGCTAGCATCATGTTGTGGAAGAAGTAATGGTCTTCAAATGTAGCATTGCATAGTTGGTGCAGTTTTCCTTTGTAGAATCCGACGGTAACTGTTGTAACTTTTGAAAACTTTTGAAAGACTTGAGTCAAAGCCAGCAGACTGAGAACCCAGGGGCTTTCCCACACAAGGAGCAATGTAGACAGTTGAACATGTTCCCAAGAGGCTGAGGCTAGGAGCCTAGCAGAGTTTTTTAAAGGTGTGGTGTTTTTAATATAAGCTAATAAAATAAACAGTAAATTCTTCAAAAATTTCATAGTAGATACAGTTTGTGAACTGAAGTGTAGATTAATTGCCAGTTAACCAGTATGAGTAAGATTATTTTTTTTTCCCCCAGGTGATTAATTCAACTCCAAGGTGGGTTGTATTTTTGTTGTGGTGGTGTTGTTTGGGGTTTTTTCACTGCTTTGCTCTAAAGCCCCTGGGACAGGCCACTGGCAAGAACTTTATACTGAACTGAAAGTTTTCTGGATAATAGTTATTGCTTTCTAACAAAAAAATGCATCAGACTTTTATATTGGTAGTGCTTGTATTTTTGAGGTGACCAGGCAAAATTCTTTGAAGCAATCCCAGTAACAATAGAGAAAGATTGCAGGAGTCTTTGTTCTTGTGTTTTCCTTCTTTTGCTGAGGTGCTGCCTTAACTTTTAACACCTGGAGGGCCTGCCAGCTCTGCATCCTTAACCCTGCCCTTTCTCACCAGGCTGTCATTTTCAGGCATCACAGATAGGTCCAACTTGGTCTTACAAAACTTCTTGGATTTCATTTTTTAATTTTTTTTTTCTTGTTGAAAACTGCCTACTTTCTTATTTACTCCAAGGAATGTATGAACAAATGTTCTTAATGCTTCAGAAATGTAAACACTTATGGTTGTCTCACACCATCAGTTTAGGTCTTCATGGTATAGTTTTCTGGGAATTGGTACTGTTATATTTTGACAATATCAAAAGGAGAAAATGCTTAAACTTGTCTTGAATGGGTTTAAACCATTCACATACAAGGGAAAAATCTTAATCTTAGAGCTGTTATACACACGATTACATGCAGTAATTGTATTTTCCATCCTGTAAGTAGTAGGAGGGAGATAGGAGTCATAAGAGCAGTAGCTGAGAGCTAGGTTAAGATTGGTATTGTTTCATGTGAAGGGTTTTACTAGGGTTTACTGTCCTTGTAAGGTGGGTGACTACCTGCTGTGCCTGTGCTGGTGATGGCTTCTGTTTGTACGAGAGTCATATTTTCTGGAAACACTTGATGGAGATTTTCTGCCAGCAGTTTACAATGGGATTATGTAACAGTCAGAAGCTCCATTTCACATAGGCAAGATAACAGATTGTTAGAGGCAATGTTTTCTTCGGTTCCTTATCCGTTAAAATGACATATCAGAGCTTTATGGTGGTGAATCTAAAATGATATCAGGAAAGTTAAAATGTTTTGGAGTAAAGGAGATTTGATACAGAAGACATATCTTCTAGCTTCCGGATTAGTGCTGAGAACTATATATTGGGGTAGCTTTCTCCAGTCAGATTTAGGTTTATATGGAATTGATCAGCTTGGGAGAAGGGAGAGAAACGGGTCACGTTCATTGCACAGTTGGTGTGAACATCTGTTCCACATCTTAGACTGTTGGTGTGTATGCAAAAAAAGTACATTTTAAGAAACATACTTGGCTTCATTTATAAGAACATATTTCTATGCTCTTATTTGTGATGTGTGTTCTATTTATGTATTCCAGCTGCTTTGTTTTGGGATGCACATTTTTCTATAGTCATGTTTTCAGAAACAGAGTTGAACTTAATTTTTTTTTTTTATCTTGATGTAGAATATGCACAAACACATACGTGTATGTAAGAATTGCTTTTGATACAGCACTAAGCTGCTAATGACACAATAATAAAACATAGAGTAGCGGAGTAAATGTACCAGTCTGTGCATACATCACATTGAATAGAAGGGGCACGTGTTTGATGTGGCAAAAGCAGCTCTGTCATCACATTTTTACATAGCTTGTGGTCACTACAGAGGTTATGGTAGCTGTCACTGAGACGGGTGTGTGTGGGAGAACTCTTAAACGTTCATCAAATACTAGATGTTTTCAGGCTGAGAGTGAACCAGTGCCATGAAAATGAAAAGTGCTGTACTCTGCAGCCAGAGTTCCGAACTATCCATTATGCTTTCGAGGAATGTTTCAAAACACTTAAAAAAAACCCCAAAAAAACCTGGCTGAATGATTAGAAGTAGTAACATGAGGTCCTTTCATTTGTCTTCTCCATAGCAGCAGAGGAAAACACTGTTTACAGAGTACATGCTTGCATGGTTGAAGTGTACTGTACTGCTCTCGGATGGGATTCAGATCAAGTCGGTGCCTTTCCCTGAGAATGATGGGCCAGAATTGTGCATTTATGCAGATTTTCTGTGTTTGTAGACAGAAGTCCTTGGAGCTTTTAGTTTTAGATTTTCTTTGTAACTTAAGAGGGAAGACAAATTCTGGTGAATTGGGGGAGGGGTTTGTTACGTTGTTTAAAGATGAGATTTTAGTGTCATGGCAGAAGTACAAGTCTTAATTAATGGTCTCTCTGCCTTAAAACTTAAAGGCATCTTAATACAGCTGTGATTGAGAAAGTTAGCATACGAAGGAGACTCAGCATCTTCCAGCTCTGTGTTATGTGAAGTAGAGGTTAAATAATGCTCTGGGATGAGAAAAAGGAGGGAAACAAAAATAGAAGCTAATTGCAAAACTTGAAGTGTCAATTACATTGGAGTTTATTTCTGCTAGTGGTTCAGTTAACTGTAATGACTTAATTGAACCAATAATTGAAGTAATCTTGCTTCCTCAGGTTTTAGAATAAACCCTGAAAAAAATAATCTTGCATTTGCCATCTCACCTGCTGCGTTTGCCAGCATGGTGTATCAGGGGAAGTGTATTGAAGTGGGGTCAGGTTTGCTGCAAAACAGGAATCCTATGAGGCAGATCTAATGCTGCAAATCACACCCTGTCTCGTAGCTTTCACCCGGGCCTTGTGACAATGCTGCGTTTAGTGCCAGAGATTGTGGATTGAAAGATGTTTGCATGATGTTGCAGTTCCTTCAGTGGTGTAATAGCATCTGCTGTTTCAGCTACTAAGAACATCTATTTGTTGATATACTTAACCTTATTATGGGCTTGTTGATGCTAAATCTTTATATTGACTGGGAGTTACCTGCTAAATGTGTATTTTTGAACACTTGCCATATTTTTAGCCTTTTAACAATTTCAATGTCCTTTGGAATTAACGCTAAGCAACATTTGTATGATCTACATGTTCTAATGGGTTTACATTATTAACAAGTCTTTTTGAATTTTAATTACTTAATTTCCAGCTTCCGAAGGTTTATATTCCCATGCTGTAGGAGATGGGACAAGGGTGTTCTTTAGCTTGCAATTGTAATTGAAAATGCTTTTGAGTCCTCCTCATAAGGTTTCTGAGGAGGTGGTGCTTTGGTTTCTGGAACACGGTTGCACTTGTATTGCTGTGCCTTTTGTGCAGAGTGCATGCACATCTCTGCTGCCACCTGATTTCATCACCTGCTGCTTGAGGTGGTCAAATTGTTGTAGCTTTGCGGCAAATGTTGCTTGGTACTGGTTTTAAGTTGACAATTACTGTCTGCTGCCAAGAGACTTGTTTCTTTTCTTTCACTCTCTCCCCCTCCCAAAAAAAAAAAAAAAAAAAAAAAGGTATTTTGATTAAACAGCATTAAAGGAAATCTGATGTTCTCATGCATACATACACTGACAAATGAGGCTAGGACTGTGCATGCTGGATGGCTACAACCACAATTTTCTCTTAGAAACCTCTGTTTCATGTCAGTCGTGGTTCATCTGCACTGCCAGGTTTGATCTTTTTATGGCCTTGTAAAACAACATCTTTTCTTCCTTGCAACCATTGAAATATGTTTTGGGGTGGTTGTTGTTGTTACAGGAGCTGTATTAGTATGTCACTTTTTTCTGCTCCAAAATGATGACTACTCTTTGCTTTTGTTCATTTTCCTAAAATCTCCAGCTTATGATCGCTAACCAAGTCACTCAGCGCTTTTTAATTGCAGCCACTCTGCTGCCATTTTGCTTTTGCTTCTTGACATTCTCTTCCTGTACAGTCTGCTCTTCACATCTACTTGACCATACAAGTTACTCAACTTCACAGTGAGAGTTTCACACATCTCTTCCAGAGACGTTCTGGTGTTGTCATGCAGTCTTTGTAGAATATCTGTTGCAACACCAAGAAAGCCATAGGGTCATTAATGTGAGAGGGGCTCCAGACTTGTTCAGCTTCCATGATTGGTAGTGTGTGCAAAATCCTGAATCTCTTTCATAGGCATGCTTTTCTTTGATCCAGTGTTCAAGGACTCTGCCACTGGGTCCAGGGCGGGAAAAACAACCTGGCAAGATTTGTTTGTTACAGTTTTGAAAAGTCTTACTGGTAACAGGAAATCACAAGCTCATCTTGTTCTTGGAGCATTCGTGGCTCTGCTCCTGATACCAACACTTTATAGCTTTTGTATGGTAGATAATAACTGTTAAGGTGCAATTAGCTACGAGTTTTGATTTAGCACATCAGAGAGTATAATTTAAAAGCATTTAAATTACTGGTTGGTGCTTTCTATTGTTAACTGTGGAATTCTGCTCAGGAATTTCTCATTTGAATCTTTGGGGACTTTTATTTATTATTTCTCTAGGAAGTGAATTTTGCCATATGATAAGTAGTAGAGGTAAAGTGTATTCATTCATTCACTTTTAACTCTGGGGGTTTTATCTTCACTAGCAAAGTAGCCCACTGAGAGTATATAATAAATGGAAAATCTTGGACTTCCAGAACAAAACTGTCTGGTCCGTGTCATGTGTACCTGAATAGAGGTGTCTTCTCTGTCATGTAGCTAATACACCAACAGAGAGGACTTTTATTATTTGTCTCATGGTGTATGCACATATATATCTGTATTTATATACTTATGTATATGTGCTTATATGTGTGTGTGGCAGCATTCATTTCTGAAGTAATTTTGTTAAATCAGTTCGGTTACACTACAGTTGAATTCAGTTTATTGTTCTGAATTCTCTTTTTGCCAGCTAATTGGATAATAATACTGCAGTTTTACTTCTACAAAGAAGCATTTGAATAATTAAAATTTTATTTGATCCTTTTGCAGAGAGAAAGTAGCTTGGTTTATCTGTTTTCTACCGGAAATTTCATGGGAAGATTTAGATTATTAATACTTTTGTGAGGTTAACCTAAATACGGGTGTGAATCAGACTTAGAGCAGCACTTACCTGTCTTACCCAGTCTGTAATACATCCAAACATATCTGTTCCAGGTCTCAGGTTTTAAAATTATTAGTAGTTTGTGGTTATTGTGAATTTAGTAAATGGTCCTCATCTGTTCTGTATTGCACAGAGTGTGGAGTTTGAATGATGTAAGGGTCAGTAATACTGTTTTGTAAAGCTACATAAGACTAAAGGATAGTTTTCTCTCATTAACTTCTGTAATGTAGTCCTCTTTAAGCTTGGTTGGAGATAATTTTCAGAACACTGAGCAGCTCAGAGCTGCCGTTAACACTAGCAAGATCTGTGGGCTTTTACTGCTCCTGAAAACTGGCCCGACTATCTAAAAATGTGTTCAAAATCAGCTTACTTTTGAAAACAGTGAACACCTGCTTGTGTATTTATATAATAATTAAATGCAAGATTGACTTATATTTAGAAGACTTTTAGCATAATTGGCAAGGAGTGACAAGGTCAGAAATTAGCAGAGGTTGCTTGATTTGATAAATAATCTTGCATAGGGTTTTGGTTTCTTTTTCCTACAATCTGGTTTTGGTTGCAGTCACTTCAAGGTGTTGAGAGAGAGGTTATTTATTACAATAAAGAAGGATCTTTTAGGCAAGCAAGTTTCAAGAACTATTTGTAAAACTTGCAGGTTGAAAAATAGAATTTAGGGAACTATATATTTAAAGAAGCATAAATTTGATAAAAAACCAATATTTAAATGAAGGGACTGCATGAAAGAATCATATAAAGATGAGTATGAACAACTTCTGCTCATTTTGATGCTCAGATTTTGATCGATTGTTTTTTTTTTTCTTTTAGTCAAGTCATTTTTGCACCTTACAGTCACTGGATCTTGTGTGTATTGCTATATCCTATTTCGCTGATATTACTCAGCCTAGTGCAGTTTCACGTATTTGGAGCCTGCTGTTTCCCAATCTCTAATGCATCCACAATATTTATCAGTAGATGTGGTTTGGAACTGAAAAGCTTATGAAGTATCTCATATTAACTCTACAATTTTTTAAACCTTTCAAGAGATGACACGAATAAGGAAGAAGATGAAGATGAAGAAGAAGCAGAGGAGGAGGAAGAGGAGGAGGAGGAGGAAGAAGACAACAATAACAATGAGGAAGAAGAGTTTGAATGCTATCCACCAGGCATGAAAGTCCAAGTGCGGTATGGAAGAGGGAAAAATCAAAAAATGTATGAAGCTAGTATTAAAGATTCTGACATCGAAGGTGGAGAAGTCCTTTACTTGGTGCACTACTGTGGATGGAATGTGAGGTAACTTGAGTTTTAGTTAGTGATTACTTCTTGAATTACTTCTAAAATACACTTGTGTATTTTAAAAACTAAATGAATAGACATCTGGAGTCCTAAACTTTCAGTATTGGTGTTCTGTGAAGGTCATTGTACTGTATGAAACTATTAGATTTTTAAAACTATATAAGTGCAGTACTTTAGCTACTTAGAAAATCATCTTAAAATGACTTGTTCAAAGAAGGCTTCCTTCATTCCCCATCTTATTTTTAGATCTGTCCGCACAAGAAGTGACAGCTCGCTCTTTAGCAGCTACCCTCCTCTGGCTCTCTTAAGCCAGTTTTATCTTGTACGATATTTGAGTAGTGCACTTAGCTGAGTCTATATACACACTCTTCTCAGTGAAGCAGAGCACACTAGCAGCATGATATTTAACAAGTACAAGATTCTTGGCAAATTAGTTTGCAACAAATAATTGCATTTCATTCAGATCCAATTTCCACCCCTCCCCTCCTCCCCCCATGACTGCCTCAGCTTCCAAACAAGACTCTTCTTAGCTTAGTGGCTTCTTATGCTTTTTCTCATTACATGCACTACAATATGCTTTTTATTGTCTTTAATATGGCATGAATACAAATAAGCTGAAGTATTAAAATATTCTGGCCATTTCAGTCCACCTTTTTTGCCATTTAGAACTTTACTTGGAAAACAGTACAGAAAACTAAACCTTCTTTTCTTCTGCTTTTTTTTCCTCAGTTTCAATGTATCTGCTCATTGTCCTCAGCTGTCATCTTTTAAACTTTATTACTGTGTTTATAGATCTTAAAAAAACAAATGAAAAACCCCAAACAAACAAAAAACTCCCACAAGTCTGAGGCAAATCTGCTGTAGTTACTGTTTGTTTATTTTTCCTTCTCTGGAAAATCTGAGGCTCTTGTGACCTTTTCCTGTCACCTGGACTTCGATTACTGTCCTACCTCTGAACAAGAGGGTGTAGGACAAATCTCATTTATCCAGTGCTAGCAAGATCTGCTGGCAGTGGTCACAGTTACAGAAGCATGATCCTTCTCTCCCTGCCATGAATACACCTCTGGTGATTTCCAGGACTACCTAAGCCACTGCTGAGGAGGAACATCTCGATATTGCCAATTTTGATATCAATCTTTTCTAGAATTTTGATCTACATGTATATTGATCTACACATAAGCTGTCTTCAGGCAACATTTGTAAGCATAGTGGTCTATGAAGTCAAGATACTGGGGGAGATACAGCCTGCTCAAGGTGGGATTTGCAATGTCACTGGCATTTTGGCCATTACTGGGGAGGACTTCCTTAGGAACTTAAGTTGCTGAAATTTGCATCCTTCTTGCTGAGGATTTACTGCGTACCATTCAAGAAATGTCTTGCTTTTAAACTCTTGTTTTGGAATTCACATTTAAACATAGATGTTATTTTCCTTCTCGAGTAAATACTATGCTATTATACATGCTGTGAGGTGAGATGATGATCAGAATTTTATTTGAGCAATACCACTTTAAATCTGAAGAAGCAAGAAGTCAGAAATGATTCTTCACCTTGGAGATTCCCTGCTTCCTAAAGGAGAAATCAAGACTCTGCTTTTTGAACTCGGCATTTTAAACAAATATGTGGATTGATGTCTAAGTCATTATTTCTGTGGCTAGGATACATTTGATAAGAAAAGCATTTTTAGTAAACTTGCACTCATTTGAGAGATGGTCTTTCTGTCAGCAGGAGTTTCACTTATATCCTTATCTGTTGTTTTCAAGGAGCCTTCTGACAGGGGCTGGGAGAATAGGATTCTTTGCTGAAAGAGATACCAGTGATTGGGATTTAGCTATGGGATTGTGCGTTGACGCTGCTGAAGTGGCTATGTTGTTATTAATTTCAGTAAAATTGTTTAATTTTTTTGATTTGACAGTAAGACTGGCTAAGCCTGAGCTTAAGGCAGCATCTAAACGCTTTGATATTTAGTGTTGTGAAGACTAGTCTTGTACAATGTAATAACTTCATTTGGCTTTTAGTCAGCCACAGCCTGGAAAAAAAACTGCTTTACTTGGAGATGTAGCAATTTCCTCCTTCTCATTCACTGTAGCTTACTTTTAGTCATTATCACGGACAATTATTTAAACACTAGGTCATGGGTTATACTGAACTAGGATTTTCTAATCATCTAGAATTTTTAAAACTCTGTCATTCACCTACCCCTTAAAGTTGACTTTCCTGTTTCCCCTTTTGGTCAGTATGCCATTTAATGGCCTGTTCTTTAAACCTCTAAGTCTGAGCAGGCATCCTAAATAACTACTAATGTTTCTTATCACAAGGTAACTTCAGTATTGGTCTGCAATTCAGAATAAGAGTGTGTGTGTGTGCGCGCGTGCGCGCGCATGTGCACATGCTTTGGGGTACTTGAAATGGAATTTGGTATATTTGGTATTCATCTTTGTTAGGTTTTTTTTTTTTTTAAAGGCTCTGAGTAAATAGTAAATACAGAAATGGAGTATAGCTTAACAGCACTGTACAGCTGCACTGCTTTATGCTAAAGGATCTTCTTGTTAGCTCCTGAGATTCAGGTCATAGGTGTCTGATAAAGGTAAAGAACAATAGTGTTCAGTGGAGCCTGACTGATGGTGAAAGGGAATGGTAAAACTCTTTACCATGTTAGAGAGAACTGTTTACATTACAGTGTTAAACAGAAAAGCTTATGAGAGAAACTGTTTCTTCTAATAGGCCAGTCATGTTCTGAATTATGTATGCTTTATATAGAACAAAAACTTCCCTGAGGCCTACGGTGCCAGTTCCTTCTGTCGTAATTTTAATTTTCAGCTGCCAGTGCAAAGAGAAGTTCATCGTATAAGTGTTTGAGGTGAATCTGTTCTGCAGTATGTTCCAAGTCATTAAAGGCAGAGGGTGCATATTCAAAAAGAGTTTAAGTTGTTTTAGCTCAGTGTCTTGTAAGGTACAATATCACAAGACACGTTATTCTTGAACATTTCAAGTGTTTAAAACTAAAACTTAGTATTTTTAGCTTTTCTTTCCTTCAGAAATCTGAATGTGAAAGTCTTAATTTCTGTCTGATTTGTTGAAGCATTAATAGTGTACAAATTTTGTACTTCACAGTCAAGCACTGGAATTAAAGGAACATGAGAACTTATCACTCTACAGCTACCTGAAAAGAGGTTGTAGAGGTGGAGGCCGGACTCTTCTCCTATGTAACAAGTGATAGGACAAGAGGAAATGGCCTCAAGTTGAACCATGGGAAGTTTAGGAAAAAAGTCTCTTCACTGAAAGCATTGTCAAGCACTGGAAGAGGCTGCCCAGGGAAGTGGTTGAGTCACCATCCCTGGAGGTACTAAAAAAGACGTGTAGATGTGGCATTTAGGGACATGGTTTAGTGATGGACTTGGCAGTGTTGGGTTAATGGTTGGACTGGATGGTCTTTTCTAATCTAAATAATTCGATGTATAGCCAAATTTCAGATTTGTAAGAGTAGTGTATGCAGTGACGGCCAGGATCAGTTAAAATAAATAAATAAATAAAAAAAATCAGAGTCCTCATCCAATATTCCAGTATTTGGTGGTAAGACTAAATCTCCTCCTTTTTCAGTCACGGCCAAGGAAAACATTTGATTCTTCCTTGTTAGCAGATACTGACAGTATACTGGAACTTTTAATTGAATTTGCCAAGTCTTGCTAGTTCCTTGAGGTCACTTTTCTTCCTGAGAAAGTGGTACCTTTGCTGGTATAAATCTAGAGGCTGGAAAAGTATACTTTTTTCTTCCTTCTCTAATGCTTCTGTGGAGAATGGACTATGCAGTCTCTGAGAATATGTTGTGGTTTATTATAGCTTGCAGTCAGTACATATGGATGTAATAGACTCAGTACATACTCTTATGCAAAGTACCAATTTTTTTTTTTTTCTGCTATATAGCCATTTATTTCA
Organism: Todiramphus chloris collaris; assembly: GCA_025345505.1. Lineage (NCBI taxonomy): Eukaryota > Metazoa > Chordata > Aves > Coraciiformes > Alcedinidae > Todiramphus > Todiramphus chloris. Next base: position 11,976,882 of record JANVCC010000020.1, on the reverse strand, counting down.
CTCTTCCTTTTTTCCTTCCTTTCTGTTCAAACCCAGCTTTTTGGCAGGAATTCACTTTAACCAGTAAGGCAGAAAAGCTTCTTTCCTTACTGGTTCATCTTTGTCTTCTTTTGGTAAGGCAAAGGGGATGTTTTTTCTGAAGGCATGCCAGGTTTTCATATGAAACCACATTTTAAAAAATAAGTTAATAATATTTTCTTACTAAATAACTGCTCTTGGTTCTCAAAACAAGTCTGTGCAAACTCACACCTGCCCATCTTACCTTCTTCTCCATGCCCAGTTACTTTCTGAGATAAGCAGGTGTGGAAGCTGGCAATCAGTAAAATGACAGGTGTTCTGGAAGCACATACTTCTGGTAATGAGAACTGAAGAACTTTGTTTGGTTTTCCGTTGTTTTGTGAACAGGCTGTCTAAAGTGATGAAGTATTTTTTCCTATTTTAATAAGTTGCAGTTCTATAAAGGAAGGCTCTAGTCTGAGTCACAGATGCCATTCAGATGTAGCTGGGCATCTGGTGTGCTGTACAGCTTTCAGGGTGCTGCTTTGTCGTGCGGTAGAGAAGAACGTAATTTAGGGTCAGGGTGTCAGCTGTGGCTTGGTGTATATCCCTTTTGCAGGATCTGGCTCAGCCTGGGGTCCCATTGTCACAGGTTGAGGCAAGCTGTATGCCTCTGTGTGAGCAGGGAAAGGAGCCGTGCCATCAAATGGTGTGACGTGTGGGCATCTGATTCCCTGGAGAAGATTCCAGATTTCTGTGACGCTGGGCCTCCTTGCAGGGTCTTACTGCTGCTGTTCCAGGTGCAGTCAAAAGCAGAGCAGGATGTGCTCCAGCCAGGAACTGACTGTCACACGTAGATTTTAATTTTGTGCTCCTTGCGATGAGGAGTTGAGCCCACCACTTCTAATACATAACATTCAAGACCTTGTGGTATCTGGAGGCACTCTTGAAATTCTGCACTTCCTCTCCCCTTTGTTTTAGGATGCCTCCAAGTCTGTCAGCTGTTGTCCCCATAGCTGCCTTGAAGCATGGACCATATGTGCAGGGCACAGGCTTTGCATAAGGGAAAGGTTGTTTTCTTATTGAAAATACATAGAATGAGTGAATATAGATTTTGTGTTCTAGCAACGTGGCTGAGGCAGAAAGGGCACTGTTGGAATAACTGCTTTTCACCATGTGTTTGTCCCATCCTTGTGCTGTTGTCCTGCATGCATTTAGACCTAATGAAATATGTCTCTGTTGGTTGTGAAGTCCATTTGGCAGTCTACTCAGCGGTATGCCTTCTGGTAAGCACATAATTGGCTTAAAGAAAGACTACTTCACATAAAGTTTCCCACAGTCTTACAGAATACAGGATTTTTCCATACTGGAAAGTACTCTGCAGAATTGTATTTCAGTTTTGGAGAGAAATTTGACTCTCTTCAGCTACATGCCACCTGGTAATAGTACAATTACAACTGCATCTGCAGCAGTATAGATATGTTGTAATCTTCATTGTCTGCTGCTAGATATTGTGATTTTTATTGTCACATGGAGGGGAAAAACTCCCAAGAAACTGCTTTGGAAAACTGTTTTTCAGAGACCACTGCTACTTCATTTTTCACTGTATTATGTGAAATCCAGATTAATAAAATACAGTGTTTAGCTTCTGGAATCCCTTGCATAGATACCTTAATTTATAGTATACAGGGAAGCAAGTTGGAAGCGTGCGTATTTTTCTCATCCTCTTTCTTTTAAATTTACATGTCAGTATTGTAGATACAATTGGCAGTAGTTACAAAGAGGCTGAATTTGAACTCTATCAGCAGTTGTTCTATGTATCAAAATGGTCATCAGGTAAACTGGGGCTGGAAAGCCCCCAGGCTCCTGAAGGCATTGTACTCAGCTCCATCTGTTACTAGTTTTCTGACTGTGTGCGAATTGCGTTTGGGTTTTTGGGGGTGCTTTTTTGGTTGGTGGATTATTGTTTGATTGTGCTTGGTGTTTTGTTAGGTTTGGGTTTTTGGTTTGTTTGTTTGGGTTGGTTTTTTTGTTGGTTGGTTGTTTTGTTTATTTTTTCCCTTTTATTTTTTGGGTTGTTTTTGTTTGTTTGGGTTGGTTTGGTTTTTGGTTGTTGTTTGGTTGGTTGTTGTTGTTTTTTTGTTTTTAAGTTGTTTTCTTCCCCTCTGTTTTCGAGTTTGCTGAGGGGAATCAGAATTTGTGAATCAGAATTTGTCTGGCTGTACACTGAGCCAAAGTTAATACAGACTGATTTTTACCTGACCTATTTCTTACTCAGTTCTTGAATTCACTGTTTAAGTAGGACAGCAGATTATGCTTATTGAGGGGGGGGGAGAAGTTTGAACAGATTCTTGAGGATTTCCAGAAAGACATGATGAAACTATCAAGTACAGTATTATAGTTACAGTATATTCTTACTAAGAACGTACTCCTTTGGTCTTGGATTTGTGTTTAACAGGTCCAGACTTGGATAATAAGACACCTGTTAATATCTTGGTGCTATTAAGTATGTTTTTGTCTATTATTCTGATATAAAATGGAAACCTTTAACAGAAAATGAATTGAAAATGTTAAAATAGTACTCTAAAGTTCGTGACTCCCAAGTGTTAGTCACTTCAAATATCACTTTGCAGACACTCAGGCTCAAAAGAGTTTATTTTTGTTAACTGGCCACATTTTATGTAGCTGTAAGAATTTATTTTGTTGTTGCAGCTTTACAGTGTATATATACAAAGCATACCTCTTGGAGATCCATACAGATCTATCATTATGGTAGTTTATTTTACCTATATATGTGGAGTTCCTGCTGTTCAGTGCAGACTGGAAAAAATACCAGCTTTCACTCTTACCCATCAGTGTAAAAACACTTCATCCTGTATGTCCCACCATATGAAGATTTGAACCTTAGCTGAAATCACATGATGAGAAGTACACAAATTACTTCTTTATTCAAATACCAATTCAATTTGTATATGTCTAATAATTTTCCTTCATTAATTTCTCTATGGTGTTGTAATTATCTGCTTAAAACCATAAATGCATAATTCTTTTTTATTTACTTTTTTCCTCCCACTTTTATTTTTAGGTATGATGAATGGATAAAGGCAGACAAGATAGTGAGACCAGCTGACAAAAATGTACCAAAAATTAAGCATCGAAAGAAAATAAAGGTATTTTCTCCCCCTTTCTTTTTTCCCACGACTTTGGTTTAACATTATCTTAAGTATTCTCTCCCACCTGCCCCTTGCTAACCTTTTGATAGGCCTACAAATTCTTGACAGAAAAAGCAACTTCTTAACCTTTTGAAAACAAAAACTTACTTCATCAAGGTTTTATGTGGGTAGAGGAAGCTTCTCTTCCCTTCTTTTCTATAGTTTTTTTAAAGTGAATTTTATGCATGCACTGATAGAAAGCAAAAGGAGAAGGGAACATTTTATCAGTGGTGGGAGCCAACTCAAAGGGGTTAAATATGGGATCTCCCTCTACTGATTCTGGAGAGCAAACCTATGATGAATACACGTCTATGTGATCATCATTTTATTTAATAGCATTTCTTTCTTTAAAAGTTGATATTTACGCTTAGGTTATGATATATTCCTTGGGCAGTGGGATGCAAGGAAGATTTTCCTTCTGGCACAGATATCAGCTGCTCTCCTCCACGCCCCACCCTCTCCCCTAGCACCATGGTACCTCTGGAACCTGAGTTCTGTTCTAGAGTCCATGACAGAGCAGAGTGTCATAGCCGTGCCCTGCTACTGCTCAGCCTGGCAACCTGCTGTGCCAGTGCTCCTTGAGCACTGCCTGTGTTTGCTTTCACATTTCTTTTGGTGTTGACAAAGCTCCTGTCCTTGGTCTTGTCATGAAACGTAAAAAGGTATTTGTAATCTTTTAAATTGGGGAAAAAAAGAGGAAAGCTTTCCTTTGCAGGTTTAATGTTAAGATAACTTGAATTGTAATCTATGTTAAATATGTGCTTAATTGTAATCTATGTTAAGACGTATGCTGAAATGAGAAAAGCTTTTTAATATTTTCTTTCATGTAGAATAAAACTGACAAAGAGAAGGAAGAGAAGTATTCTCCTAAAAACTGTAAATTGCGACGTTTGTCAAAACCACCTTTTCACACCAGCACATCACCAGAGACTGGGTCCAAACTTGACAGCACTGAAGCCAAAAATACTGAACAAGCTCCAGTTAAATCAATAGAAATTACTTCTATCATTAATGGACTACAAGGTATTTTACTTAAACTTTCTCTAATTCTGTAAATGGCCTTTAAACATTAGTAAATGACAGTGTGTAACAACTGATGTATTTGTACACTTGAGTCTGTCTGGCTAATTATAGCATCATCTTCAGAAATAACCCGTGAACAAAAGCAGTATTTGCAGTTTCTGAAAACAGGTATTGTAGGTTCAGTGTATGTTAACAGTCTGAAGAGTTACATCCTTTGTTTTGCCATCTTTTTTTCTTTTTTTTTTTTTTTTTTTTTTTTTTTTTTTACTTGATACCCAGCAAAGCATTTTTTGCTTCCTATATTATTACCAAATTTTGGATTTAAGAACTCAGGATTTTTCCTTCTCTTGAAAATTGGAATTACTAAAGCTGGGTTTGCTCTCACCATGTCTGTTTTTCCGTACCTTGTTTTCCCCTTCTCACATGTTTATTATATCTAGTTGTTTCTCTTCATTCTTATTTTAATGAGTGCCTCCAGAAAAAGAAATCATAGGCGGTGTAGGTAGTTTGTGTAAGCACCAATTTTTGTGAAAGTTGTATTTATTTGCAGTTGGATGACACAGGCCAAATTTGTATGTAGAATAACAGTCAATGTATTAATCTTCATTTCCTTACAAAATGAGAAACAAAGAAGCAATTAGTGGTGATGATAATGGCACTATTATTGGTGCTATAATTAATCTGTAATTAAATTCTGATTACAAAAGCACTATATTTGACATACCCCCTCTAATGTTTTGGGGAATGTTTTCCATATTATGCAATTTCCAGAAATGCTTTTAATTGCATACAATTCTTTTATTGTTTAAGTCCACACAGATTCATGCTGGGGATTAACTTTTTTTTTTTTTCTGTTACTTGTGTGTTTTGTTTTTAAATATGAAAGGCTCTAATGTTTTACTGTTTCTTTTTCTTCCAATTTTAAAGGTGCTTGCTCAAAACTTTTTACATTCCCCCCCCCCCCCCCCCAAACTGGAATGATTAATGCTATTGTATTCAACTTTCCTTTGAAGGGCACAGGAGGGTTTGGAGGGAAACTTGATGGACCTGATTTTTGGTTGTTTTATTAAATGTGATGTTCTTGTCTCTTACTTCAAATGGCAAATTTTGATACCTCTTTTATTGTAATAGTAGTGTAGTTTTGATCCTTCTAAGCTACGAGAAAGGCAAGTGCTGAAAAATCATTTTAAGTGGTAGAGTTTTTGGAACTTTAGGCCAAAATGTTTACCATAATGTTTAATTAGATAAAAGCAAACAGCACTGGAAGGGTTAATCAATTTGGCTTTGAGCACTTCAGTGAATCTCGGTGACAGTATTGCTTTTCTTCTCTGTCATTGGTTACATGATCACCTTTAAAGAGCGAGTTTTAGTGAGGAAGTCAGAGTGAGCAATGGGAAGTAGTATAAGAAGAGAGCTATGCCAACAAAAATGGATGAGTTACAACTTAAGGAGTTACCCATACATTTGAGCCAGTTCTCATTGTTTCTTCTTGGTATTAGTATCTCTTGCCATTGGATGGCCTTGTTGTTGATTCCTTCTCCATTATATCTGTGTTCTTCTTCTCTCAGTTTCTTTTTTCCTGACCCAGAATTTTCCTACTGTTGTCCCACACTTTTATTGTTTATGTATTTCCCCAAGTGCCTTTTGTTACTTCTTTCATTTCCCTTTTCCAGGCTGGTCATCAAGTTGGTTTTTTAGATATCCAGTGTCTTTTTTTACTGTTCTGTCCTTTTAGACTGGACTCTCCAGGGAAAATACTGTCTCCGTTCTGGACTTTGGAAAAAGGGCAGATAATGGCAGTATTCATAACGCATAAGAAAGACTTGGAGTTTTGATGTTAAGCACATCTTTCCCTTTCAGTTTTGGTTAATTATGCAGAAGTTTGTAGTTTATAGATTGATACACTCTCTGCTTTCTCGACCTCTTCAGAAATTCTTGGAGATGTACTATATAGTAGAGAATTTTCCTAGTTCCTAATCTAGCCAGTATGCCTTCTAGTAGAACAGGAGATACCATTTAGTTGTATACTGCTAGAGATCCCTGTATCGTGTATTCATATCTATACAATTTTCTTTATTTGATTTTGGTTTGTGTTTTTTTTTAAATAATTCTTTGTAACCAGAATCAAGACAAACTTTTCTTGTTCCTTTTTCCCCCCACCTTTTTTTTCTTTTTTCTGTTTTCTTTTTTTTAATTTGCTTTTAATTAGCTTCTGAAAGTTCTGATGATAGTGAGCAGGAAGATGACCAAAGTGCCCCGAATGTACATGCTGATGGCAAAGAGGAATCTCAACATGAAACTGTAAGCCAAGATAAGAATGAGCTTTGTCTAAAAGAAGAACAAAGTGGTTCATCCCTCCCAGAAGAAACTAAAACTCTGACAGATGTAGTAGTGCCCAAGTCAGGATCCAAGTCTCCTGAAAGATTGCGAAAAGAAATGGAAGAGTTATCTGAAGACACTGACTCCGATGGAGAAGATGAAGCCACAAAGAAGAGAAAGGATGTAAAAAAGGAGGTTGTGGATAAAACAGCAAAACCACAGGTGAAACGTGGTAAACGAAGATATTGTGTTGCAGAGGAATCTTTAAAGACTGTGTCACCTAATAGAAAGGATGAGAAGTCCAAAAACAAAGACTCCCTTAGTTTAGAAAACAGCAGTAACAGCTCCTCAGATGAAGATGAGGAAGACAAATCTAAACTGAAAATCACTCCAACTAAAAAGTACAATGGACTAGAGGAGAAAAGAAAGTCTTTACGGACAAGTACTTTCTACTCGGGATTTTCTGAAGTGGGAGAGAAAAGAATAAAGCTCCTAAATAACTCTGATGAAAGACTTCAGAACACCAGAGCAAAGGATCGAAAAGATGTCTGGTCAAGTATTCAGGGACAATGGCCTAAGAAAACACTGAAGGAACTGTTCTCAGACTCTGACACTGAAGCTGCTGCTTCCCCTCCACATGCTGCTCCTGAGGATGCTGCAGCAGAGGAGCAGCTTCAGACTCTTGCAGAAGAAGATCTTTCTTTGCCTAGCTCTGAACTTGAAAAATCGTTGCCAGCTAGTGTGGACATTAAACCAGTTGAGGAGAAACCAACTGAAGTAGGTGAAAAGAAAGTTGAATTTCCAAGCAGTGGCAGTAATTCAGTGCTAAATACTCCTCCTACAACTCCTGAATCGCCTTCATCTGTAACCGTGACGGAGTCCAGCAGACATCAGTCCAGTGTCACTGTCTCTGAGACACTGCCAGCAAATCAAGAAGAGATACGAAGCATTAAAAGTGAAACGGATAGCACAATAGAGGTGGACAGTGTTGCAGGGGAGCTGCAAGATCTCCAGTCTGAGGGAAATATTTCTCCAACAGGTTTTGATGCCAGCGTCAGCTCCAGTAGTAGTAACCAACCAGAGCCAGAGCATACTGAAAAAGGTAAAGGAAAGGGTAAACAGAGCTGTCTTCAACCTAGCCAGCTCTCATTTTAGCACTGCTAATGTATTTTCATTCTGTTATCTTTACACTGCTGGAAAGTAAGTTGTGGGAGGAAGTGGTAGCCTGCTGTCTACTTCAAATGTGTGGAAATGGCATAATCATCTAGTGAATAAAATATAATCTGCCAGGAAGTTTCTTGGCCTTTCATTAGGAATTGTGATGGTTTCAATGAGGAGTGAAAAGAATAAAGTTTATACTGCACCTGGCAAGAGGAATATTTATTGTAGCAAGATAGATACATTTTGAGTACCTTGCTTACAAGTGGAAGATAGATACTCTTCCTTGCATAAAATTTTGATTTTCTCTAAGCTGTTCATTTTGGGGGAAGAATGTGCCAATTATTGCATACTTAAGCAACTGTTTAAAATGTGCATCTTACAAAATTAATGTTTTTTAAAAATACAAGTCAAGCTGGTAACAAACATTGACCTTATTAGGTCTGTTTCACTTTCAGATGTGATTTTGCAGATTGACGTTCCTATCCTGAGAACAAGTAGAGAATAGGAGATAATAAACACCACCAACACTTGTGCATATGGTGTCCATGGACAGCTGCCTGCCTTTTCACTGTTTGCAAGGCTGGATCTAAAAGCTCTCTTTGTGAAAGTCGCTGTCTCTTTTACTGTTCCACCAAAAGTAACAGCTACTTTCTCTGTTAAAGCACTGACAAAAAAATTATTAGTGCGAAGGAAAAATATAATCTGAGATAACAGAAATGTTTTATTCATCTCAAGAGATCTCAGTTAATAATTAACTATTTTCTCAAAGTGCCCTTAAGATATGTTACCTTTAATCATTCTGTTTGTATTCTTCTTTTGAAAGAATGCAACAAAATGTGTTTCCTTAAACAAAGGAGAGAGTTTGGCAGAGGTCAATATGTAGCCCTCAGTCAGTACACCTGTATTGCTTTGTTAATTTTAGATATATAGGTTTAGAACTTAATTTGGTTTATATTGTATATAAACTGAAATAACTGCCACATGAAAAAAGTTCTACACTATGGCACAGTATTACTTTATATGCATTAGACTTAACTTCCTCTCCAGCATTTGTCAGCACGCTGCCTATTTTAGAAAATTGGATTTCTTAAATTTAAATAGTTTTGTTACAGGAGTAATTTTTTGGTCTCTTAAGTCAGATGGTTGTGGAACAATATTTGAACAACTCCTCTAAAATTTGCTCTTTTACCAGGTGTACTAGAATTCTTTTATCTTCTTTTTCTACTTTTCCTCCTTGTAGTCTGAAGTACCAGTACACTTTTTCTTTTCCTTTGTTTTGGTTTTCTTTTTTGGTTTGTTTGCCTTCTTCTTTTTTTTCTTGCCTTGCTTTTTAATGATATCTAAGAATTTTTTTTTTCTTAATACTCTCAATTAATGTAATTAATTACTGATAACAAGTGATAGTTCCTTGCATTTCTCACAGCTTCCACGTGTGACATGCTTTTTTGAACATTTTTCAGTTCCAGTAGTTCTTGATAAATGTATTCAAATAAACGTATTCTTATCTAATTTACAGTATTTAAAAATAAAAATCCATGTGGTTCAAGAGAAATTCTGATGATGCATATGGGGAAGTTACTTGCAACCATCTTAAATGTGCACTCTAACAAACAAACTTTGCCTTCCATCTTCTTTCACCTTCTTTTGTCAATATAAGCAGAAAGCTGATCTGGATAGGCAGGAACAGTCACATTGTGGTCTGTAAACTTAAGCTCTGAAGTGGGTTTTTTTTGAGACTGATAAAAACACAGAAGTGCAAGTATTTATTTAATTTCTTTCTTTTTCTTCCCCCCTCCCCCAATTGTAGTCTGTACAGGACAAAAAAGACTTAAAGATGCTCAGGGAGGAGGCAGCTCCTCAAAAAAGCAGAAAAGAAGCCACAAAACGTCTGTGAACAACAAAAAGAAGAGTAAAACTAGTAAGTACAGCAGCTCAGTGTGAAATTAGATGTGTGAAAGTGTTGTGTCATTTGTACGAATGATGGTAGATGAAATACAAAAATGTATTGGGACAAAATGTTCTTATCAGGGAATTATTAATACTGTTTAAATGAAAAAACTACTCTTGCTGAATGCTAGAGTGTTTTTAAATGTCTTACATTATTTCTGGGCCTATTTTTAAAAGTTTCTTAATATCGTGTTATTCAGGAAGTTTAAAAAAAAATAGCAAGTATTTCACAGTTGGGACAGGAATGCCTGTGCCATGGTAGTTTTGTATTTTAGAGGGGACCTGGATGAAACTGTACTTCATATTTTCTGCAAGATGCATTTTTAGAGGTTAATGTCTCTTCCAGTAGGAAATACAAGAATAATTCCAGAAGAATATAGGCTCTGTTTTCTTCCTGTCTCATGTGTTACATCTTCAGTAAATAATGTAGCATTTGCAGTTTCTTTTTTTTTTGTAGTTGTAGAAGTTCATTGGAATAGAAACCACAGCACTGGGAAAGAGAAGCTTAATAAAAGCAGGGATGCATTAGAGTGACATCTACACACATGTTCAGGAGAGAGCAAGATCAACTACTGCCTCATCTCAGCGTTAAAAAATACCAATGAACAGTCAGCTAGAGAGTGAAGCTGGGAGGATAACTGTAAAAAAAAAACCCAGTAAAAGCAAGGACAGAAAGCATAAGCTTTTTTTCTCTCTCTTCCCCTCCACTCCCCCCCCCCTACTTCTAGCAGCTTTTACTACAAGTCTGTACTTTCTGGTCTGGTATTTGCTTTCACACCACCCATCCTTCATGTTCATTGATCTCCTCTTCACATTCTTCATCCTCTCCCATTTCACTAATCTCCTCCTTCCATAATCCTTACTCATTCCCTCACCCCAGGAACTGAAGTAACAAAACAAACTGAATTTTCAGAACTAATACACCATTTTTAGCCTTGCCATTGTTCCCTTTGCTTTGGTGAATTTGTCCGTTTTTCTTGATCTATGCCTTCATCAGGATGCAAGCATTTCAAAGCTATAGTTGGCTCTTGTACCATGCACGGCCTTTGTGTTTGCACTCTTTTTGTTAGACTTGAGGCACTGCTGCATGTAATAAGGGCAGTAAATAAAACCAGGAGTCACGAACAAAAAACGCTTTTTGCAAAATCCAGGTATACCAGTCAAAGCTGCTGTTGTGACAGCTTCACCTCTTGCCTTTTTCATTGGGCCAGCAGACAACAGCAGCTCTGCAGCCATCTGAGTACTTTCATACCATGTACGTTGTGATGTTCAGTTTCTCCAGTGTAGATCAACCAGATCGTAAACACCAGAACCAAAAGAGACTTTCAGGGTTCATTTTGTCAAGGCCTAGGGCAGGTACAACTGAGGCATAAGTTTCTCTAGATAAATATTAATTGAACATTGTTTTTAAAAACATCTCTACTGATGGAGATTCTACAGCTGCCCTAGGCGTTTCATTCCAGTGCTTCACTAGATGACTTTTGAATAATCTCTTGCCCCTGCTTCCACCCTAGATTTATTTTTGTAATGCTCAATGAGCTTGGTCCTTTCAGTCATTATTCCTAAATCATGTCTTTTAGACAGATGATTTTGTTACTTCCCTTTGGGTAGTTTGATTAGAAAATTGTTATTGTTTAAGTTTTTTCTGGTTCTTTAAGTTCTTCTGGTTTGGGTCAGATGAAGATGTTTTGGGGGTTTTTTAGTTAAAGAATTTGATCGTCACATCTGATGATTTTTGTAGATGATGTCAGGCAAATTCAGATGACTGCTAGTAATTTTTGCACAGAAAACCTGAACTAAGGCTAAGAAAAAGGCCAACTGTTTACTCTCATTTCTGACACGTGTCCTGGGAGTACAGTGAAAAGTTTGTTATCTCTGAAATGGGAGAGAGGTTTGTATATATCGAATGCTGTTCTAGAAATGAATACAAAAAAAAAGATAAACAGTATGTAGGACGTAACAGTCAGCCTTGCTAACTGTTTTAGAAAAAATATAGCCCCATAAGCAGAAACATGTATTTTTTGCACCTGCATTGACACATTGGACTGCCTCTGCCATATTTTCTAACGTAGGCGATGTGTTTGTGCACGTGGTTCTAAAGCAACATGTGTGGTGCTGCCTTGAACTGTTCAGAGTGGAGTGCCCCTTCCCTATATATATATAGACCTTGAGCAGTTGGACTGTGTTTAAGAATCTCCTTAAAAAAAACTGTGTCCCTACCCCCATCCCTTTACAGTCTGCACGCACACTTTCAGCAGTATACTTATCAGTATTCAGGGTGGGTTGTGGAGCCACAGTCTGATACTTTTATCCACCCTTTATCTCTGTAAGATTTTGGTTCCCTTGGTTCCACAAAATAGCTACGAATGTGTCTGCACAGCAGCTAACTGGACGGTGTTTCTATTCCAAGTTTTTCTTTTCACAGGGTACCAGAATTAGAGTAGTTCCATTATATACCTGTTTTGTGGTCCCCTCCTTAGGCACTAGTGATGCAGAGAGCTGTGTGTCAAGCTTCTATGCCAGAATGGATTATAGAATTTTAGAGTAAAAGGATTTTGGTCAAAAAAACAACCTGTTAAATGATTATCGGCACAGGGGTAGCTTCTGATAAGCTTTGGTTTTGGGCAGGAAGGTTGCTTTGTTTTGTAATAATGTATCTTCTTGTTTCTTCAGCAAACAGCAGTGACAGTGAAGAACTGTCTGCTGGTGAAAGTGTGTCCAAGTCTCAGTCTGCAAAGTCTGTTTCTGCTAGCATGAAATCTCACCAAACCAAATCACTTGCAAGAACACAATCTCCAGGAAAATGTGGGAAAAATGGAGAGAAGGAGTCTGATCTCAAAGAACAGAATAATCGTTTGCCCAAAGTTTACAAATGGAGTTTTCAAATGTGTAAGTATTGTCTTCAGAACAAGCCCAGTATGGTGTTGTGGAATACTATAAGGCAGCGTTTGGAACTTTGTGTGTTTCAGCTTTTTCCCCTAAAATGATTCCATCCTCAGTTTTCCTGATTTTTTTTTTTTTTTTTTTTTAAACTGTGTTTTTTTGGTGGAAGCTGCCTGTATTGCCCTCTTTTATAGATACAGCTCCTGTGCTGACTTGCCATTCTTGCCATCCTGTGCAGAGCTGTCATTCTGGCATGGATGTTATCCAGTATGTGTTTCTTGTGTTGATATTTTTTTTGCTCGTTTATTCCTCATTCTCTAGTTACTGTTCAGACACTTACATGATTTGTAACTTCTTCCCCTTCCATTTTGCCTTGGTGAACCAGGACATGTTTGTTACTTCTAGGAGTAAGAACTTTTAAGTGTGTTTGTGTCAGCTACAAGTGCAGGTACAGCCAGCGGTGAGCCATGGTGAAAGGATTGTGCATTTACCTATCTCAAAAACAGCTCAGTAGCTTATTAATGACTCAATGTCAACACAACTTCTTAATTGCCTCTGTGTTTGTGCTATGGTGCTACTTGCAGCTGGGGAGAAAAGAGAAGTAAGAGAAAATACTAGGTGATTGAAGCCTTCTTCCTCAATATAATAATAATAAGCAAACAATTGAAAATAATTATTAAAAAAACCAGCTTGCTATTTTTAGCACTCTCTCTTGCAGCATCTGGGTATTTAGTTGTCTAGTCAGCAGTAAATTGTTTTCCTTAGTGTGCTGACTGTGGATGTATAGTATTGCATGAGTTGCTTTCTCTTTGCTTTCAAAGGTCAAATTGAAACTGTGTGCTGTGACTTATTTAAGTTACTTCTTAAGAAGTAACTTAATCTCCTTCTGAATTCAGAGGTGAATTTAGTGTACTGCAAGTTTCTGAAGTTCACAGAGCATTATGTTCCACGCTTTTCTGTGCTCTGTCCCAGGCTCTCTGAAGGCTACTGTTCCTCACATAAAGTAGGAACAGGAAAGAGCTGGCACAACACAGTGTGCAGACACATCTGATTTTATTTTGTTTTATTTTATTTTTGCCAGCAGCATTCTTCCATGCCCAGGGAGTTCTCCACTTAGCCAGCTGTTGCTGCAGTGAGAGCATCTGACCCTGCATTTGTTTTGTCTTTCCAGCCCTGAATCTCGGTGTTCCTCAAAGTATTTTTTCTCCTAGTACTTTTCACAGTCAAATTACACTCTGCTGCTTTTCAGGACTGTGTAATGTAATAGGTCTTTATTGTCACTTACCAGCTTGCTGAAATTCATTGATCAGATTTCCTGTGCAACACATGTAAAGAGCTTTTGCTCCTTCCTTTCTTCTTCCTACCTTGGCTACGTTGCATGTGCTAAATTTGCTTGGCAGAAGTTGGACTTTGGAGTTGGACTTAACACATTTCCTGGTGTCGCAGAGTTCTAAGACTTTGTGGTGTCTGAGCTTTCCTCATCTTCCCACTGCCTCGTAATAGTTGTAGCCTTCGGTGCTACCATCATTATAGGTTGATGAAGTGCATCCTGTGCCCCACAATAGTTTAAACAATTTTTAAATGTATTTTAGTGGAACATCTCCAGTGTGGCTTACCTGTGGCTGGAAGGGATTGGACTGAGGTAGTTCCTCCCACCTCTGCCCCCACAGCTCTGTGCCACACAGTGGAGAGCTCCTAGCTGGAAATGACCAGGAGGAGGGCAGCTCTTGTGCTGGCTGTGTCCATCAACATCCCTGTGTGAGATGCCAGCAGAGGTCCTGTATAGTTATACCTGTGGCCCATATGCCACGGATTCAATTAGAACCAGCCAACAACTATTCAGATTCCTGTTAAAACCTGCTTCTTTTGTAGCAACCAAGACAACTTGGGCTAAACTGACCTTCCTGGTGTATTAGGCTTTGCTCTAGCAAGGACTCAAACCAACAGGCTCAAAGCTATGTTTTCCCCAGTTGTCTTCATATTTTTTTTCCTTCCTAAGGGCGGGGGGGGGACCATATACATTTTCTTCCTCTCTCACTTCCTTAAAAAAAAAAAGTATCTATTGTGGTAGGTTTTAAATAAAATTAATATAAATGAACAAAGTTTGTGATACTAAACAGCAGCTGCTGTTGCTGTGTTTCTTGGCTTTGCTGTCTGCTACCTCAAAGCACATGACTAAGAGTTGAGTACTTCCCACTTCACTGCCGTTCAGAAGTTTTTAGAAATGCTGCAATACCATAATTAACAGAGATTGTTTAACTTGCAGCTGACTTGGAAAATTTGACTAGCGCCGAGCGCATAACAGTTCTCCAAGAAAAACTGCAGGAAATCAGAAAACATTACCTGTCCTTGAAATCTGAGGTGGCTTCCATTGACCGAAGAAGAAAGCGCTTAAAGAAAAAAGAGCGGGAAAGTAAGTGCTGGGAACTTCAATTTATGTTTTAGATGGCTACATTGAATGTCATGTTATTAATATGTTAACAAGAATTGGATAATTTTTAGGGAGTTGCGTGCCATTAGGAGTGTGGTTTTGTTTGTTTTTTTAAAGCACTGCATAGTTACTTTATGAAGGTACAGTTCAGATATTCAGTGAGTGTGCAAAGGGAAGAACATTAAAAAGGCATGCAATCTATTTAATTCTGGACAGGAATAACTACTTTATACAGAAAATATAATAATTTAAAAAAAAAGGACCAAAAAACCAACAAAAGACAATAGAAAATTAAATGTGAGCAATATATCTAAGGTTATTAATAAATGACACCTTTTCTCCCAGTTACACAATAATTTACTGTAGTATTGCTGTGTGTCTAGGTGGTGCTTTCCCCTTAGGAGAAGTGATTTTTGAGTTTAAGGGAGACCATCAGTTAAATCTCTCATTTCCCTGAAGCTGCTTTACCTCTTGCTGTGGGGAATTCTCTAGTGTGCCTGTATTAGCAGCAATAAAAGGATTGTTTTCTCCATGCCTTCTTTACGTGCACATTTAAGAGTTCACCGAGTGTAAGAAGAAAGACTGAAAAAGCCACTTTTAAGTAAGATTTTTGTGGCTGCAGCCATCATGTGGGAGCTACAGTTGCTTCCTGGTTGCTGGAGCAGGGTATATGAGCATATTCAGTGCTGGGGCAGGGCCCTGCATGTGCTGATTCCCACAGGAAAGAAAGGGAACGGGTGACTGTGCTTGTGGGTCAGGAACGAGCCTGGGCTGCCAGGAGCAATGCTGTGCTGCCCTGCCCATGGGCAAAGCTGCCTCCCACAAAAACTGGAGAATGGAGGCTTTTTTCTTTTTAATTCCTAGGCATTAGTCACTGGAGTCAGTATATAATACCAATGCTTATTGTTGAATGAGAAAACATTTTTATTGCTTGATTTGTAAGTTTTTATAACCTGTGTTTTCCTCTTCCTGTGCAGGTGCTGCTACTACATCATCTTCCTCCTCATCACCTTCCTCTAGTTCCATTACGGCTGCAGTTATGTTAACTTTAGCAGAACCATCTATGTCAAGTTCATCACAGAATGGAATGTCAGTTGAGTGCAGGTGACAGCAGGACTTGCCAAAGCACTTTGCACTTAATGGCTGCTGAGAGCCACTCTGTTTTTTTTTTTTCTTTCTTTCTTTTATTTTTTTTTTTATACTGCACAGTGGCACAAAATTCAGACAAGCACTATTTTGTATTTAAAGTTGTTTCTTGACAAGCTAACTTTGCACTTAAGTGCACTTTTATGAAGAAAAAAGTACAACAAACTGCTTTTCCTCAAGCAATAATTGTTTCCAACTTGTCTGGGAATTGTAAGTCTAGTGACTCGAAGGCCTTCCACTGTGGCAAATGGAGGCTGTTCACTGCCTGTAGAGACAGTACAATGAGCATATAGTTGTTGGGTTGATCTAAATAAATGTGGTAAGGCTTACTGTATTCCCTGGTATTTTGTTAAAGCTGGAACATTTGATATTTTTCCATTTATTTATGACAAATATTGAACCTATTTTCATTTGTACAAGCTAATTGTTTTTTAACTGCTAAGCAAGTCACCTTATAGTGGCTTTAATTGTATACGTCAAGCACATGTATTCAGTTCAAAACCTGCAGTTAGTAGGATGTTTGACATCAGTCCTGATAACCAAATACGAAGATTCCTTAAAAAAAAACCAACACAACAACAACAAAAAAAGACTGACTAATGTTTACAGGTTTGAATTAGGCTTAAATAGGTTACTCTGGGTTTTAAGAACCCATTAATTGGAATGAAACTACTGTACTTTGCCATTTTTCTATAAAACAGTATTTTTTTTTTAATTTTGATAAAATACATTATGAAAAAGAAAGAAAATGGCTAACAAACTGTATTAAATCTTAATGTATAAAGATTGTATTTAGCCAGTTTAAAGTGTATATTTATTCATAATGGATTATAACAGTTATATTTTTGTGTTTTCTTGTAAATGTTTCTTTTCCCTTAAAGCAACAAATATTTCATTTGTAATGCTTATTTTATTACAAGCTTCAAAGAGAGGACTTCAAGACAGAGAAAGGTGTGAGGTTATAATTTGTGGTTGCTGATATGAACACTGCCACAAAAAGGGTAGTTGTTTTTAAAATAAATAGCTAGCTGAGTGGTAGACATTTAATTTTTTAAATGCCTTGTACAAATTCCAAAACCAACTTCCAACTGTTTTCACTTGTATTGATTTTATGTTGTATGGATCCCAAGCGCTCTCCTGTTAATTATATACCTTTGTAAGACATTTGTATATTGCGGAAGTGTTCATTCAAGCTATTTAATACCTGGCACTGTTAATACACAGTACTTTATTGTACAGATTGTTTTACTGTTTTAATTGTAGTTCTGTGTACTTCTTTTGCCTGGGGAAATAGGGGCTGGCATGTTTTTCTTTGTTTTCTGGCAATACAACATGTAAGAGATCAAAGCATTTTGTTTGTAGATGCTAGAGTGTCAGAATCCTTTACATTTGACTTTTCTAAGAAAAGCATTTTCAGTCTTCGTAGTGTGTGCTTAAGGTTAACTGATTTTATTGAAAATGGTTTCAAAGTATTCAGAATTGTACAGGACTGTAAAAATTTGTTGACAAACATTGAAGGAAAAGCTTATAGAAAAAAGCTATAAAATATATATTAGGTTCTGCAGAAAATGGAGAATTATGTAATATATTGTACAAATGTAAGCAAAGGCCTCTGAAATAAAATGCCATAGTTTGTGAATCCCTGATTTTGTTTCTAACAGTTTAATTAAGCAATAGCGTATTCATTAAAGTGCCATCAAGCTGCAGAATCAGTTTAGCAAATGCTCTCTGCTACGCTGTGATAGCATATAAAGGGAATCTGAAGCAGGTACACTGGCCTAATTTTCCTCTTGGCGATTCATTCAAACTCCTCCTCTTTTGCAGCAGAACGGGAAGGCTTGGCCATCGAAGACAGTGCCAGTTCAAAAATAAGATGAATTTTGATTCAACGTTACTTCAGGTAGCTTGAAAACGTAAAAGCAAGCCACCAAAGATACTCGCTCGCTTCCTAGTATTGGCTGCCTCACGTTCAGCGGAAGTGGAACTGGAATAAAACTTTTACTGTTACCTGCTTACATCCGTGTCTGCCTGTAGTTCAGTTGACCTACTGTTAAACTTGCAAAATGAATAGGTCAGTAATGAAACGCTGCTAAGCTTTAGAAGCATTGACTGTGTTACTAATAACCCGTGATCTGAGATTGACAGGATGGCAGATTTCAGTCCTTTCAGTGGGGCTTCTCCGAGGATATTTACTTTTAAGTTTATCAGAATCAGAGCTGTAATGGTTCAGTTCTGCCTTTCAGTCTCAGCGGGCGTTAACTGGTATTGATTTAACTGGGAACTACATCTGGGCAACGTCGTTTTAACCAGTTGTGGCACTCCGAAGCGCTGAAGTGATTTTAAACAGGAACAGCTGGAGAAGAACAGAAGCGATGGCAGAATGATTTCCGTCTCCCTTCTCGGAGAAGGTTTCAACTGCAGGTTTCAAGTTGAGGATCTTGGAGAATAAATGAAGCGACGCATCGCACGATTTCCACCCCCTCCCCGCCCGCACAGACCCAAACGGCGCAGCCACCCGCGCTCCACGGTAACGCCGTGGCGGGTAGGAGGTCACGCCCCCCGCGCTGGCCCTGACTACGCTGGGGCCGAGCAGCCCGGGGCCGCTTTCCGGCGAGCGGTGGGCGGGGGAGAGGGCGCGGAGGGGCAGCCGCTCTCCGCAGAGCCCGGCCCCGTGCCGAGCGCTGTGAAGGGCGACCGCGGTGATGCCGCCCGCCCGCCCTCCGCTGCAGCCCTGCGCGCCGGAAGTGACGCGCCTCGAGTCTGTTCGCCGAAAGCCGCCATGGGGCCCCGCCG
The DNA here is from genome assembly GCA_025345505.1 of Todiramphus chloris collaris. NCBI lineage: Eukaryota > Metazoa > Chordata > Aves > Coraciiformes > Alcedinidae > Todiramphus > Todiramphus chloris. The sequence goes on along the minus strand of JANVCC010000020.1, from coordinate 11,957,970 downwards.
GCGGGGCGCGGTGTCGGAGGAGCCGGCGGGGCGCGGGGCGCGCGATGAAGGGTCCCCCCGCGCAGGGAGGCGAGGCGGGGCGGGCTGCGTGCCGGGCGGGAAGCGGCCGGAGGAGTACGTGGTGGGGCAGGTGGCGGACAGCCTTTGGCCAGCGGCGCCCGCCGCGCCGCTCGCGCGCCTCTTCAGCGCCGCCGCCGCCCCGCCGGTGCTGGTGGCCGTGACCGGGGTGAGTGCCGGGAGGGCGGTGGGTGAGGCGGTAGCGGCGGAGCGGTTCCCTTCTGAGGGGCCGAACAGTGGCCGTGGGCGGGTGGGGGCAGGCGGCTTCCCTAGGGGCACGGTTCGCCCGTAGGAGCCGAGTTGGGAACGATTGGCGTGCGAGGCCGCCGGCCGCGTTCGGCGGTGCGCGGTCCCCGCGGCCCGGCCGCCCCCTCCCCCGGGGGCTGGAAGTGCCGTGTGGCGGCGGGGGCCGGGGGGGGTAGGTGAGCAGCCGGCCCTGGGCCTGGCAAGCTCCGCTTCTTGCGGTTGTGGCGTTTCCCTTGCTGGTGTTACAAATGAAGTGCAATATATACAATAATTGTAGGGCCTTGCTTTTTTTTTGTTGTTGCTTTATTAAATGTATTGTTGTTTTAAGGAAAATAAGAAAAGAAAGCATACAGAAGACATAGAGAAAGTGTCAGAGGACCAGAGCTCATCTGTGGCGCCAAAACCTCCTGTAAAAGCAAAGAAAGCCAGAAAAAAGGAGCTTTCAAAAGCAGAGGCAGAATTGGCAAACAGGTGAGTAGATTGTATGTTTCTGTAGTAAGATTAAAGAAGCCATCTAGATTAATTGTAAAATTATGAGTTCAGGGAAACAATAAAGTTCTATTCTACTGTTCACTTTGAACCTTGTGTTTAAGAACACTTCTTTTCAAGAAGATGGTGACAATTTAGTTTGCCACAGAAAGTAGCAAGTACTTACAGCTTCTTGAAGTTTTAGGTCTGTGAAGTGCAGATTCCCTGCTAGAGAGCTAACGGGTCTAGGGGTTGTACAAAAGACAGAGTTCTCTGTCATGGGGTGATACTTTCTTACTGTAGCTGGTGTTACCCAGCAGACCTGCAGTCAGAGGTGCAGAAGTGGTTTCAGCAGGAGCAAAGTACCAGACGGAGTTGGTTGTCCTTGTCATGCTTGCCCTGTGCCGTGACACAGAACAACTCCGTTGCACTGCCCTTTCTCATACATACTCCGTGTTGAATCAAGGCACTCGCTGTCAGCACGGGCAGGAAGCTCTGTTCTCTCTATGGTGAAGTTTGGATAATGAAATTTCTTTAATGAAGTTTGGTTGATTGTAGCCCAGGGCTGACACCTTGTCTTCTTTCCGGTGCTGTGCATTGTCGCATCTTCCGTGCCCATGAAACTTGTTTGCTGTTCTGGTGTCAGTGGCCTTCCTGGAGGCTTCTTCAGATCTATTTATTGTTCATGCATTTAGGGCAGGTTTGGATAAGTAGAGACTTGTTAGCATGTGGATGGGTCCCAAAGGATTGTTCCAAGTGTCCTGGATACTGGGGAAGAATTCAATCTCCCCTTAGTTCTAGCATGTGAAGACATTTGGGTTTTTCCCCCCTTCAGTTTTAGAGGATGTCAGATTATTTGTGAATACTTTCTCTATTATTTCTACAAAGTAGTGGATGCAGTGTCCTGGGGACAGCAAATAGTTTTCCTTGTTAAGGAATGGTCAGATATGTTTAAAGCATGATAAAATAACATTAAAAGTTTTGTGTTGAACATAATTTTAAATGCAAGTGAAATAATTGTCTTGGACGCTTCAATTCTTTGACATCAAGAACTCTGTTGTTTTCACATTGACGATAATTTGCTTGTCTTTTTCTGATAAGAGAGAGCGCTTTGGAGCAGGCAGATGAAGAGGAGAAGCAAAAACTGTGTCAAAACAAAGCGAAGCAAAAAAAGAAGGCTTCTCATGCCATCACCAAAAGTGTCATTAATTCAGACGTGGGCACTACTGTAAAACAAAAAAAGGGAAAAAAGGTGACTGATGAAACAGTAAACAGAAGAACAGTGTTTGTTGGAAACTTGCCTGTCAACTGTACCGTTCAGGTATGTGAGTGGGTTCTGTCAGCTACAGGAATTAGACGAATTGCAGCAGTCTGTAGTTTAAGGGGATGTTCCCAGCTGAGAAGTCACACGTGTTTCTGACTTAATTGCTTTTTGGGAAAGCAGGAAATAATGCTTGTTATCGGAAACGATTAGAGGCAATCTCTCTTGTTTTGCTGGGGTTAGGCTCTTTACAACAGTGTGTGCAGTCTACTTTCTTTAGTAGAATTTGTTTGTTTCTTTTTTAATGAAATATGACTTAATAAATGAGAGCTGTAATTACAAAGTGGAGTCTGCTTCTGATTTCCAACGCAGATAATAGGTTGTTGCATAAAATATGCTAGACTTATGCTTTCTTCCATAGCAAGGGTTACAGAGTTAGTTTTGGCAATCTGTAGAACGAAGGTGCCACAAGAACACAGAAACGGTTACAAGTTACCTGTGTATTTTTAGTAGCCCTTTAATGGATCCTGTATAAGTAAAATTAAAGTCATGTAAAAACAACTTACTAATGAATATCCATCAATAATTCTTACTACCAAGATGCAAAAATGTACTGAATGTTTATAATATCTTCTGTTTAGGTGCTGAAATCTCTTTTTAAGGAGTATGGACAAATAAAATCCATTCGATTCCGGTCTTTGGTATGTTATTTTCTGTAACATTCTTTAACTACATTAATTTTTGATCTTCAAGTGTAGCATTTCTAAGGCTGGTTCATTAGTTCAGAAGTGGGTTTGGGTGTGCAATTTTTGCCATTAGAAGAAGCTTTGGAGATTTTATCACAGAGGCACCGCAGGTGCATCTTTTCCCTTTCATCACACATCACTCTTCCTGTAGCAGCAGTTGATAGTGTCAAGAGTTGTATTTTCTCTGGAAGAAGAATGGCTTCGTTGTTGCTCATTAAACTAAGGCATTACCCATTTTTAAGTCAATAAAAATGACACGTTGATTGTAAATCAGTGTACTGTTTAAGATAGTTGAAGATAATAGTCTTGGAACTCCAGAAATGTAACACATGAAGTCAAAGCAAGCTATTGAATTCTGAAGTCTTTCTGGATCCTTTCTAGGAATAGCCACTTCCATCATTTGCTTACTGTACTGGCTACATTGCTTTGGGTGGGAATGTACCTGTTTGAATTCCTCCTTGTTTTCAGGAACATATGTTTGAGATAAATTGATGCTAGACCCACTTAACTAAAGCTCTTTTTCTCTTAAAGGTTCCAGCAGAAGACACTTTATCTAAAAAGTTAGCAGCAATAAAGTAGGTTCCTCTCGTGAATTTCAAGCATTATTTTTCAAGGCAAAAATAATTTTTAAGCATTGTTTGTTACGTGTTTGGCTATATTCATTTTTGTATTGTGTGCTGCTTTGACTTCTGTGATTTTCTTTGTGTGTGTAAGTTTTTCTTGAGAAGTAAGAAAGAATTGTTGTGCCTGGTACACTAGTAGCTTGTTTCCTTTGATTGCATTTCTTACATTTTAGGAAGGAGGAAAATGCTTATCATCTTTAATTCCTTTGGATAACATTTATGAGCTGAGGAAGCTTGATCAGGGTGCATACGCAGGCTGTATAAGATGTACAGTGAGACTCCCTTGGATGTAAGGGGCTGGCTTGCCTGGTTGAAGTTGTTGTTAACTGTGCACAAAACAAAAGGAGGCGTAAAGGTGTTTCACAAGAATTATTCATCAGAATTATTTAAACAATATGCATTTTTTTTCATGTTCCAGACACAAGGTGCACCCTAATGCGAAATTCATTAATGCTTACGTTGTATTTAAGGAAGAATGTGATGCCATTAAGGCTCTAAACAAGTAAGTCTCGATTTTGTTCCTCATTCCCTATTGAAGAGGTAGATTTACAGATAAATTTAAGCTACCTCTCCTCTTTTGCTTGAATCGGAATAAAATATTTTTATCAAATTTAAATGTAAATTTGCTTTTGGAATAATGCTGTGCAGTGACATTGTGAATGAAATTGTGCTTACTCATGTCATTTTTAAAACTTTCTGCTTTTGGCTATGAAAGAAACGGAACAGAAATTGCTAGCGGATTTCACATCAGAGTTGACATTGCATCAAAAACCAGTTCGGTAAGTAAGATGTGTGACTAGAAAAATCCCTTTCCTAGTTTTTGGTTTGAGTTGGTTTCTGTAATAATTTACTGTCTCGGATCTCTTGTTTTCTCTAGCATGACAATAAGCGATCTGTATTCTTGGGAAATCTCTCGTACGGTAAGTCTGAAATGGATCCTTATGCATCATTACTTCACATTTATGGAACATGTTGACGTTAGGGGGGGTTATTTGTTGATAATTAGTGCACCATGTTTAAGTAGCTATCTTTTGTTGGAATTTATTTCTTTTAATAGTGGTTTTATTTTTTAACTGAAACTTGCATACAGGTTTCCGGCAAGTTCTGTGGGTCGTGTTCTTTATTGTATCTGGAACTGCGAACACTTTTAGTTCTTGTGGCTTGATGCTTTTTAAAAAAGTATGACTAAACTGTCTAGGCCATAGTTTTCTAAACTGTTGGACATGTGATGACTTCTTTTGATGCTGTCTGTGAGCCACAGGGTGAGTGACTCTGTCCTGGCAGCTATTGGCCACTCACTGGTTGTTACCCATTAATATATAGTTGAGGTCAGCACTTGATGAATATTTATCTGCTTCTGAGTAGTATGCAGAAATAAATAGACTCTTATAAAGTTGGCATAGTTAACCTGCTGGAATTCTTCTGAGTCACTGATAGTTGTGTACCTATATAGGTATATATTAATATATAAATATATTCATGTTTTTGTATCTGAATTGTGTGGGTGGGTGTCAAGTAGAAGGGGCCAGTTTCTTTTCTGTGGTGCCCTGTGATAGCACAAAGGGCAATCAAAAGTTCCACCTAAACATAAGGAAAAACTTCTTCACTGTGAGAGTGCCCAAGCACCAGAACAGGCTGCCCAGAGAGGCTGTGGAGTCTCCTTCTCTGGAGACTTTCAAGACCCTCCTGGATATGTTCCTGTATGGCCTGCCTTAGGTGTTCTTGCACTGGCAGGGGGGATCGGTCTTGATGATCTCCAGAGGTCCCTTCCAACCCCTACCATTCTATGATTCTGTGAATTAGTAAATATAAAATACTTGGCTCTGGGCCAGGCTTCTAAACCTGTTTGTCTGACTGGAGAGGCGTCCGTGTCACTGTGCTTGCCTGCAGACATCAGTGATGACGCTGTGCGAGAACACTTCTCTGTCTGTGGAGGCATAGTAGCAGTGCGAGTCGTGAGAGACAGAAACACCGGCTTGGGTAAAGGCTTCGGCTACGTTCTCTTTGAGGTGCGTGTGTATGGTGAGCTTCAGTACACTGGGAACCCTTCAAAATCCAAATTGAATTTGCCTTTATAGCTTTGTAAATTATTTTAGGTTTTGGACAAAGAAAAGCTGTAAAATCTTGGTGTGAAAGAAATTAAAGGAAAGACCCAGGGGAGAGAAGGATAAGTTTGCTTGATATAATTGCTGTGTTCTCCCATTTCTTATCTGTCCAAGTACAAGTGAAATTCTTTCCTGCAGCCGGTGTGCTTACTGGCTCTCCGCTGTGGATTCAGTACAGCTTGCTTTCTCAGGGCAGTCTCCCAGATGCACCTTCCTTAGTCTGTTTCCAGTTGCTTTTTTCCCCAGTTTCTCCTTCATCTCTCTGTCTCTGTCCCTCACATCTCTGGTGAGCTGTTCCATAGTGTGTTCTCAGGCATCTGCACCTTGACACGTGGGCTGTCTCGGAGAGCTGGGCAGAGCAAAGATGTTGTGTTACTCAATTGACAGAGCAGTTTGAGTGCTCCTTTAAATCTTGCGTACAAAAATTCAGGGAAGGCAGCTGTTTATTTGAAAGCAATCAATTGGAAGTAATGCTGCTTTTCAACTGCCTGTCTGTTCTTGTAGAATACAGATGCTGTATATCTTGCTCTGAAACTCAACGAAAGCAACCTGATGGGAAGAAGGATACGAGTGAAGCGCTGTGGAGAGAAATGGAAAGCACCACAGAAACGTCCAGATCAGTCTCGTCCTTCAAAGGACAGAGTTGATACCACATTAAAAAACAAGAGGTGCTCTAATGATTCCTTTGTTGGTGAAAAAGCAAACCCATTGAAGAGGAGCACTAAACCAAAAGGACTAAAATCTTTTCCTAGAAATAAATCTGGGAAAAACAAACAGTCTTTTCATAAAAAATCCAATGGATAAAAGGCTTTGTTATTGTTAAAAAAAAAATATGGATGTATACAAGATTTCTCTGTCATAAGTTCGTTTGTTAATACAGCTGTAATTGTTCTTATCATTCACTGTGGGGCTTTGAGCTTCTCCCAGAAGGCAGTATGAGCGAGGTGCAGGCCTGTACCCCAGTCACAGTGTGGGCACTGCCTGATTTTATCACCGTGTCCCACGGATGCAGCTCCTGCTGAGGCCCTGCTGCAGGGTTAACCCAAGCCTAAGGACGACTCAAAATGACTGCAGAAGTGGCTTCTCTGCAGTCTAAGTCTGCAAATCATTACCTAGATGGCTTTTTGGTTTGGTTTGGGGCTTTTTTTAACTGTTAATCTTCAGTCTACAAGACTAAGGTCTTTCAGGCGCCAGAAAGCCGGTGCGCGGGTAGGGGCCGGCCGGCAGGTCTCCCCCACCCGCCCTCTGCGCCCTCGCCAGGGGCTTGCCCTGCGGAGAGTCGTGGTTCGTTCCCCCCGCGCTTCTCAGTTCTCTTAGGGGTGCCCCGGCTCGCTCTTTCCGCCAGCGGCGAGGTCCGGCCCGGCTGCGCATGCGCCCCGGCGCCGACCGGCTTCCCCGCAGGCACTGGTGGGGGCGCCCCCTGCCGTCGCTGGCTGATGACGCCAGCGGAAGCGCGGAGGGGTCCTTTCTTGCTGCCCGCTCGCCCCAAGGTGCCTGCGGAGCTCGGCGCCGGCCGCGCGGCGGGAGGGAGGGAGGGGGCGGGGGGCAGCGGGCAGCGGCGCGGCGGGACCTTCCCCTCGGCGCCGGGCACGATGATGGTGGGCAAGACCAGCGCCATCGCGGCGGGCCTTTGCGGGGCCCTTTTCATCGGCTACTGCATCTACTTCGACCGCAAGAGACGGAGCGACCCGAATTTCAAGAACCGGCTGCGGGAACGTGAGTGTCCGGTCGTCCTCACCCCGCCGGCCTCCCTCCAACGGCTCCCGCGCGCGACCCGCCCTCAGAGGCCGCCGCCGCTTCCCCTCCCCCGCCCGGCCAGACCGCGCGCTGGGGGCGGGAGGGCGGCACGTGGCGCCTCCGCAGCGCCCTCCTGATCCCGGGACCGGCGGGGGCTCGGCCGCCGCAAGCCGCTGCCTCCCTCCCTCCTTCCCTCCTACCCTCCCACCGCCACCAGTACTCAGCCGAGTCGGCGGGGAGCGGCCTGCGCGGCCCCCTCGCGGGGGAACGGCCTTGAGCCTCCGTCGCATGCCCGCCCTCGGCTTCGTCCCGCGTTGCCGCGGTTACCGGGCGGGAAGGGCACGACAGGGGCCCGGGACGCCGCGGCGGGGCCTGTCTCGCCGGGCCGCGGGCCGGGGTTGGCGGGCGGCCTTCGCCTGCGAGGCAGGCCCCAAGGCCCTCCTGTTCCTTACCTCTCGTCATCCCTTTATCTAAAGCAGGGGACGGGGCTTCTCGTCGGAGCAGCAGCGTGTTTTCTGCGGTTTGGGAGGTTATTGCCCAAGTCGTGCTGTCGGCATATGGAAATCTGGCGTGGAATTAATACCTCTCCTTTTTTAAAACCCTCGTTATCATACATACTCAGCCATACTGTTATCGCCATTGCGTTTACGTGGTGACGTTCATTTTTTTGTCTTTGGAAGACAAACAAGGAGATGTCTTGTAAGGAAGCTGCTGTTGTGGTAAGGCAGGAGTCAGTAGCAGCGCTCCGGTGTTTCATCTGCTGCATTCTTAACCCTCCTGGCAGCTCGGTTATTAGCTTCCAGGATAAGAATGAATGCCAGAGAAAATTGGTGATTAATCCAAAATGTGGAGCTTTTCTCCCGTGGCTCTTCATTATTTCACATCTTCAACATTTGTTTTAGTAATTAGTGAAGGTCTTAAATGCAACTGTAAGTGTGAGTACTCGAGGTGCTCAAATTCCTCCAAGGTGCTCAAATGAATCGTGGGAAATAAGCTGATACTTGTTCTGCTGGGTTGTTTCTGTCAAGAGAATATTTATGGTATTCCTTTGATAAATAATCTGAAGATAAGAAATTATCATTAAGGTAAACTTATGCAACGTAACACGATCAGCAGTTTCATGGGTGAAAGTCAGTAGCTAGGCAGGTTAAAAATTAATATTTACCTGATGATGTTTAGACATAACTCAAACGCTTTGCTTCTGGCTTAATGGACTGGGTTTGTTGAGTGACCAGTGTTGCTGTTTAACAGTGTATTAATTTTGCTTTCTGTAAGCTCTTCCACAGCAAATTGTCTTTCGAATGCTTCATCTTCAGGCCCTTGCTCATGTATGTGGGACCTCAGACGCCTGCTCCTTGTGTGTCTTCCAAGTATTTTTTGCCTCTCAGTGTGAGTCGTTCATTGGGGATTTTCAGTATAGTAAACTGGTATGCGCTTGTCTTGCACAAGCAAACTTGATTTTTGGCAGTATAATGAGATATGTTCTTTTTTATGACTTCAAATATGTAGCAGAGAAAATACCGGATTTCATAAAAATTTTGCAGAAGCACTGAAAATTATTTTTGCATCCCATTGTTTTCATTATCTGAGCTCCTGTCCGGTAATGTTCTGAGTAAACCTTAGACTTATTCTGACTAAGAATTAAGATTTCCTTTAAAGTGGGGAAAAAAATCCATTGTGGTTTGATAGGAGATGACTGTTGTCGTTTGGAGGACATCACTGTGAGTTATGATCCTTGGACATGATACAGTGAGCTGCTTTCAGCTGTAAGGCTTTAGATAATATGAAGGAATTTGGGTTTATTTTTACTTCTCAGTACTGTAACTAATTCTTTAGTGTGCATGCTTCTGCAGTGGTGCCAGTCATTTGATGATTACAGCATTAGTTGCTGTTGGATGGTAAAGCTTGGGCTGTAAAATATCTGACCAAAAAAGGTTCAATGCAGCAGCCAGTTGCAGTTCTTTAAACGAAGTTTTACTGTTTTTTGAGCAATAGTAGGGGTAGTTGATGGAAAACTAATAGAAACCACCATTCTTTGTTGTTGGGGGTTTCTATTTGTTTGTTTTTGTCTTAATCTTATCTATTCAGCCGATTTTGTGAGTGTTTTAGGTTTCGTGTTACTAGTTTGAGGGCAAGTCCATATTTAATCTAAGGACCAAAAGATAGCAAAGCTATAAAGATATGGAGCTGCTTAGCTTCTGCAGCTGTATTGTAAGATGATAAGATTTTAGCTGTGTTTACTATTCTTGTTCTTAAGCATATAAACCAGCACAGGTCCGTGTGCAAGGACAGGCACTGAGCTCTTGGTTCAGAGACAAGCCAGAATTTCTGACCGTGATGGACTTTGCCTCGGAGCACATTCTGCCTGGAGAGTGGAGCGAGGAGAGAGCAAGCAGGCTGGCTTGCAAACGACTTTTTTGTCGTCCCCCTCCTTTGTGGCACTGGTGGTGAAGCTGCTGGAGCAACTCAGGGGTTTTTGCAACCCCTGCCAGCAGTGCAGGTTACAGCTTACCCCTTGGTTCCCCTCTGAAACCTGCTCCCCGTCTACAAGGCCTGCGCCTGCAGCACCTGGAAGTCTGTGCAGTTGGAGAGCTGCAGTTCAGCTTTCCCGTGCAGATGGATGCACGCATGTTTCTGCATCAACTAAGATTTCTTCTATGAAGGATTGCCCTTCCCCTCTTTTAAACCTGATAATGCCTTTCAAAAAGGGAAGTTTTTAATTTTCTAGTAGCAACCTGAGGGAAAACTTTTCCCCTTTTCCCTTCCCCCCCAACCCCCTTTTTCCCTTCCCCCCCACCCCCCTTTTCCCCCTTCCAAAAGCCATTGCTTTTAGCTTGTATTACAAATGTAACTTTTGACTGTTGTTGCAAAGACATTTTAACGTTAGTGTTACTAACCAGCATGGGAAGAACTCCTAAATAGCCTTTAGAGCTGTTTGGTTTTTGTAATTGTTTTAGCTGGTGGGCTTTTAAAGAGACTTGTGAAAATGTGTTAAGAACAGCAAGAAAAATTGCATAGCTGTAGATCAGTGTTCAGTTTTAATATCTTGGTGATTCTTTACATTCATTTACTGTTTTCAGGTTAAAGTACATGATTTCATGTGTGTGTGCTCAGTGGTCAAAAGCAGAAGGTGCCATTGTCACAAGAAAACACAAAATTTCCCCTGAAAATTATTTACAAATGTGAATCTGTTACTTTTAGTACTTTGCCTTGATGTTTTCACTGAATGCACTACAGCTGCAATGTGACTTGTTTTGATAGTGAAACACTTCAGATACTACTTTTTCTTGTTTATTTTTTTATTTAATCTATAAGATTTTAAGTATTAGCAAAACTAGTTTGCATAGTAGTGCAGTTTAAAGTTTCGCGCAAATTGATGCTTCAGAAAACTTGGGAGTGAGCTAATTGAAGGCAGCAATTTGCAGGACATAAATTCTTCTTTACTATTGAAAACAACCATGATTATAAATTTGCAGTATGCTGCAGTTTTATATGACAGATTTTTCTGTATGTGATGTAAAATAATGCACACAAGTCAGTAAGTTCTGGAAATTCAGGCACTAAGATTTATTAAGATATTGTGGATGATAAAAGGATGATCCATGTAGTTATAATGTGAACTCCCATTGTAGAAAGAACACGTACGTTTCGTTACATTATCACTACTAGGAAGTTGTATTCATGAATATTGTCATCATGTGGACAGTTGCAAATTTTTAACTCATTGCCATTAAAATTGCTAGTCATACTTGGAGGTATTTCCAGCATGTAAAATTGTCTCTAAATTAAAATCAGGCCTGTGTGACAGTTGTCCTTTGTCAGAGTAGGTGTTCAGCAAGCAGACGCTGAGGACAAATATTAAAGAGTACGCTTGCTTAACTATAAGCTGTATTTAAAAGTTTTATTGGTGTAACTTTCAACTGATGAACTGATTACTTACAAAAATGATTACTTGAAGGAAGTCATTGGTATTACTGTACTTATTCTTTATTGTACAAAAAGCTGCTGCTGCTGCAAAACACCTTTTTACCTGCCTAATCCATTAAAAGCAAGCTATATATTGTTTTAGTTACAGTAGTTTTGCTGGATTGGTGCAAATTTATGGTGCAGACCAACTTTACGCCTTTAGTTTGGGCAATTAAATCTGCAAATATTGGTTCTATCTGTAAGTGTTTATTTTCCACAGATTTCAGAATTGCATGCTTCAGCATACTGCTCTTGCAGTGGCATGGTGAGATGCTGCCACCTATTAGCTCCCAAGGCTTGATTCTAAAGCAGCTGGGACAGTGACCTGCTGAAGTTCCTGTTGGTAGGGCACCATATAGTTCAAAATCAGCTATAGCCTTGACTTGCAAGCAGTTCTTCTGTGGGTCATTATTGACAGAAATTATGTAGAGAAATCCTGTATTACTCTTAATTTTCTTTCTTTCTTCATGCCTCTAGTGCCTGAGGGGTGCTGTGCGACAGGTCCTGCACAGCTGGTGGTTACCATAGCCAGCAGCAGAAGAACTGCTGTTTTGAGTTGGTGTGCTACTGCCAGCCCACATTAGACCTCTAAGTTACATTCTGTTGCAGACTGGGTTGCAGTCCTTGTGTAGTCTTCAATATTTGGAATATATTACCAGTTTCTTATTTTGAAAGTAACTTTTACTTGTTCACTGTTTAGAGCTATAATCTGAAGGCTTTTTTAATTGCAAATTAAAAACATAAGATGTTATTATTCTTACAGGAAGGAAGAAACAGAAGCTTGCCAAAGAGAGAGCAGGGCTTTCCAAGGTAATACTGTGTTCAGTATGTTAGTTTGAAAGATTTGTGTTATTTGTAAGATTTGTTTAAAGATCTGTTTTGATTTCTAGAATTACAAATACTTCTGCAAATATGGAGTCCTTAGGCATTTGTAATGCCCACAAATAACTACATGAAATGTCCCGTCCCCCCCCTTTTTTTTTTTGTGTCAGATAGAGGCCTTGTACTAGAACGTGCAACATTTGCTGAGTGATATGATGGTGTTTTCCTCTTCATAGTATGTGCAAGGACTTTTCAGACTTAAAAATCATTGGTGGGGTACACCTAAAACTGAATTTGTCAGTTTTTTGCTAGAAGTATTTAATTTGTCTTTCCTTATCACCAGTGGATCCTGGAATGAGATATTTTGATCTTAACCAATAGTGAGGAATCTAGAATTTATATATATAAACCTTAGAATTTATATTTGCTACAAAATTGTGTACTTAATGCATTGAGTGGTGGTATTTCGGGCTCCACCTCTCTGCAAATTTGTAACACAATGATACGAGACCAGAGTCTTAATTTTCAGAAACATTCTGTGAACGTTTAATTTTGTGGTGACACTTTTAACTTTTTTTCTTTTTTTTTCTACTTTCGGCTTAATGCTGTGTTTGATTTCAGTTGTGAATGTTTTCTGCTAACATGTTTATTAACTGATGTTTAATGGCCAACTTCAGTTTCACTGTGTGTGTTATAGTTGCCTGATCTGAAAGATGCTGAAGCAGTTCAGAAGTTTTTCCTTGAGGAGATTCAGCTTGGCGAGGAACTACTAGCTCAAGGTAACAGCATATTTTTTTTTTTTGACAAGTAAGTTGTAAAATACTTTTTCTTGAACTAAGATCTTTTGGGGAGTCAAATTCACGTAGGAAAATCTGTTTTCTTGATTCTAACCTTCTGTGTTCAGGAGATCCAGGAGGAGAGGAGGAAAGAAAAGTGGGGATTGGTTCTCAGTAATTTAATCCACTGTTGATGGATGTTTTGTGTAAATACTTTACAAGTGTGGAAGAAGATTGATTTCAAAACATTATGATTTGTCATACAGGTGAATACGAGAAGGGTGTTGATCACTTGACCAATGCCATAGCTGTGTGTGGACAGCCCCAGCAGCTACTACAAGTTCTACAACAGACTCTTCCACCACCAGTGTTTCAAATGCTTCTAACTAAGCTCCCTACAATAAGCCAGGTATGTGAAATGTTCCCGGTTGTTCTGGTTTGAAAATAATTTAACTACTTCTTTTATCCACTATAACAGTCTCAAGCCTTGTTTTTTGTAATATATTTTCATATGTGTTCAGATAGATTAATAGAAGCTTTTTTAAAAAAAGAAAAAGTGAAAAATATCATGTAACATTAGGAGCAAACAGGATACCATAGAAATATAAAACTTCTCTCCTGTGTAGTGTATGCTAAGCTCTTCTAAAGTAGAGACGTCTGACCACAGCTCTGATACTATAAGCTGATCCACTGTTTCCCAAATAAAAAGTGGGGGGATCACAGAACTGGTAACTTGCTTGCACTAGGTCTTGAGTTTTATCTTTGTTTTTTAATTATGTATCTACAAATGTTTGTAAGCGATATAAAAGTCCATTAGAATTAATCAACTGCTCTTGCTATCTCAGAAGGGGCAGCTATAAACACAGAACGTTAGCTAGCACCAGAACACATGACAGTTTTGGAAGGTTGGAGGTTTCCCTGGTAAAAGTGTTCATAGCTCTGTGTATAAAATGCCCTCCCTTTTTAGCCCGAGTACTGTGATAGCAGGTGAGTGCAGTAAAATAAGGAATATGTTTTACATTCTTGGAAGTGAAAGGGTACTCCCTAAGGGTGCTGTGTCCCATAGAGCAGGGACTCAGTGCTGTGCACCAGACAGCTCTTCTCACAGCTCAGGCCTGGTTACATTCCAATTTAAGACCCATATGATTAGTAAAAACACTGAAAAGTGTCATGTACAGAAGACATAAAGGTCTGGGGAAACAATGGAGCAAAAACGGTTCCTTCGAGATCAGTGCCAAAAGCCACACAGTGGTCATTACTTGAGGCAGATAGGATGTTGTTTGTCTGGCTGTGGGCTTGTTAGGCATTGCACACTACGTAATTTCTGTGGAACCGACTTCAGAAACCTATGTCAAATAGATTACCCGTTTTAACATAATCTGTTTGCTCAATACTTACACTGCTTAATGTTCAGTGTAAAATTACATTGCTTAATAATCAGTTTGCCTACTGTAAATTTTATGTAATTGTGAATGAGTTTTTCTCCTTCTTACAGAGAATTGTAAGTGCACAGTGCTTGGCTGAAGATGATGTTGAATGAGGTCACACCACAACGGGGGGAAAAAAATGTTTTCTTACCCCAGAAGATGAGCATCAGTAGGGGTATAAAGGGGCAAACATAGTAGTTAATGGACTGTGTACCACATCGGGTTCTACCAGAGTTAAAATTAACTTTGTGTAGGTGGGTTTCGCAGGATTTTATTTATTATCCCAGTGAAAAGTGTATTTTGATAAGAATTCATTTTATAAATACACTGTGTTATCAAAGTATCACTAACTTCATTATTATTAAGATATGCAGTTGTAATGTTGTACATATAAAGACGTAAAACTACGACCTATTAAAAACCCAATGCTCATTTTTGAAAAAAAAAAACCAAGCAAACAAAAAACAAAACAAAGTTATGGCAATAAAGATTTATCTGCACTTGTGTGTCCCTATAGTACTACTTTAAATTTCAGAACATTTGGATGTCAGAGCAAATGATCTAAAAATGACTTAACATTAAAATTTATTTTTAATGTTACGGCTGGTCTTCCAATGATTTTAATTAACTTTAAAACCTCGTGTCATTTCCTGAGAAAACAGGCGTGATCATTTAAACAGTAACCGTTCACCTTAGAGATGCAAATCGGAACGGTAATAGATGACTGGCTGCAGAAAGAATGACAAACCCATTTCTGTCAGGAACAATACCATCTAAAGCGATGCAAGTCAAAACTGTATCTGGCAAAGATGGAAGCTCTGTTAATGCAGGGGTCTGAAATAAAGCGGTTTGGATTAGAACCTGGGGCAGATTGTAAGAGCACAAAGGTGGTTTTTTGGGGAAGGCTTGCAATCTTTTCGCAATATAGGCAGTTAATGTTTCAGTCTCTAGTCTTCAAGACCATAGAAAATGGTTGTTAACAGTCTTTGTCATTTGCCTTAAAAAAACCTAAATTGCACTGATAAGGTAGGGTGGTATAGCCAGGCTAAACTAGCCAATGCTGATGGAATTAGAAGGATGTTGTAAAATCTGGTGTGGTGTCATGCTATTAACTTGAATTAAGTAATTTTTCCTTTGCCAGTGAAAATGAGGCACATCAGACGTAGACTCAAGTGAGAGAAGCACACTTGTGAAAGCAACTTTTCCATGGGCAGGATCTTCTAAATGTCAAAACAGATGGCTTCTGCTGTTCTCTGGCTATGTGCTATCACCACACAGGTGGCAGAAGACACAATTAAAAATGTAGCTGTATGCTTTTGGCATGGTGACTCGTTTTAAGGAGGAGGATGCTTCAAGTTGTCTGTCTTTCTGACCAGCTAATAGTTTGTGCTACTGATGTCAATACATGAGTAGTAAGGTACTATGTGGCATACTCCAAGTAGAAGTGAGGTACTCTTGAGAGCACTGTAGACAGCATTTCCATCTCTCGCTGTTTCATTTCAGCCTGCTGTAAATGTCCATAGAGGCAAATTATTCCAAATCATAAGTCTTGACATTTCAGAAATTGCCTCACACAGATTGAGAGGTTAAGTGAATAGTTCATGGTCACCTAGCAGTCAGATACCTGAGTTTGCAAGTAGGTCTGGCTGTTACTGAGTCAATCTGCTTAGGTGTTTGGCCACGGAAGAGATATTTCCCCCTTAACCCCTTGAAAACACAGTTTCCCAAGATGTGAGATGCTATCAAATTTTTCTGTAATGTGACAAACACTGAAATTAGTGGTTAGGATGAACAACTCTTAAACAGCTGGCTGTAGTTTAGTCTTTTTGTTGTGCTTGAATTGTTCAGGTAGCCTAAGGTAAAGGTAAAACTTAGTAGCCATAACCTTCAAGTGGCAGTGGCTGGTTTGCTCTTTATTTTAGAGGGATAGTTTATTTTAGTTTTATTTAATATTAACCCATTTTAGAGGGACAAACTTATTCTGCATCTAGAATACTTAATAAAAATACTGTGAAATTGCAAAAGGTTCTATTTTTAATGATACAAGGAGGCTGTTTGGAACAGTCTTTCTTTACCTTTCTAGCCCTTGAAATTAAGAATTCATAGGTTATGCTGACAGAACTGTCCTGCTGTCCTTGCAGGCTGTGGTTGCTTCACTGTAATATCTTTTAACATTTAAGGTAAATCAAACTCTTCCACTCTGCCTTGAAAAACAATCTCAAACAGCGTGAGACAAAAGTGTATTATGATGAAAATTTGGATTCACAATTCAGCTTACAGCAAAGCTCTCCTGAACTAAGGTTGGGGTTTTTTTGTTGAGGTTGGTTTTTTTTTTTTTTTTTTTTTTTTTTTTTTTTTTTTTTTTGCAAACCTGGGTTTCAGTTCTTCTGATTTTGATGGAAGACCTGGTGGTAGTCTGATTTACAGCCACAAGTGGTCGTTGCTTTAATAAACATCATAGGCACACGTATTACTCTAACCTTTTTTAGTTTTCTTGATCCCGCAAAGTTAGATGCAAACAAAATTTTAGATGGCATAGGTTTAAATGAAGCCTTAAGCTCAGATTTGTTCTCATATTTGAGAAATTTGTTCTCAAATTTGATAACCCAGGAGTACCTGGTTAGAGTTCTAAAGCAAGCTCTGGTACCCCCTTTGAGTGCCTTGGATGGGAGTAATGGATCCTTTTAACAAGGCTTAGGATTTGATTTTCTTTTTTTCTTCCCTCCAAAATCTCCTGGCAAAGATAATAACCTTACAAAGGGTGAAACTTGAACATATTGTTTAGAATGGGAATTTAAATTCTCCGGTAATGGCGGGCTGACCCTGGTGTAGCTGACACGCACAGCCCACAGAGGTAGGAGGCTGTAATTTAGAACTGGTTTCAGACATTAGTGAAGCGCAGGTCACTGGAAGTACAGTGGTGATGATGGATGTCATTGCCTCAGCAGCAGTAATGCCATCGCATTAGCTGCGCATAGTAATGCGTTTCTTTTCACGTGTGCAATTTAAAAAAAGGTGGAAGCGAGCCATTCCAGTTGTGGATGTGCTGCTGCTGGGCTCACAGCTGCTGGTGAATAAGATCTGTAATCTTCTTTTGCTGCAGGTAAAACTACTAATCTGTATCTCCCAGAAAGAGCCATGTTCCCATCTGTGGTGCTCCAAGAACAAGGTGCTTGTGTTCAGCACTAAGAGGATTTCTTATAGAGGAAATCGGAGGTCTCTTAGTTTTATGTTGAGAAGTCTCCTATCATCAGTTAAGAGCTTCTCAGCAGCTTTTATAGCAAAAAAAAAAAAGCCCAGCTAGTTTCATGATCATGCAGGACTACCTTTGATGTCTCACCATTAAGTTTTCTAGATAATGGAATCAAATCCAAACCCAGAGTGATCGGGCACACACTGAATCATCTGGCATTAATTTCCTTGCCCTGGGGAATGACAGAATAATATTGTTGCCCTTAACTTGAAACGTGGCGAAGTCCCAGCCCTGCTGTGTAGGAGGCAGGCCAGCCATCATCAAAGTAAATCTCCAGCTATTTATGCACCTAGAAGAATCTCTGTCTAAAGTTTCATTTGTACGTCTGTCGATGGTGTGTTCAAAGGCTCTTAGGCTGAACAGCGGCCCTGCACAACTGTTGTGTTAAAATGAACATGAGCTAAGTTTTGAGAGAATCTTTGGGGTGGTCACTAAGTGCTTTTAGTGAGTGTTTCGAAGGCTTGTATTGTACACCCATGCTTCTGCATTTTTAAACATATGGATATGAAAAGGACTGATGAAAAAAAGAAAAAAATTATCCAAGGCTTCTGTCTTGGTTTGGTTTTTAATTTGTGTGCTTACACTGACCAGTGTAACTGGTGGTCTGCTTTATGCGGTGACCAAAAAAAAGCCTGTTGGCACAGCAGTCAAATCTGACCAAAAGCCCGTTGCAAAGAGCTGAAACTTGTGCTTAATTCAAGAGAACTGGGCTAGCTTTCATCAGAGCTGCTCTGGAAACTGAGCTTCTGGTGCAGGTAACAGTACTTGTTTTATGAATTTGTACTAAAACAGCTTCCCAAAGAAGAAGATGTGGACATCTGATGCTGTTCTCAGATGGCAGAATTTGCCACCTCCTGTGTCTGAATGTGTGAGTGAAGCCATAGAAAATAGCGGGCCCTTCCGTGATGCTTCTGTGCCAGCCTGCCCAGCATACTGGCACTGGATAATGGGCAGCTTTTACAAAGTACAGCGGTTTCCTTATGTTCTTGGGGAGGGGAATAAAAATAAAAGAAATCCAGGTTCTCACTTCTTTTCCTGCAGTTGGGGCTTACAGGTGCTAGTTCTACAGAATATTCACTGAATGTCTTCTGATAAGGTCACTACCTTGTTTTCCGATGACTGCTGTAACCTGATAATGAATGAACTCTTAAAAGCCTCTGCGCTATAAGCTTTTGACTCCAGACACGTAGTTCCTGTTCCCATTTTGTAAAGGTCAGGCCTTTCTTTAACGGGTTGACAGATGGACATCTTCCTGCAGTGCTAGCTCACAATTACCATCATGTCCCTTACACCCCGAGGGTGTTCTTGACTCATCTTTGGGGTGAGAGGATGTCTGTTGGTGCTCACCTACTGTGTGATAGTTGCTGGATGGAGCGTTGTTGTAACTAGCACGATAGTGCTACAGCCTGCAAACCTGTCCAGATGGTCCCTTGCTGCAAGACAGTTCTGAGTGGCTTTCATGTGTGAAATTTCTGCTGTGCATGGAGGCAGAAAACAGCTGAAGTCAGAGAGTTCTGCCTCTTCACAACTTGGACCTTTACGACAATGCTGGTTTTGTCACGCTATCATATATTTGTGCGGGTCTTAATCTAAACAGCAGAGGGCAGTTTTGCACACACGTTCTGTGCAAGCTCATGCTGCAAAATCCTAATTTTTGGAATCTTCCTGTCTGGTGAGGTGATGCAGTGCAGCATTTTGTCCAGATTTGGTACTGTGTACAAGACAGGAGCAGTGGGGCAGCAGTGGCATGTGTTTCTACTGATACCCGATTTGGGCTATTTCAATCTTGTGTGTTTGGTTTGTTGTGATGACACGACCAGAAGGATTTCCCTTTTCTATCTCTCCATCCCTCAACACAAGCCAGGTACATAGATAATCCAGCTGTGTTGTAGGAATTAAACTGTGCAACAAAATGCAACTGAATCTTGTTTCCAGGCATGCAAGAGAAGAGTTTTCCCCTGCCCAGCTGTGATTTTTCTGGATAAGCTTTGCTAGCTGGAACGAAAGGAGAGCACCTGTTAACTGCAGTAGGGATGGAAGAGAAATCTGCATCTTGAGACTCTGCCTGGAGTTGGAGTCTGGCTGTGACAGACTGTGTGAGGAGGTCCAACCAAAAAACACACGAGAGGGTGAGGTGTTACAGGGTGGTGATAGGATGCAGTTTCGCTGCTGGTTGAATTTCACCTTAAGGTGGCCAATTCTGCTCACCCTGTTAAAATCCTGTAGCTGACATGAAGTGAGCTGGTAGGGTCTCTTGCACGCCTTGGAGGCAGCTATTGATATTGCAGTGGCACCCTGTCTGGAGACCAAATCTTAGCTACTCCTGCACCTCAGTTCATTTTTTTTTTTTCTGCTTCCTGCTCTGTGTTTGCAGGAGGAAGCTGTATGTTTACGCCATACAAATAAATGGAAGTTTTCAGTCCTTGTACCTGTCCATCAGCATTTTTCCCAACATTGAACTTCTCAGTAATAATTTCTTCAAAATCTGCTGAAAACATGACAAATATCTAGAGAGAGAGAGAGAGAGATGTTTAATAAAATACACTGTCTCTGCAAACCATGCTTCTCCTCCTTCCTTAGGTCAATCTGGATATGTTACACACTATAAGATAGCCTGGAAGATACAGAAATTTGCTGTGACAAACCAATCTTTGCCTGGTTTTGGCATGCATGTAAAAAGAGCATTTCCTGGAGCTCTGGAACAACCTGGCTAGCATCTTCTGTTGTATTTAATATTATTTAATGAGAAGGAATGTACGTGCAACTTTGATGATTAAAATGACAATGATTATTGCATGAATTTGTTAATTATAACGCAATGACCAATTAAATGGAGAAATGGAGAAAAGGGATTCTTGAGCAAGCATGTTCTTTGACAAACTCTCCTCTGGTGTTTTTAATTGATAGTATGTGCCTAATCAATTCATAGCAATATCTCATTGGTGGGAACAGTCTGGTTTTGATGGAAATGTACCTTCACCACACATTGACCTGGTATAACGTAATTGCTTGGGTCCTGTCAGTTGCTGCAGTGAAGACTACTGACTCCTAGAATTAAGAAGGTAGAAGTTGTTGCCTACACAAGGCAGAGAAGCCCTATCTGACCCTGGGTTACAGCCTCTGTTTTTATTGAGTTCTTGTAGTTCAGGTGTTGCTATAATGACACTCAACTGAATTTGCATAACCATGAGGAGTTGCTATTTGATTTTCATTTAATTTGCTTTTATCTCTCCATCTGAAGTTCTGAGTTTTAACATCAGGCCCCATGGCTTAGGATAGACATTGTCTGACAGAACTAAGGGCCTTTTTTTACTTCTCTGTAGGGATGTTTCTACTGGCCGTTGTCACTGACAGAATTCTTAGCATGAAATTATTATTATTACTTCTGTATCAGCAGAGATGTGTGTGGCACTCTGAAGAATCTGTCAAGACGAAGTCTCTGCTTCTGCAAGCTCACAGCCTGCGGTCCT
The DNA here is from genome assembly GCA_025345505.1 of Todiramphus chloris collaris. Taxonomy (NCBI): domain Eukaryota; kingdom Metazoa; phylum Chordata; class Aves; order Coraciiformes; family Alcedinidae; genus Todiramphus; species Todiramphus chloris. Next base: position 11,937,013 of record JANVCC010000020.1, on the reverse strand, counting down.
GATCCTGTAACTTACTCTGCATGGTCCTTTCCTCATGGAAACCTAAGCAGTCAAGAGCAGGACATTGGGACAGTGACACGGGAAGGGAGAAGGTAAGGTTTAGGATAGTATGATTGTTTTGGTAGTTACTGGGTGGGTGGTTTGTTTATCTGAATTATGTATGAAGCTCAGAAGCTTGCTCCTTTTCTACATCACGTTATTTTTAGACTGGTGGGCTAATCAGTGCTAGTTACTAGTATCATCAGGAAAAATCAGACCTCACCCAACCATAGACCTGCTTGTAAATCATATAATCTACCAAAAGAAAAAAACAGAACTATTAAAGACACTCTGTAACTGCAAGGATTTGAAGCACAACCACCCCAACCCTCCCCAAACTGAAATCAAGTATGATGAACTGTTGAGCACTGGGTTATAATTACATTGCTGTCAGTCCTGCAGTTCCTAAGTGGCTTCTGCATTGTAAGAAGCAATCCCTCAGAAATCATTCTTGGATTGTTGTTTGATAGCAACTTTAAAAGGAACTCTGACTGTTCTGTCAAAACTTAGTATCAGCCTACACCACAGTGCTTGAAATTCAGTGACACCATCATGCAAATACAAAAGCTGGGATGTAGGTATGAAGCAGGCATAAATAAAGCAAAACCAACTTGGAAAGCAATGCAGTGAGTCAGCGTGCATCCTAGAGGCTGGATTGCAAACTGTGAATACATGACAACCTGATAAAATAGTTGAAAACTGGAGAAGTACTTTACTAAAAGACAGTTGTAGTCAGTTTTGGACCGTTGACCCATCCTTAAAAACAATGCAGCCATCTAAAGCTTGCTTCTGGTGCTCAAAGTCCTTGTGGCTAGAGCAGATCTTATCTGTTGACCATGGTGTCTCTATCCTCCCTTTTCTGCTTTGGAGTCAAGTTTCTCACAAGGAGAGGACTGTATGCTTGTAAGGAGCTGGCTACATGGTAGCCATTATATCCAGAAGGTCAGATGATCAGATTGGTGTGTCCTTCCACCCTCAAGAACCATCAGACTGTCTGGTTCTTAGTGGGAGCTTGAGCTAACGACATGGGCACCTTGGCTTCTCTGGGCAACCATGGAAGTAAGTGGTGATAAGTTAAATGGGTTTTCTAAAGGGCATAGGGACCCTGGGATGGGATGTATTGGCACTGGGGCAGAGCTTTCCCATGCTTTGTGCTGTAAAATGTGAAGCAAGGAAAACAATTGGCTCCTGCATAGAATTCTTCTCTTCATTTTTGTCGTTTCCAGGATGGTACTTGTTATGGGACTCTGCCAAGGTCAGAAGCAGTGTTTTCTCTGCTGGATTGCCATCAGAATTTTTCAGCAGGCCTGATAGTATTTGTTATTAGACTGTAGATCTTTTCACAGCTGGATGTGTCTTACCTTGGGCAGCACATTTTCAACAAAAACAGCCATCTCACACTGGTTTTAAAGAAAATAAGAAACATTTCAGTCTGACAGAACCAGCAATGGCTCAGACTCAGGATCCTTCATGGCCTTTTTTTTTTTGTTTTTTTTTTTTTTTTTTTAATCTTACTGTTCAAGGTTTCCCCAGCTCCTGGTAATGTTGCTGGTGTTGTGTGCTTGGTCTCAGGGGTTGACAACACAAGCTTTGTTGTTGGTTGATGCATCTGGGACTTTGTAAATTCAAAGTATTTGTAGGTCATCGTACTATTCATAGTCACCAAAGTGTTTGTAGAAGTCATGACTTCAGGCTTTTGAAGAAATGCCGCTGTAAGACCGATTAACTGGAGCAGCATAGATTATCTTTATTGTGAGGAATTTAACTGCATTTCCCTTTCTTTTTGGAAGACTACTTCATTTTTACTAATACCAAACAATATCAGAATATCACTCTTGTTGACACAACTTTTGAGGGCACATGTAGTACGGCTGGGTTCTTCACAGGACTCAGAGACCAAAGACAAGGAGCTAATGATTAGCCAGATATACCATCCTCTGAACCAGGGCCAAATGCAGTCTGCTGATACTCACCTTTCATTGCCCACAAGGTGTGAGAGTGGTCATTTATTTCCAGTGGGAAGTACAAGAACAGAAAGCACTTTGACATGAGGCAGAGCCATGTGGGCAGTCTTTGGATGCCTGATGCAAGGCTTCTTCCATTGCTTCCAAAAGTGATGGTCTCTTCTGACAGAGTTTAGGCACTGTGAGTATTTTTGTTCCTGGCTAAATAGAAGTCTGCTGCAGCCAGGACCTTCCACTTCAGCATCTTTCAGTGAACATCAGAATTCATGTACACTAAAGCTCTTTCTTCTTTTTAGCTCGCTGTGTGAAGGTCATACAAAATAATTTATTCAATGCCCTTTGCTGGGTGTCTTCCAAAAGTAGAGTGCCTGCCTTTTGCTGTCTAAGGGGCTTAGCATTCTGTGCTTTTTTCCTTTTTTTTAACCCCCCCAATATTGAACGGTTAACACTTGTATTCTTTCCAGAATACAAAGGAAATGTGTCATCACAGAGGGACATAGCAGATTTAAATTTTCAGGGGTGGTACTGCAGATAGGATCTGGGCACACAGGTACCGAGGCGTTTGGTCCGACACCACTGGGCATCAGCTCTAGATTCAGGCTTGTCTTCTTGGGACAAAGTAGTGCTCACTGTTCCTGCCAGCCCGTCATTTTGCTGTAGACATCCATCCGACAATTGCTGAACATGCCGAGGCTGCGGTAGCTTTGTGTGCTGCAGCGCTGAAAGATGGGAATCTGCGGGCCTCAGTGTAAACACCAGCTTTTCCCAGCAAAGCCGAGTTTGTCTTAAACTTTCTTTTGGTGGAATTTTTTTTCCCCCTTACTTCCCTACACCTCTATATTATAGACTAAGTGGTTTTGCAGTTGACAGGCTTGGTTGGAAAGCACAGAAGGGAAACCGAGCCCCGTGTTCAGGTAGCTGCCTGCTGCCCAGAGACAGGCACTGGCAAGGGGATGGGAGGCACGGAGAGCCTGCAGAGCCCCCTGTGTTTTGGCTTCTCAGAGTCGGTGCCACTAGATGGCAATGTGGTACTCCTGCAGCTGGGACTTCCCTTTTCCTTCCTGTAAAATGTCTCGCTTTTTCTGTATTTATCTCTGCCAAACTGGTGATTGCACCCACCACCTCGGCAAGAGAACAGAACAAAATCGTTTCATAGAACATTACAGCTGTTGTGCCTTTTTCTTCCCCCCCCCCCAGTTCTTTGTCCCACAGCAGGGTGCAAAGGTTTAAAAACCTTCTTTCTTAATCGCTCTCCTTCTAAAAACAGAGAAAACACAGCCTCTTGGGAGCAATTAGCTGTGAGAAAAGCATTTCTCAAACAATTGCCAGGAAATATTGTCCTGACCGATATTCCTGATGTAACACTGTCGTTCTCAGTACTGTTATTATAAGATACTCAACTGCAAAAACAGCAGGGTACGGATCTGTAATGTAAGATCTGCAGCTTACCACCTACCTTGCCTTTTTATATCCATTACTTTCAGTTTGTATCCTCCCTGCAACCCCTGTAGCTGTTCTGTGTAGGAGAGTGAAGAATTATTTGTGACTCTCCTCTTGTGCCTAGTGTATCAGGCCAAGGCTGTGACAAGACACGGCTGAAAATTAAGGTTATGCCTCTGCCGCCTGGGTTCCTGATTGAAATTCAGCAGCAGTGTGCTGTGAAGGAGGTCAGACTGCATGCTTACAACGATCCCTTCTAGCCTTAAAGCCTGGCAGCCTGAGAGTACGTGAGGTTGGTGAAGCCTGAATTTCAGTGGGAACAGCTGGAGAGCAGGTATATGTGAAGCAGGCAGCAGAGGTATGCTGAGACCAGGATTTCTACCCTGAAAACCCTCTCCCCATCGTTGTATTCATGAAAGATGGACCAGGCTGTAGGGTGGGGAGACATCGGAGGAACGGTGGTAAGCTTCGAGTGCTAAAAGGCAGCGTAAGCAGTGGCTAGGAACCGCGGCTGGCTAGACAGCTAGCTAGATGTACGCGCCTGCATGCCCACTCGGCTGCACAGCCATAGCTGTTTGTATTTTGTGGTTCAGATTTTGTCCCTCTTTACATACATTCACGGAGATTTGAGAAACGAGCCTTGCTCTGTGGGACAGGGTGTGAACTGAAGCACCTTCTGGAAGACAGACAGCAGTGTAATCCTTTCATTCAACCCTGTCTGCAGCTGCTTTTTATAAACTTGGCATAAATACGTGCTCAGTGAGGCCAGGCCTGTGTAGCTGGAAAATATTTTCCACCATCCAAAAAAACAGAAGATTGGAAAAAGAGCCCAGAAATTGTGCATAACATGGAATGGCCTCACTTGTGGTTTTTTTCCATGACTTCCTCAGCTCATTTTTCTCCTGCCAATTTTAGAAGCCCATAAGTCATACTTGTTAAACTTTCTCGGTTAAAATGTAACTCTAAGAACAAAGTCATATGATACGTTGCAGCCAAATAATCCTTCCAGAGCCTCTGACTGGAGAAAAGCTACCCTGATCTGGCCGGCTTGCGAACCTGCATGGGCTCTTGTCCCAAGAAAGGCAGGGCTGAGGGGGCAGGTTGGCAACAGGAGGCCTGGCCGCGCTGCCCTCTCAGGCTTCCCCGCTGACTTCAGCAGGCATTTCTCCCTGCTTTTGCTAGGGTAGCCGGCATCATGGTGGCTTGTGTTGCACGATGGCTGTTGCAGAAATTTCAGCTCCTCCTGCAGAAGGACTTTAAGCAGGAGGTGGAGCAGAAGAGAGGGCAAGGGGAGGCAGCACAAAGGCTGATGGGGTCTGGCAGTGGAGGGCTGAGGCACCATTGTAGGAAGGTGCTGCTGCCATCAGGGTGAAGGAGCTGCGGAGGGAGGAGACAGCAGCTTGCCAAGAACAAAAGTGAATTTGCTGGAGGGTTTTGAAGAAAGGGCATCCTCTCTCTTCAGTGCCTTTTTAAGTGTTGAATTAATATGGAAGTCCTCGCATGCCAGGAGCAATATTTTTGTTTGCCAGTTTTGCTCTTTTTTTATTAGGTGATTGTGCTTGCACTGGGCCTCAAATGGTTCTCTTCAAGTGCCATCCTGTGTCCAGGGTCTGCTCTGTCCTCTCACACAGAACAAACCCCTGGTAACTGCTCTAAAATTTACCCTGGGGCAGCAGCTGAGAGCGGGATCTGGCTGTGGGCCCTGCTGGCAGTGGTGGTCCTGCTTGCTGTGGCACACACCCCTGGGGCTCCTCTCGGCCTGGGCCCCTGTGAACTGGTGCTGTGAGCGGGCAGAGAGTATGGGCCTCCCACCAGGGCTGCCTTGGGCAGCCTCTGTACCAAGGAGATGTGAGTCCGGCAGGGCATGAGGGACTGGAGCAGGCAGAGGAGAGGCAGGTGAGAGGAGGGAGTGGAGCCGTGAGGGGCTCCTCAGTCAGGCCCGCCTCCCCCTTGTCCCGGGAGCAGAGCATCATGGAGAATCTCCCTTCGGAAAAAAACACCAATGTTTTTTTCCCCTAAATATGAGCTTTTGCGTTTGGTTCTGGCCCTCGGTGTAAACTGGGAGAGCGTCTGGAGGAAGTCGGGGGAATCACGCTGCTGCAGAGCGGCTGCCAGGAGCGGCGGGCCCCAGAGACCGCCTTTCTGCGGCAGGGCGAACCGCCCTCGCGAAGCCTGTGTGGTCTTCACGGGGAGGGAGGAACTGAGCAAACCCACTGGAAACCGGCAAGGGTGTTGTAATGTTTTTTGGACAGCCGGTTTCAAAACCCAGCGACTGCCTCTCTCTCTGCCCTGGCAGCTGCTTCCCGTGCCATGACACTGAGGGAGGTGATGGTGACTGATGTAACCGCGGCCAGGGAGAGTCACTTGCCCAACGCACAGAGCCTGGCTGGCGGCCAGAGAAATTTGCTAAGGCCGGGTTTTCTCACAACGGGCTCCCTGTGCCCCTGCACACATACCTGTCACCGGGCCAGGTGCTTGGCACCACCGCCTCTCCAGCCAAGTACACGAAGCAACAGAGCTACCCAAGCCAGGAGGAGGAAGAGAAGAAGAAAAGGAAGAAATTTTTGTTCTTGTCCCACATGAACGCGTTCCCAGTAACGTCCCTAAACACGCATTGTTTGTGTCACCATATTGTAACTAATAAAGATGACTGTTCGCTGAAGGCAGCTTTTCTTTGTGCTAATGGTAGGAGGCATGTGGGAGAGGGTGAGGAGAGACCGAGTAGTTTTTTTTGCTGGATCACCACCTTGAAGTTATTGTGACAGGCCTTTAAAAGGATCTCTTTGTATGAACTGGAATATAATGCTCAGCTGGGCTCTTAAATTCTGGCTCTGTTGAGAAGAGAGATCCTTTCATATCGATTGTCATTTCGTATGCAGTTCAGGCACCAACTTGTAGAAAATGTGGGCCAGGAGAGATATCATTAGGTATTTATGGGGGTTTGGTTGGCTCAGCAGTCAGTTTTTCCATTGTCATGCCGTGACAGTAGTGCATTACATACACCCTCAGGAGACATCCTTCTGCTTCCACAACAATAAAGGACTTTTTTTCCTTTTCTGACTCATCTTCAGCTTCAAAATAAAACACAACCACCACCAGTAAATACAATTAGCAACAGGCAGATATACCGTATGTAGCTCTCAGAGCCCATTGAGATAGTTACTCTTAAAATGTATGCTCGTGGTTGCTCACACCGTGCTTAGACCTCCAGCTGCATTCCTGATTATACTTAGGTGTTTTAACATAGCCTGGCGATGTCGTTGGCTGAGGAGCTATTTCTAGTTTAGATGAAAAAGGAGGAATATATTTAATGCTGGGATTGTCTTTCATGCACACACAGAGGAACTTTGGCCAGACTCGCCACCCGCAAGGCAGGGGAGTACAAATGGCTGTGCTGCACCAGATGCGAGGTCCACTTAGCTCTTTATCCTGCCTCTGACAGGGATCAGCAGCAGATGCTGTGGGAGGGAGGACAAGAAACAGAGAAAGTCCAAACTGATCCTGCCCCACTGTGCCCTCTTGGCTCCCATCACAGCTTTTCTCACTTACCAAAGGACAGGGCAAGAGGCAACTACTGCCTTAGTCCTGTTCCCTGGGCCTCTTTGTCCTCCTTGGGCCCCCACTGTGTGGTGGCCCCTATTTGCTTTTCTTCCCAGATGTGGCTCTGTGTGGGATGGAAAGCAGATCCAGGTCTGATCTGCTTCACTTTGGATCCACATGGTCACATGAGGATTTCTGGGTTAAATGTGTCCTGGCCCCCTCAATATTTCCCTTATGTAATGAGATGGAGCTGGGAGCAGGTGGCGTGCAGCTGGGCTCTGCTCGCTGCCAGGGGGTTGTCCCTTATACTGCGAGCCGAAGTCCATACTATCCCAGTTAGGGGCTGCTGCCCATCCTGTATGTGCCATTGGAGCACTGCAAAGCCAGGACCCAGCCTTTGGGTCCATATTTCACCTTGAGGTGAAGGCTGACGCCAGTCACATGGCTGCAAATGGGCCAACAAGGAGATTAATACAGCTTTGTTTATTTATTTATTTTAACCTGTGACTAAGATGGGGGAGTATTTGGATGGGAGCTGCTCCTCCCAGAAAAGTGCTGTTTATAGTTCAGTCTCCTGAGCAGAGTCAGTCAGATCTGAAGTGCTCGTAAGCCATCAGTGGTATGTGGGCTCCATTGGCATGTCCTTATGTAACCCGGTGCTCATGCTGCTGGACAGTGTGGGCTGGTTGCTTGCTCATCCCGAGCACAAACGGCCAAAAGTTTTCCTCTGTATTCCTGATCGCTGAGCTCAGAGGGGTGGAGGAGAGGAAGAGCAGGCTTTCATCTGAAAGTGGCCAGGCATTGCGTAGGACCGTACCTGGGTTTACGCTGAGAAAAACGTGACAGTGTGGGTGGGATGATGGCTCTACAGCCACAGACAATATTGCAGGGCTCACTTTGTGCAGCATGTATTTAGCACAGTCATTAGTAACACTGCTGTGTGTGTAAGCAAGTCAGTACCTGCTGCCATGTGATCAAAAGGGGAGATGCTTTTAGAATCTTGCGAGGGTGGCATGAAAAAACAAGTCAGCTGAAGCATCCTGAGCTTGTAGGGCACCTGTGGGGTAGTAGACACAAGTGGAACAGTGCACAGAAGCTCGTCAAATATTGAGCTGGTGTTTATTTCCATTATGTCTACCTAATTCCAGCTGTGTAAGCTACTTATTTCTTTTAGATCCTCTCAATTCAGAACCCTGGCTGTAGACACACGTAATATTGTGGGGAAGGACAGCGCCATCTCAGCCATCTGATGGAAAATGATATCTCAAAGTGAGGGACTTTTTCCCTGTGGCAGGACAGAAGGCAATACTGAGAGCTAGCCAAGAAGCGTTTGAAGCCTAGGGCTTTAAATTGTACCTGACTAGGTGGCTAGCAATAATAATGATATATGGGGAAATAAGATTTTGTATTCTTGAGCTAAGGGATGTTTGGAGAATCCTGTCCCCATATGTCATTAGTTGCTGAAACAAGTCTCCTGGAAATGTAAAAAGCCTGTCTCTCTCCCCTCCTTGCCCTATAGCGATATAAGTAGCACAACTTCATCTGAGTTTTGTGATAAATAAATGAGTAATCCTGCCTCCAAGGCTGTCTGGGACTTCTGAACCACATCCTTGCTTCAGCTTGTGCCACAGGACAGTATTTTACAATGTCTGGGATGAAGAAAATTTCTCCTGTGTAGTGTGCTGTGGTGTGCTCACTGGTCACAGCATCACCTGTGGCGTGAGTAATGGGGCAAGACTCCTTTCAAGCCATTGGTTTTGGGCATTTTCTGTTTTAGCACTTAAATTCTTCAGTGAATCACCTGGACAGCTAATGATGGTGTCAGGCTTGTTGTCCTTTGGTCAGCAAACTAAAACCTGGTGGTTTTTTTCTGAATTGGTAGACAAGGCATAGGCCAAAACATCTTTTAAGTTGTCAAGGCAAGGGCTAGAAAACAGGAAGAAACCAATGCCAGCTCAAGCTGAGAGCAGTGGTCTCATTTCTGGCAGAGAGGACTTTGACATTCTAAACTAGCAGCTCAGCTGTAGCAGTGCAGCAGAAACCCTCCAGAGAAACAGGACCATGGAAACTTTCCCTTGCATTGGTGGTACCTCCTGGTCAGGGCCCAGCAGCTGTGAAACTGCAGGGAAAGTTTGCATGGTGCTTGTTCATGTGTTTAGTGAAGGGTCTGCAAGCTTCAAGCTGCCTTTGCTTTCCTGTTTGTGACCTTCCTAAGCTATATGTTCAACGGAAAATAACTGGGGGAGAGTAAAACCAGATTTCTAACCATGCTGAGGATGGCCTTTTGTCGGTGAAGACAGACCTAGATGTTAGAGGCTCTCAGAGGTGCTGGTAAAGCCAGGTTTGATCTTGGGAACACCTATGTAAAGATGCCGTATTTCCCAAGGAGGCAACTGCGTGTATAAAGTGATGTAAATGAGGCCCGGCTCATGGGGTTCTGTTCTCCGAATATTAGTTTTATATTGAAGTCGGTGGGAGGCAAAGGTGTGTCAGTCTTTGGGTGGATAATTTCTGCCACTGCTTGAGCACAATGGGGAGCCCTGGGGAAGCCTTCCTGAAAGAGTTGCCTACCCGCACTGTGTCCGATTTACATTCCTCTGTGTTATGCTGACACACAGCCTGGCGTCAGCAAAGCTTTCTTGGTGTCTAGATTGCTGCTTCTGTTTGATTAAAACATGCAAAGTGTCTTTCAGAGTGAAGGAATGGGTTTAGGAAGAGGAAGCTGTGTAAGGCTCAGTTTGCATTACCGAGCCATGACGGGCTTGGTTTGGTAATTCCCTCTCTCTAGGCCCAGAGTTTCGGTGGTTTCAGGTTTCAGCCCAGCACAGCATCAATAACTCCATTCTTCCAGGAAGGCCAGACTTAACTTTCATTCCATCCGTCCCCTTCTCCCTGGGAGAGTAAGGCTGATCAACATAAATACGGGTTCAGGGTGCAGTCTGAGCAGGAGGAAGCACCTTTTGCTGTTTCTTGTCTTTCTGCAAGCAGGCAGGGACCGCTGTCACCTTTCCCTATGTAACCACTGAAGTGTCCAGCTGCCCCTACAAGGGTTCGGCTGCCTGTACCTCAGGCCAGTTTCAAGTTCTCAGGACATCTCAGGACTGTCCCTCTGCTTAGTTTTCCGTTTGGCTCCACGAGCTCAGGACATGCTCTGAGCAGTCTTGATAGTTTTGGAGGACGTGACTTTACTTTACAGTGCCTATGGAAAATTTGAAGTGTTTGACAACAGCGTATCTGTGTCTTAAAGCTGCTCTGTGCTACTGAAGGACAATTATTGAAATGAATAAATAAATGGACCAAAATAAAATTCAGGAAAGAAAACAGCTCAACAGGAAAGTTATGAATGTAGCTGTCAGCCTGGTTTTGTTCATTTTCGGCCTGATGACAGTCGCAGGCGCAGGATTCAGTGACATTCAAACCCTTCTCTACAGGTGAAGGCACACAAAATGGGATCTAATTTGTTCTTCATGGAGCATCACTTTCTGACTTTTTTTTTTTTTTTCCAAGAAACTACAGGTAATTTATGTCAATGTCATCAAAGACATGTTCTTGCTACTCTCACAACTGTGACCTTGTATCCAGCAAAGAGTTATAGCGGGTAACCAGCGAGATGCTCAGCTTATGTCCACAGGGCAGATTTTCCAGGCAGCAGCTATGCTGGCAGGGCTACCTGCCATGCTGTCCAGCCACATCGGTGCCAAGTGATTCTGGGAAAATGTGTGGGGTGACACCACAGACCAGTAACGATGGAGGTGAATTCCTGGAAGACACTTACCAAAAGCAGCAGCCCATGGGATGTGCTACTGTAGGGACAGCTGAAATGTGGGAGGAGGGGTCAGACCAGTCACACCAGCACATTGCAGTGTCCTGTCCGCACAGCAGGCAGCAACCTTACTGAACCAGTCACAGAAAATTGGCTGCCTTGGCCGTGAGGAAACAGCTTAGCTGTCATAGCTTTCACTCAGAATTAGCTATGAGCTGGCCAGGCATAAATTGCTTTTAGAGCTAGTCCTGCCAGCTGTATTACCAACAAAGCAAAAATTGTCTGAGGAACAAGGTTCGGGTTCACACGCTTAAACCCTACCTGTCATAAGGTTGCTAAACTTTTCCCTAGGGCTGGCACTACAATATTTACTGTATTGGCATGCTGTCTTTTCTGTTCGACTGCTGCATGATCATATTATAACACGTCCTGTTGACAAGGACTAAACTCAGATCAAACTACGTAAAGAGATAACTGTGGCCTTGATAACTCCATGGTGAAACCAGAGTAAATTACTGCTTGCCAAGTGAAATATTCCCTGTTTATTTCAGATTAAACAAGCTTAGTGTCTGGCCTTCGGATCATGTTATTTCGCTAATTCAACTGGGTCATATTTATAAATTCATGTAGTGATCAAAATGAGCCAATAAATGCCAGCACACAATCCCAGCACTTACAAACCATCAAATGTATATATTGGCACTTCTCCTATTTGCTGACAGCAGGACAAATAGGTTTCGTATTGGGACATCAAAGTCTGTTTCAGCAACTGGATGCATGACAAAGCCATGTTATAATCTGGGTACTGATTACTGCATTGAAACATGTTGGCTCAGCATGTGGTAGATTTGGATGTGTAGATAGATCAACTTTTTAGGGGCCTATGGCTTGAATTCAGCATGGAGAAGGTTGTCAGCGTTATTTGTGCTAATTGAGGAAACGGCATGGGAAACTCCTTTCCACTGCAGATACGGCCAGAGCTCAGGAAATGTCACCGCTCCTCAGTGGTTTTTGTAACAGCCAGTTAGTTTGTCTTGAGGTAGAGAAGCAGCCTTGTGTCTTAACTGCTTTTCTAAACTGTGCTGAAGCCTGTTTGGGTTTTGTCCAATTCTTGTGTTTTTACCTGTTCCTGGAGGATGGATTGAACTGTTAGGTCACAAACATATTAGAGGAGCATTTTAGCTGTATTTGAGGCTGGCAGCACAGGGTGAGATTCTCTGCCTTGATTGGGTTTATTTGTAATGTTGACAGTAACTGAACACCAGGAAATAAACATAAAGTTTGTGCTCATGCTTTGCTAGAAGAGTTTCCTTGCTGCTGAAAAGAATGCTTTTACCCAACAGTAACTCTTTATTTTCATTCAGGTAGTGTTTTGGATATGTTGTGCTACTCTTAATGTATTCCCATGTTCATTTTTCCGGAGAAGGCAGGCTGAAATGTTGCCAACTCTTTTAAGTCCTTTCTGTTACACTGAATCAGCTGCTGTGATTTTTACCTTTGCTCTTGGTCAAAGTATTACTCACTATTATATTTTTGTACTTTTTTTTAAACATAAGAAATTGCAATACAAGTGTTTGTTCCATGTGCCTACGTTTCCTCCTCCTTCAATGAAAACACCAGCACATTACTTTTATTATTAATAAGACAGGTACATCTAGAAGCCCTTGATGTTCTCTTGAGGGATTCACAGCCCAAACAGAAGTGGAAGAAATTAAGTGCCTTTATTTGCATTTATGAACAAGGAACTGAGGTAACCACAATTAAAGGGGAACTTAATTCCTTCTTATTGAAAGGCCAAACAAAGAAATTTTCAGCAAGGCTCAAAACAGACCCAGGACCAGCAGGTCTGTGTTCTGCAGATGGCTCTGAACATGGTTCCACTCACTGGCCCCAGCAGTGCCCAGCCTAGCCATGCATCCATGTGTCCCTCCGCCTGAGCTCAAGCCAGCAGCCCAGGTCTTTGCCAGCACCTTCACTAGGTCAGCGCAGTTCTCCTGTTCCCAGTGCAAGGTGCTCCTGGAGCTGCTGGCCTTCTGTCCCCTCAGCTTTAGTAGTAATTCTTGTTGAATCAACACCTGTAGTGAGGGCTTGTGGCTGCTTGTATTGACAGTTGAAGGCCTCCAGATTGGCAGCTACTGAGAAATGGCTGCCTTGTGCAGGAGGTCATGGCAGACCTTTTCCAAGTGCCAGTCCACGGGAAGAGTTTTGCAGCTTTTACAAGTAGAAGGTGGAGTCAGCTGTAACCTGACTTACCTTCCTTGGCATTTTGAAGTCTGGTGAAACATGATGCATAATGACACTTATTCTGCCTTTGCAAGTAGGAGACTGCCCTTATGCCGAAGTGTCTCATCAGTGAACCTCACCTCAATGCAGAGTGCTTATTCAGATGTAACCACGAGAATGAGGGCTAGCTAAATAATGCCTCCAACTGAAAGGATCCACTGAAGCTCATTATAATGATCTTAATGACTTCCAATTCATCTGTGCCTGTGATATCAGAGTGCAAAGGTAATTATGGAAGTGCTAAATACTATTATTATTTGACATTAGTGGCTGGGTGGGGGTGAGACCTGGTGAGTCCTTCCCCCATCTGGCCTAGAGAGGAATAAAGGTTGCCCCCTTCCTTCCACCCCTTTCATGGTCTGGGAAGGAAGGACTGTGCAGGCAGGGTGGATCCAGGACTCTCCTCCCTCTTCCAGGTGTGTCAAACTTGGCTCTTACTTTGCCTCCTGGTGTCAGGAGGTGGCTCCTTTGCATAGCAGGAGCTTTGGTGCACATGCAGCAAACTGGAAGAATGGGGAAATGCTTCCACATCACCCTTCCTGCCTCCAGTTCGGCAGCAGAGGAAGCAAACATGCCATCTCTCTGTCCCCTGCTGGTTTTGCTGGTCTTTCCCTCAGTTTAATCTGTCTCTCCTGTGGCCCTTTGGTACTACCTGATGTTGGGTATTCCCTTCATGCTCCCTCCTTACCTGTTTGATCTCAGCTGGGGCTCACTAGCACACGTGCTCCTTGGCTTGCATAGGATTTCTGTTTCCTCTGTGCTGGCAGCTCAGACTCTGAGAATAAGGAGGGGGACATTCATACCAGATGACCCCCCGATGTATCTTCCAGCCTTACTCAGTGATTCGGAGGCCTTGGCTCACTATTGACATTGTTCTAGCCTAGGAAAGTGCTAACCCTTTGACCCATGAGGAGTTTTTAAGGAAACACCGATAACTTACATGGCTAACAATTTGCAACCTGACTTTGGTGTGGTGCCCAACACTGTGTGATCTGTGGGAACCCTCCATGCTGCCAGGGTCTGTCCAGCAAAGCTGCAAAGACCAGCCTTGCAGGCCCTCCCGGATCATGGCTGAAACAGTGAGAGCACATCCGATTAGCTCTGCTTACTGATCATGCCAGCCTCTGCTAGGAGAAACCTGTGTGGTGATGATTCAGACTTAAATGATTACTTGACCCAAAGGAAGACTGGATGATACACTGAGGCTGGGACACACCAGCAGTGATTATGAGATGATTCACTCCCTGTGCTCTGCCATTCAAAACATCCTCTGTATTGCGCAGGCGGGGCCATTCATGGAAGCTGCAATGAGGAAGTGATATTTGCACCTTTAGCTGCCACCTTCTCACCAAACCTTTCAGCTGCAGCCTCTGGCGTGATGCTCGTCTTCCTCTGCTCATGCCGACAGCAGAGAGGATGCTGGCAGAGGCAGCTCCCTGATGCTGCCAGGCAGCTCCTGCTGGTAATGTCCATCCTCACCCTAACAGGGTTTGGCCAAAAATGTAGTGCAGCCAGGCATCCCGGTGTCCTCCCAGCACCATCCTGTGCAGTGTGGAAGCACATCATTGGACTGTAATGCTAAAGTGAAGGGCAGGTGGGAACTCAAAGTCCTTTAATTCTCAGTGCTCCAGCCTGTAATTTGCATGTCATTCTTCAAATCTCTCATAAATTCTTTGCACTGCTGTTCCCACTTCCATTTTTCCTGCTGTCAGAAACATGGAGCTTACACAGCCCAGACTGCTTCTGTGTTTCTTTTGTAGGGGGGCACATAGCCTGCTGTATCTTTTTTTTTCTCGTGTTGCTGTCTATACTTTCCTTCTTCCCATTCCACCCCCCTTTTTGTCCTTCACTCTCCCTCTCCTCTCCTCCAGATTTCCTTCTGCCAGATACGTGCACTCATATGGTTTCACCAGAATGTTCTCGAGCGCACTGACTACATCTGTCTTGTCCTGCTGAATGCTTCCCAAAGCACTGGTATTACTGCATGCAGAGCAGGGAAGTCCTCAGCACCTGGGAAGAATTCTCCTTTTTCCTGACCCAGGAACTGATACTGCTTGTGGTAGTTTGCTGGAGGCACTGGTGAGATCTGAGGAAACTTTACTCATGTTGTCTGGGACTCACAAACGTGTTGGGGCTAATAACACACATGGTTTGTGTTGTGCTTTCCCTAAAGCTAAGTTGAGCAACATGTTAGTTTACAATTTAGGTATTACTCAGAGCTCCTAAACCTCGTGTTTTGCCAGTGATGAAGTTGCAGCCTTGTAGTACAACGCTCCTGACATTTTCTGTGTAGTGTAATGGCCAAGCTCCAGCAGAGCTGTGCTCCATCCTCTTCATCTTACAGCTCTGCCTGGACTTCTTTCAAATTTAAGTCTTCAGCTGTCATGCAGTCGTGCCAGCTATCCTATATGTCTAAATAACTAGGTGAACTATCTCTGGAAAATAATCTGTCCAATGAACGTAGCCTTTTCTTCCTGTGAGTGAACTGTCTTTCAAATATATTTTACGTGTTGTAGTACTATCTGTGCTTTGTCTAAGCCTGTGCTAGCTATGGATTCTCTGTGTGCTCTTGGATATAACTGTGGTTTTAAGTACCCACCGCCGGTTATTCATAGTGCACATTTAGTCATTTAACAAACATGGTATTAGTTCTGCTCTCTAAGTGGATGACTAATACTCTTATAAATAGGAGGAATGTGATCTGAAAGGTCACGTGAATGTTCCCAGTGTGAACATATCCCCAAACTATGAGACTTCTCATTCCAATAACACGCTTGTAAAAAAGAAAATGCTCATTATTAGGGAGAAGAAAAAGGGTTCAAAACCCATTCAAGCAATTTCTCTGCTTTAATTCAAACAATTTGCAAATTGTTTGTTGAGTTTTGCATTGCAAAAGGTTTTTGCAATGTTTGCTTTCTCTGCAATCTCTCCTGACCCGCTTGAAACCTAATAATTGCCCCATTGGAACAATCCTGATCTCTCTTCTGTGCCAGTGCCCTCCCTTGGAACATTACAGGACCTGAATGTTTATTAAGTAGATACAAGAAGCATCTTTCAGCTTCCTTCCCAAACTCTTTCACATCCCATTGGAAAGTAAGACAACACCTAACACTGGATTCCAAGGAAATTAGAAGAGTGCACAGTACAGGTTTCTGCACTGCCTGTAAACCAACAGCTTTGCTCAGCTCAGTACCATGGGGAGAAGATGCAGATGCTGTGCTGGCCAGGCAGTGGAAGGGAGGGAGGAAGGGAGGACCAGTAGCCTCAGGACATCCAGCTTCATTCCGTGGCTGTACCCCGGACTCTCTGAGGGTATGTCTGTAGCATATGCTTAGCCTGGGTTTGAGCCCATTCTGTCTTCATGCACTGCCTGTTTGGGTGATTAAAGTCCTTGGGTGGCCTGTGGCATCCCTTTGGTCAAGTCTGAGGCCCTGCTTGGCTGGAGCAGTGAAGGGAGGGCTATCATGCTGGGACTGAGGCAGGAGGGTTCCTGTGGAAGCCATGTGCCAGGTGTTGGGTTGCTGCTGCTACTAGCTGTTGTGATGCTATCCCTGTGAGGCACCTCTTTGCTTGCTGTGGTGTGAAGTCAAAGTGAAGCCCTTCTGTGGAGAAACAGGCAGCCGTGGCACCATCTTCTCCCCTCTCTACAACTCCGGTACGTGCAGGGGCCCATATCTGGGTCTTTGAGCTGGTGGAGCAAAGCAGGGTGAGATGCTCCTGGGGGCAGATTCAACTCCCAGCTGGGAGGTGGCACTGCCTGCATCAGCACTTCTCCATTCACCCTCTTCTGTGTCAGATGTGATGGTTTAAGCCATCTGTAGCTGAAATTAGCTTGACTTTGCAATAGAACAAAGCAGAGGAGAGGACTTGCATGGCTGGCTCAGAGATGTGCCCTAATCAAAACAAGCTGTTACTCTGGGTTGCTGGCCAAAGCCCCAGGCACAAGCCTGGGTGGCATGTGGCTATGCCTGTGCTAATAAACCAGGCAGGGGCAGGAGCTGTGCTCTGCTTTGTGGCTGAGTAACACTGTCTGGCCATGGTGTGACACATAAATCTTCTTGCCTGCCAGAATCGTATGGCCACGTACAGACTACCTATTGGGAACAGTCTTGGCCCATGCTAACTCCTGGACTGTGCTTGGGAACGTTTTGGGAGAGCACTGGTTGGCCTGGGCCAAAACTGTACCTGGGACCACACTTTGAGCTGGAGGGATGGATGGTTGAGCTCCCCCAGTGATGCCCTGATTCACTGGCTTGATTTTCTGCTCTCATTGCTGCCAGTCTGGCTGGTGTCAGGCAAGTTACCTAACGCCTGATATCAGAAAGAGAAGACTCTTCCAGCTTCATTTCTAGTCTTTGTCACTTTGTGCCCTCTCTCACATGGGGATAAGGGTGCATCCTTGCCTATGGAGTAATGAGAATGGGATACACTGGGAAAATGGGGTGTGCTACTGGTGAAAGTCCAAACTCATTGCAGTGGTCTATAGAAACTGGATTCAGCGAAGAGTTGGGTTTGTGGTATACACGTGCCATAAAGATGGTATTCCTATCTCACAGACCTATCATAATTTTGTCCATTCTTATTATACGGTTACAGAAATGCATTGGCATTAAAGTGTATGGGATAAAAGCAGTCAGTTGTGTCCTATATTCTCCTCCTGCCAGACTTTGTCATGACTTTAGGTTGCAGATTAGAAAGGACAGCTGAAGATTGGTTCCCCCAAGCAGTCTATACACAGACAAGAGGTTCCAGAGATTTGATAGACTCTACATGATGTTCCTTTCTGAGCACATGACATTTTTCTGAACTTCAGCAGTCTCCAAGGTTTAATTTCAGAGGAAGATAGTATATATAAATGATACTTGATTGAGAAGTGCGTGTGCAGGGCTTATGAAACAGTGTGCGTGTCTGCATGTGCGTGCATTAAAATAACAGGGCAAAGGTGACTGCAGTATATTATTTACCTGCTGGCTCAGATTTATCTGCCTGCCTTAGGGTCTCCCAGCTCTTGTCTCTCAGAGTTTGTTCCTAGAGACAACTTCATTGTGAAGAACTGTGTTTGAGGGTGCTTTCCCACAGCTAGTACCGGGGGGCTGAGTGGTACATTTAGACTGAAATCAAATGTTCCACCTGGGTTATTTTGGGTGTGCTGACATCTGCTTGCTTGTGGGTGCATCTGAATTTCTCCTCTCTTGGTCAGTAACAGAGCATTTTCCTTATTGATGGCAAGCAGGTGGTAGCAGTGGGGGCAGGTCACGGTTGTGACTACTGGCCAGCTGACAATGGACAGGGATAAAACCACAGAAAAAAGATGGGAAGGACAGATAGTGCAATTACACCTAATAAGGATCAGCATGACACTAGATGTGCTATATACATGCCTGAAACCTACGCATATAAACACATAAAAGACCACACTCAAGACGTGGAATCAGATTCTTCCATAGAGCAGCCACAATTGCAGAAAGAAACAAAAAACGTTTTTTTTTTTTTTACACTCTGGTGCTGGCAGTCAGAGCCTCCCCTCTCACTGTGCCTGGGAGAAGAGCGTGTGAAACGTGAGCAGAATAAATGATCTGCTCGTAACCAGCATGGCAGGCACCTGTGAAGCACCTCACTGCAGCACCTTCCTATGCCAGGTGGGTGTCAGGGCCAGGCATCACAACTAGTCAAAAGCAAACCTAGCTATAGTAGATCTTCAGCAAGATCCTCAGAGGTGGCTGCTGCAAAAATGCATCTACACATTCTAGACGATGGATATTTTTTTCAGCATTGTTCAAATCTTGCTCCCTGCACTTGGATAAATGCAGACCTGGCTTTGCATGTTGCGGGGCTGTTGCACTTCTGAACAGAAGCCATTTTGCAAAGGAGGAAGGAGCAGCACCTGTCCTCCTCACAAGCTGCCATCTCTGTCCCAGGGTTCAAGAAAACCAGAAAGCATACCCCCAAAGCTTTCTTCTTTTCCACAGCGATGCAAGAGAACAAAACAGGAATTTTCTTCGAAGCAGTAACAGGGCAGGCTTTGCAGCATTCTTACAAGGGTGAATTTAGATGCCAGCGAGTGGAATTTCTAAATGCGTTTCCCTTCCTACACCTTTTCTTTTTCGTCTCCATAAATCTGTGTCAGTTTTTAAAGGACCTATTTTGGGGGGAGAGAACGGGGACAGAACAAGTGATGAGCTATTCAGAGCTAAAAGAAGAGATTCATGCTGCCAGAGGTAAGACTGTAGAAAAATGTGTCAGTGTAGCAGATGACAGTTCTCCTCTCTTAATGCCTCTCTTGAAGCATCAAGGTGTACGTGTTTCTCAAAGGGGCTGTACATCTCAGAGGTAGTCTATGAACTGCATGTGGAAGCAGTTGCCATGGCAGTGAGTGAGTGTAAGTTAGAACGTGTGATTAGCCAGAGTTGGCCTAAATAGCTGAAAGGAAGGAAAAAAGGAAGGGGAAAAAAGGCCGAGGATTTTCTGTTATTTCTGATACAGATCCATCAGTATTAGGCTGTGCCAGGAAGAGGAAGCCGTGCTGATGGAGACGAGCTTGCAGGAGAATGCTCCTGCCACCACCACCAGCAGCACATGCTGCGAGGGGACCCTTACCCCCTTACAACATGCCAGCAGCACAGCAGCTGCACGCTGGAGAGGGGCCATTAGCACAGACAAGTCCTGTTAGCTTTGATTCGCTGAAATGGGACTTCTCCAAAGTCAGAGGCGAGGCCAGGGCAGTGCTGGGCCTTCAGCGACCCAGAGAGCATCTCCTGGTTGATGTGGGGCAGAGTCACATTAGAAGGTGGGACACTGGCTTGCAGAGAGGTTGCAAGGCTTGCCCCAAGTGACACAGAAATCTGCCAGTCTGGGTGGGTTGTTAACTGGGGAACTCCCTGTCCCTAGAGCCATTCCAATTCTTCTAGCCCACTGACCTATGTCTGCTTGAAGCATGCTTCTGAAAGGTCTCCCATCATCATTTGGAGCCAGAGAATTGGAGAGCGCAGACCTTTTTTGTTAATTCATGACAGTGGCTAGTCACGCTTGCTCGTCAAAAGATGTAATTGCACCTTATATCTAATTTAAAAGTGTATGGTATTAGCATTCAGCCTCTGGTGCCTACTGTGTTCACTGCTATATTTAAAAAAAAACCCCAAAAAACAGAACACCAAAACCAAAAAACAAACCTCTTCTTGAGATCCTGTGGGGTTTTGCTGTGAAGGTTTCTTATGCACTAGAATCAAGCTTGTTTTTTAAAAAGTGAAAAAGCAGAATTCTTTCTCTCAAGGGGTTTTCTTTTAACTCTTCTCAGGGAAATGTGGAAGTCTGGGAAACTAAGGTAAAGAGGTCTCAATACCAGCTCTGGATGGAAAAATGTTCTCTCTAGCAGCTGTAGAGCATCACATTAGGGGTCCGGATGCCCAGTGTAAAACAAACAGAAGAGATCTATGCAAGCTGAGAGTATGCATGTAAGTGCTTGCAGGAGCAGAACCTGTTAGCCCAAATCTCTTCTCTCATAGCTTTCTAAAATAGAGAAGTTTAATTTACAGTAGCCTAGAGTGCTTCTGCTTCTTAGTCCTTTGAGTGAGGCAAGATACAAATCTACTCAGGCCAATCCATAGCATTTGCCATTTAACCAAGAATGTTTTTCTCCCCTCCTGTCCTAAGGGATCTGTAGGTTCCTCCTTTAAGAGGATTGCAAACCAGCGGTACTTACTGTGCTTAATGGGCATCAATTTTGGCTGGCAGAGCTGGGGGGAGAGAGATCATATGGCCTGCATTGTAGGAGGAAGAAAAGAAAAGCTCACAACAGCTATTTGCCCTGCATATCGGGTTGGGTTTTTCCTGTTATTTTCAGGAGTCTCCTGCACCTCCTAAATCCTTGTCATCCAGGTTTGAGAGCTGGGACTATCTTCTTTGGCACCAAGTCAACAATATGTTTTTTAGCACCAGCAGCCATTCATATTTTACATTAGTGTTCCTCTCTGTTCCTTTCAAGCAATAATCGTAAATATCAGCTTTCATTCCTAGAGCGCCTTTCATCCCAGGGGCTCCCAAAGCACTTTCCAAGCTTAACAAGCTTATAGTAGAGTGTTCCTTTAGAAGGGGTGAAACTTGCTTCCCACTGAAGCCTGATTTTGGGAAGAAAAACCCTGAATTATAATGACTTCAATACATGAGAGACTCTTGGCAGCTGTTATTCACAGCACATGTTCCCTTACCAAAAAAGATTGCTTCGTGCTCCTCCATCCCCCCATCTTAATCCAGCAGTGCTTAGTTACCTGGGGGAGAAGAGTGCAAGAGATGAGAGATGATCATCCCTTGTGATTTAAGGAAATTCTTCTTTTTTTTTTTTCCTGGAATTCTATTGCTGCTCTCAACAGTTTCTTCTGGCAACTCCATACCCATCCAGTCTATTTTCTCTTTATTGGAGCAAATGTCCTAGGGCAGAGTTGAATGTCCTCTGGCTCTAACCAGTGAGGTCACCAGGCACAGTTGGGCTGTGCTAAGGGTCATATGAGAAACTGTAGTCCTCTTCAGGACAAAGTCAGCTGGCCTAATTTAAGTCACATTCTCCTGCAATCAAAGCAAAGCTGGTCGCTTTGCCCTGAAATGAATCAGGACTTTTCAAATAGTCCTTTATTTGGCTCATCTCTGGGTGCAGTAAATCCAGAAAAGAAGATTGCTGATGGTAATTTCTGAACTGATGAATTTGTTTCCTAATGAATCTTATGATTAATTTTAGGGCAGCTTGAATCTGAGCAGTGTCAATTTGTTTTCACTGGTTTCAAGAGGACTCAGTATGATAGGACCTGTAGATCTTGTAATGCACAGAGCTTTCTTCCATGCCAGCTCTGTGGGAAGTGATCTCTTCTCTGCTTGGCTGAGAGAGGCCTAGGTGAGGCACATGAACTCCCATTGCTTCTCCAAGGACACACGGAAAACCTGTGGTAGAAGGGGAAACAAAAGTCCTATCTCTAGTTCACTGCTTCAACCGCACAAACATAATTTATCAATACAGATAGCTTTAGATGAAAGATACATCAAAGCATATTTCTGGCTGCTGCCTTCAGAGGTAGTACTAAAACTCCTGGGGGAATGTAAGCAGTAAGATATGATCCAAGTATCTAAATCCCCATCTTCTTACTGTCTCTCCTCCTCTCTCACACTGGTCGGGTTCATAGGGAAGCCCTTTTTTGCAGTTGTTTTGTCATCTATTCCCATTGGTAGATTTTGGTTCAGAAATGCATTTTCACTCTTTTCCAACAAAAAGCTGCCTATTTTTGCACTAACTCTGAAGATCTGTAAACTGGCAAAGGATCCAAAAAGAATAATGAACCAGCAGATACTGTTTATATTGGCCACTTTGTACAAGTGCTGATATTAGCATTTCTGAAAGGATTCATTCATCACTGAAAAAAGGTTTGTACCTATCAATAGGAGCTTGCTTGGGAGGGCCTGTGTGCCTCCTTTCCTCTATCAACAAAATGTAGAAATCTCAAGAGATGATTTCACAGTGGTTGTTAATGCATGCCTATTATTTCAGGACAAGAGTAAGCCACTGAAAATATTCCATGCTGAGCTCTGTTGGTGTAATGAAAGCAGAAGTTAACTTACAGAAAAATCTTACTTATTTTCATGTGTCTTATTTGTTTATGTATTTAGAGACCTGAATATATATATATTGAAACTGGAAAGCTCTTGCGCTTTTTCTTAAACTAAAATCATGTGATACAACCTCAAGCCCAGTGATTACTTCTCATGCCATAGAAAATCTAGTAGACCTGTGCTAGGAAGAGCAATGTCTGTCAAAAATATTTTGCCCTTTACAGACTATGACATCTTCTGGCGATGTCAGCAAAATAAACTTACTTTTATGAAATATCCTTAAGCCTTCGTTACCTCCCACTGTTTGTGACACTTCTTGCAGTCTGCATTCAGTTAGTTGCCTTCACAGAAAGGTTTTGGTTTGGTTTTTTTTTCATAAAACGAGAGGTTTTTATGTTCTACACTGGCCCAGCTGTCATGTTCAGAGGTGGAACAGGTCCTCTTACAAGGCCAGCAGCCAGCGTGTGTTCCATCCTCATACTGCAGATCAGATGTCTCTCAGCAATGGAGGACACATAACAACAGCATTTGTTTGGGTGTCAGAAACATTCAGTCTCTGTGAGATGCCTACATTTTACTAGGATTCCTTGGCACACTGTAGGATGAAGATCTGAAGATCACACTCTTTTTCAGGTATGTTGTTATGTTATAACCTCTGATACACCATTTTTCTTTTAACCTTTTGATTGCTTCACTTTTAGGCTGTAAGCAGCTGAGGACTAGGGCTCTTTCTGGACACTCACTTAGCTCCTGGCACAGCACAGCTTCAGTTCTGGCAGGAGACTTAGACCACTGCTGCAATCCTAACACATTATAAAAAAAAAAAAAAAAAAAAAAAGGGAAATCTCTGGAAGCTAACTGG
The DNA here is from genome assembly GCA_025345505.1 of Todiramphus chloris collaris. Taxonomy (NCBI): domain Eukaryota; kingdom Metazoa; phylum Chordata; class Aves; order Coraciiformes; family Alcedinidae; genus Todiramphus; species Todiramphus chloris. The sequence continues at coordinate 11,913,531 of JANVCC010000020.1, read as the reverse complement.
TTTACTGGTTTGCAAGTGCCCCTTTCATGTGAAACATGATACTGCACTCATAAAGCAGAGGAAGAAAGCAAGCATGAGTGAAATGAGAGACCAAGGACCAGCCTGCTGCCTTTACTGGGAAGTCCTCTCAGAGGGGCATGAGTCTCTGAGACTTCCCTGTTGGAATTTATTCTCAACCCTTTAAATTGTTGGTCAGGGGAAGCTGGGCTGATGGCTGATGAGGAACCATGAGGGTCACCCCCCACACAGACAGGTAATGCTCTCTGCCTCTCGGAGGCTCTGGTTTCAGCATGCAGCTCTTCAGCATCCTGTTGCATGGAGGGAGCAGAAATAATGCTAGGACTCTCTGAAGGGGTGAGTGGGTACATAAAAGGCCAGCGGTGCACATAAGGGATTTCATCATAAGTGGTTGGAGAAGTGATGCCTGCTCTGCAACAGGCAAGTACTTCTGTGCACAGAAATGGGATAATTTCCCTTTGGTCCAGGGCCAGCAGTCTCAAAGGTAATCCTCATGGTATTACTTCCAAAGATGAAACAAGGGTATTATGGGCACTGCCACTCAGGCGGGTAATCTTTAAATATAGCTGCAAATTGACTGGTTTAATGCTAACAAACCCTAATGGTGAGGAAGACAAGGCAGGTAGCAGCGCTGATACAATATAATATAATGCGATGGCTGATAAATGTGACTCATTTTAGCCAGAGACTTTAGTATAGGAAGTTGGAGAAAAGATATAAAAAGAAATCTGAATTTTCTTTCCTTCCCGGTGAAGGTCACTGCCAGGAATAGCATGGGAAATAACTAATGGAGGAAGAAATGTTTCCCTTCAAATTACAAGTATTGTCCTTCTTAACAGTTTTGTTCTTCTCTCTGGGCTCCTGTAACAGACACCAGCAAACATGCCGGGCCTTTCTCCCTGAAGCTGCTGACAGATATCCCACCTGGCAGGTGGTGAACGCGCAGGACTGGCTGTGGGGTGCTGCTGGTGTCTGTTAATGGGTGTCTGCCTCGCTGGCAGTCCACCCACCACCAATGTGCTCAATGGGCCTGGGAGACTGAATGGGGCTCTGTGAAACAGCAGCCAAATTTTCCTGGTCAATGTGGAGGCACAGTGCCAAGGCTGCGTGTGAGAGCCCATGCAGCCTGCCGCTGAGGGGGTTTCACCCTTTCCCCTCTGCTTCTGAGCCCTGAGGTGGTGGGTCTTCTTTTCAGCCTCACCACCGGTCCTGACCCATCAGTCCCTGTGCTTCATGGGGGAGGACATGGATGATGACATGGATGGCACCATGGATAACAAGTGACCGTTGCACTTGCAGCAGCACTAGTGGTTTTCTTCTCATCTCATGGAGACCTGGGAGGCTCTGGGCTGCTTGTTTGTTCCCTGTGACCAGCACTGCTCTTACACATGGGCAAGGGGAAGCCATGCAGCTGCCCCTGCAGTGCAGTATGCATGCAGCGCTATGTGGGGCAGGAGACATTCATGATGCAGCCCATCTGCTGCACAGGAATGCAATGCTGCAATTTAATTCCCTTTCCTCAAAGTGCTCTTGGAGTGAGGGTGGGCAAGGCAAGGAGCTTCATGTCACCACCCTGCAGGCTGGAAACTGGGCAGCTGCACAGGGCCGAGGGGCTGCTTGCTGCTCTTTGAGGCACTGATTTGTTTTCTTTCAGGTGGATGTAGTAGGGAGGAGTGCTGATGGGAAGCTCTGAGCTTCGCACTCCCAACTAAAATCTCCTGCACATGACTGTCCCTTCTGACACCAAGGACTGATCACATTTTCCATTCTTGAGTCCATGTGGCTGCTCTGAACATCCCAAGTTATCTGTGTGCAAACCAGTTGTCTTTCCTGCTGCTTGGCTTTTGACAGCTCACCAGGCCTTCATCATTGCTCAGCATCTGCATGCTGGGATCATTAAGGCAGCTAAGATAATGTTAAGACACATTCATTTTTGGAATTCTTTTCTTTTGGGAGTCCAGGAGGTGAGAGTTCACATCCTCCCTCTTTCAGCAGGCTTTTGACTCTGCAGCGGACTTGCAGAGGTAGGAGCACTGCGGAAGTCCTGAGCGCCCCAGAGCTCCCATATAGCACTAGAAAAACCTATTACAGGAAAGCTGCTAATAACAGAGGTAAGCTCTTTCTTACCCACATTTTCCACTGGTGTTAAAGACTCTGGAGAATCATCTTGTTTCAGCCACATTCCCAAACTGCTTTTTGGTCTTTATCCAAAACAAGCCTGTGCATTGAGGTTTCCTACCCCAAAATTGTCTAACTAAATGAAGGGAATGACCTCAGATACAGAGAGTTGCATAAGGATGATCTGTGACTTGTATGTCTTCCTGTTGACTTGAATTTTGGCACTTTCATTCTGCTTGTTTTATCACTTTTCAAGGCGTGTGTTTTGCTCTTCTGGCCATCTCCTTATGGTCATGAGGTTTGGGGTCACACGTTCTCCTGCCTGGGGTGTTCACAGCTGCTGCTTCTTGAGATAGTTGCAAGGGCAGTGCAATGGTTCAGTGGAATGACCTGTTGCTCTCAGGTTTGTTTCTTATAGCATCTCCACCAAGAAAGACTGTAAGACTTGTAATTCAGATACTTCAGATACTGCTAGATCATAATCTTGTCAAACTCAAATGTTAGGACTCCTTGTGAATGTGGGGTTTGTGAGCTCTTTTACCACAGCTTTTATTCTCTTTTTGTTGAAAAAATAAGTTATATAATTCAAATTTTTCCTTCTTCCTTCTCTTTTTTTGCACTCATATTTATCATATTTGCAGATAGACTATGCCTATGTTAACAGTTGGTGTGGTGCAGTGGAAGCAGATCCATAGAGGTGGCTGTTTGGTGCTGAGGACTTGACATGTCAGGGGATTTACATCAGACTGCCTCTGCTCTGGTTCCCAGGGACCGGACTGTCATTAGAAGTTGGAGCACAAGAGGTGCTCTCTCCTGGAGTCCATCTCCTGGTTTCCTTTCCCTCAAATGGAATGCAGTTTAAAAGTTGCTCCCTGACATAAATCAAAACACAGCAAATAGGACAAACAGGAGATTGGCCTCATAAGCTCACTCCTGATGCAAACAAAAACAGGCACGTAGGAAAACCTGTCAAAAGACCAAGGTCAAGAGACCAAAGACATCGCTTTACCCTGAGGTCCGTCATGGTTCAAATGTATGGCCAACGGGTCGGTTATTTGGCCAGTGAAACAGCCGTTTAGCTTGGCTGAGCAGCTCTCTTGTTCTTTTTTGGATATAGCTGCTAAGCTATTCTTCCCTCTTTGTACACTTCCCCTTTTCCAAACCCTCACTAAGCATATTCATATATATATATCTATCTATTATATATGTGTGTGCGTAGGCAGTTGTGTCTGCTGCCGGGATTTCCTCCCAAACAATACCTGTTGTGCTGGCCACAGCGGTTCTCTTGGTTCCCATGCTCAGAGCAGTTTGAGTTTCCTGCTGGCTCAGCAGCAAGACTTACAGGGCTTTTTATACTTATTCTTCTTCAGGAGCCAAGCGGAGGAGCGCAGTTTGCCTGTGAATAGCGAGCTGGCTGGGCAGGCGGCAGGAAGCTCGCATACTAAACCGTGTGAACTTTGAGGAGGGGAGGAAGGGGGTCGGGGACCGCTGGCTGGGCTTCATGAGGTGTTTGCCACAGCCCTCTGCCTTATAAACTCACCGTCTCAGCACAGGGATGCTCTCTACCAAAGGAATGAAACTATCTCTAGAATGGGAGTGGAAAGAAATGAGAGAACTGGAAATGGAATTATAGAGGAAACATGTGGAAGGCTTGGAGACTGGAGAAGAGTGAGGAGGCTTGGGTTTTAATTATTCACGTGAAAATTTGTGCATGTGTTCCCTGCATGGAGCGATGCCACAGCACCTCTGTGGCACACCATCCAGTGGGCACTGCTGAGCTCGCGGGCCCGCTTGCTCACCCCCTGGGTGCCCTGGCAGTGACTGCGCTGTCTTCTCTGGACAGCGGCAGCTTTTCTGCATTGCACAGAAATGAAAACACACTTCTCTCTTCCCCCCCCGGCAGTCCCTCCCCTACTCCTTTCTGCTGCTGTCAGCAAAATTAATAAATAAGCAGGTTCCCATTTGCACGGGCCAGGCATCGTGGTGTGGCTATCAAAGAGGGGTTTGATGAGCACCACTGTGAATCGCCGGTGCCTGCTGTTGGTCATGGGCAAAGGCATCCCTGGAGCAGGGAGAGAGGTGTTTCGGCAGGTGCTGTGGTTCCACTGCAGGTGCAAGTGTGCTAGGAGCATCCTTGGAAAGAGGTGGGAAGGAAGGAAGGAAGGAAGGAAGGAAGGAAGGAAGGAAGGAAGGAAGGAAGGAAGGAAGGAAGGAAGGAAGGAAGGACAGGCTGAGCCTGCCTGCCTGAAGATCAGCTACCTGCCTCCTGCTCATGTCTGCACAGACAAGGAAGAGGCTTTGTCCATGCTTTGAAAATGAGGTGGCAGAGGATCACCCGTGTTGCTCAGATCGTTCCTGAGCGAGAGCGGTCCAATGTGGGCATGGTGTTGTGGCAGGTGTTGGCAGAATGACCCTGTGCAGAGAGAGCTACTGCACTGGCCTGGCTGGAGGGGTGACAGGGGCTGTGGTGCAGGCAGAAGCACTGTGCGTGTGTACAAGATCTATTTTTAGTGTGATGGCATGATGGAGAGAGCCACTGGGGCATGGAAGTACTCAGCAGAGTGACAGCGTGGGAGACGGGGTGAGGCTCAGCTTGGTTAGTCACGCTGTATCATCATTGCGAAGCGATGCAACCTTCCTGGCCTGATCCAAAATAACAACAACCCAAAGCTTTCCCTCTGTTTTGCAGCACCCTTCTCTGAGGGTTTTTTGAGGTGCCCAGGCTCTAAATAATGTTCAGTACACAGTAAATCTGAGAAGCTGGGACCCTTGTTCTCTGCCCAGCTCATCAGCCCTCTCTGTCTAGCTCCCAACTGAGTGCAGAGCAAGGTAACACATCTGCTTGACACCTGCATCCCCCTGGTGTCCACTCAGGACAAGCAGCCTGGCCCAGAGGCCCCCAAGTGCTGGGGAGATGGGAAGATGCGGCTCCAGGTCCCAGAGTTGTCTTGTGGGGAGCCAGTGGAGGTCCCGGGGAGAGCCATCCACCGATCTTATCTAGATCCCAAACAGTCTCTGTCATGGCAGCCTGTGGGACGGCATAGACTTCTCCAACGGTAACTGGTGCTTTCACCATGGTCTTCTTAGAAAGTACAAAAACAGTCTCAAATTTGGGGAATTTACCATCAGATTCTTGCTTTTTCTGTTCACCTCCACTCCTGGTTCAGCAGAAGCTCTGTTTAAATTACATGTAATAGATTACTTTAGTGCCTCTGTCTGTTTTTAAGTCTATCCAACATTTCTTAGACCAGATGTTTACTTGTCTGTAAACCCCTGAAAACTTTAACTGTTTATCACTTACCTTTTTTTTTTTCCTGTAATGAATATCTGTCTCAGGCTGAATGCATCTGAGAAGCTTCAGCAAAAAAAATGGGGTTTGCTTGTTTTCAAGAAAGAGATGAGATAAACATTTTTTTTCCTTCATATTCAAACACATTCTTAAAGTGATCCGTTGAGAAAGTCTAGCACTTTCTGCCTTTGGAGGAGAGGCTTGAAATTTGGCAGATATCAGGGAATGTGCCTTTGGTTGTTCTTTATGGGAGCAAAAAAAAAAGCGCCTCAGATCTCAGACACTCAACAGAAACTTCTTAGGAGTTAGTAGCTGAATTCTCTAAAGGCACTTGCTCTGTGGAGACTTGTGTAAGTCTGGCAGCTAAATCACAGATGAGAGTGCAGCAGGCCCACTGCAGCCTCCTGATGCAGGTGCAGAGCAGCAGCAGCTCTTTGAAATTGTTTTTCCCTGACGACAGGGTCACTGCAGTACTGGGAACCAGACCCCAGAGATGCTCTTGGATGTGCTCTTTTGCTGGTACTTGGGTGAAGACGTGGGGTGGCTGATGTTGGCTAGTGCTACAACCTGATCAAGGGAGGGAGGGAACCCTGTGGCGTCACAAATGCTGAGGACCAAGAGAGGGACTGATGTCAGATGTGGAGCTGGTCGTGGGAGCAGGACCAAGGCAGAAGACAGACTGGGAGGACCAGGAGAAGTAGAGGAAGTCAAGTTTGGGGTTATCTCTCTCCACCAGATCCTGCAGAACCTGGTATATAGCAGACCCAGGGTTTTCTGCTGGGCAGTGGTTGTCCATTGTCAGCAAATATTTGGGGAAGCCATTGCCACAGGCTGTGACTCGTTCCTGCCTGCTCCCTCAGCAGAGGTTGATGGACTATCAGTATTCCTAGTTATTCTGCTTTTCAAGCATGTCGGATTTAACATCTGAGAATAAGAGCCTGTCCTGCCAGCAAGTCCTGCGGTGTCTGGTGTGATGCCTCATGGTGGGATCCCTGCATTTTTGTTTCAGTTTGCTGTCTGCAAATCAACGAAATGACACAAACCCAACGTGGACTGAACGTATGAGAAATTTGTAGGGTGATTAGAAATGCTTGTTTTAACACTGCCTGTGCCTGAGAGCAGCTCCCATCTACACAGGCATTATGATAGTGTGGCTTTTAGCTGCAAGATCAAATGCATACGTAATTCTTTTTTTTTTTCCCTGTGACAGCTCTACCTCATTCAATATCCAGGGTGGACAGTTCTCACCAGGTGAGTGGAGGCTGTGTGGGGAAGGGTCCTCATCCTGCCTTGTTTCAGCTATGCAGGATGAGAGGATCCCTGCTCTGCCTTCATGCCACAGTGAACTCCAGCCCTTGGCAATGGTTACGGCAGCCAGCATCCTTGTCCCTGGCTTGCAGCAAGACCAAAATGGACAGAGTCCTCAGATAAATTATCTGCCAAACTCGAATGAGCTCCCATTGGGCATGTGCCAAGTGAAGTTTTGTATAATTTCTAACTTGACCACAGGCAGGAAAACTAAGGACCCTTGTAAAGGCACATCCCAATTCCTTGGCTGAGTATCGGTGCCAGCCTCTGAAGACAGAGGTGCATAATCTCGATTTGAACAGGGCAAGATAACATATATCTTTCTAATCTTGTTCTGGGAGACAGTTGAATTATTTTAGCTAAAATTTATCAAAAGAAGCAGAGGTCCAATACAGAGTATTTGAGCTCGAGCAGCTGAGCTCTGGCAAGGCTGCGTGTAGCAGAAAGCGGTCATTAATGCGAAGTGCTGCACAATTTTAACTCCAGACAGGGCTTACAGTAGTAAATGAGAAACTTTGGTTCCGTGAATGGCCCCACGAGAAAAGATGTACGTGTGCACACGAATTCCTGCAGCTAGGAGCTTGGTTAGCTGATTGCTACAGGCAAATACTGACCCGTGTTTGTAACACAGTGGCTGCAGGCTCCAGGGGAGGACATGCTTTTTTGCAGTCTGCCTGGTTCCTTTGTGTTTCACTGCTGAATCAAATGCTGAGGAGAAACAGTATCTTAGTGATGGTAAAGTGGGAAGAGAAACACGTTGAATTTCTCTTTCAGTGTGGGAGGAGGAGGTGCTGGGGGGTGGCTGACCCCGACCCTGCTGGTGCATGGCACACAGGGCGTGCGTAGCAGGTTGCTTTGCGGGGAGCTCTCATTGTCGCAACTGTGAGTGGTCCTGAGGACTCCTTCCTGCACGCCTGACAACCTCTACAATGGTGGAGGTTTTGGTAACGTGTTGAGAGGGCTGCAAAGGTTACTGCCGTGGGTCTAGCAGCTCTTACTGCCAGTCTGCATTTTCCTTTTCTGCAGGGAGAGGTATCTTCCTTTCTTGTTATGCTTCATCTAGACCTGTGTAAACAGCACTTTCTCCTTGATGTTGACACCTTCACATGATTTCGTGTCCCTCTTAGGAATTTATTTACCCAAACTGTGCTATTTAGTTATTCAATCTTCCCTTTAGTTATTTGATTGTTGTTCATTACTGAATTCTTTCCAATATGTCAACGTCTGTTTGACACACGAGCTCTTGCAGTTGCTATCTCTGTTTAGAGGACAGCTCAGTCCCAGCAGCACACTGCAGAGAGAAGCCATCTTCTTTCTGCTCTATGATACAATGCTCTTTACCTCTCTGCAGGTCAAAATCAGGCCCTCTTATTTTGTAAACCAGCATCTGGTTTGCTCTTTACTCTTATCCCCGTGTTAGGCTCTTTTCAGCAGCTGCTACAGATTATTTTTCCAAATATGTTTCCTTGCATTGCCCATGTCCCAGGTGGGAGTTGTTAGATCCTGTTTTCCTTCCCACTCCCCCTTCTCAGAAACATTTTTTGTGAGCTTGAAATCATAATGAGAAACCAAAGCTCACACCCTCTTCTCTTCCTCATTAAAAAAATCTACAATGATCCAAAATGATATTTTAGATTAAAAAAAAAAAAATAGAAAACAAATAAATGCTTTACAGGTTTATCATTCTCTAGCCTGGGAAACAGTTCCTTCCCATTCATAGCCACACTGGGCAGGCTGACAGGGGAAGTTTAGTTACGTGGAAAAGAAGGGGCATTAAGATGGTGAGCAAGGCCCTTCTGGAGAAGGACGGGCCAGAGCTGTCTCAGTCCAGCCCTGGATTGTTCTGGGCGCTAGTGCATTCTGCCTAAACTTGGGCAGAGGTTTTAAGAGCTGATTGTTTGGACAAGTAAAAGCTTAGGAATGATTTATATACTTTGTATATGCAGGCGACGCTTCATTTTGGTATTCAAAGTGCACTAGGACATGAAAGGAGCCAATTTCAACCTAGTCTGCAAATGACACCTAAGCCCAGCCTGTGGAACGTGTGCTACCTGAAGAGCATTTACTAGGATGTCTATGCAGATTTAATTTTTCTTAAGAAACCCTTTTTTATTATTTCTTCCCTGCAGGCATTAGAGGTGGAAATGGGATAGGTTTTGGATCCAACCTCACAGTCAGGGAAAGGACAGAGGCAAAGGGCTTTGTCTGGGTAGCTCCCCGGTACCATTGTGTTCAACTGGCAGTGAACTGGAAGCTTCTTCAAAGCTGTGGGAGCCAAATGTCCCACCCTGTTTGCCTGTGGCTGCTGGGTTAATTTTTCTCCTTTTGAGGTCTGAACCCTTCAAAGCTTTGTTTTGTATGGGTAAATAAAAACTAGCTACAGCCTATGGAAAGACCTGGAAACCATTCGGTGCAGAAAGATCACAGGACTCTGAGAATGAATGTAGACTGCTTTTTAACTGAAAATGATACATGCGTTTAAAGAGCAGGACATGCAAATGCATTCATAATGGCCACTATCAGGAGCTGCTGGCACATTCTCTAAGCAGAAAGGTCCTTGTCTTGGAGATGTCTTCTACCCCTCAGGCTCCTGTTCATTTCTGTGTTGTTACTTGCAGTGTTTAAGCCCCATTAAATTTAAGTGCATAAATTTTCTTTGGCTATTCAACCCCAGCCACTTTTGGGAAGGAATTGACCAGAATCCCTGAACCTAAAATAATCAAACGTCTGTCTTTCCATTCAAAAAGGCTGCCATTTATCTGACAAACAGTGTAAAATGGAGTAAGCAGCTCAGTACCAGCACCCTCTGAGAAACCTGTTGTTCCAAAACCAGGCAAGTGGCTTGCACAAAAGCAGATAAGGTACCTTTACCAATACCCAGGTTGTTGCATGGCATGTCAGTATATTTGGTTTCATAACAGGTGTTACTCTTATTATGATCCTCTTGGTTTCTACCACTCTCTTTAGAAATATTCCAGCCACAACTTGTAAAGTTCACAGGCTCATCCAAGGAGCGTGGCCTTTCAGACACTCCTCTTGTATTTGTTGTGCTCCAGGAGAGGATGTCTTTGTTTCAGGATCGTTCTGGGCATGAGAAATAAAAATCAAAATGGAGATGGTGGCCAGCACAAAGAACCAACCAAAGTCATTTTAATTAATTTCTTTCCATACTTGCCAATCCACCCTCCCCTGCAGGAAAAAAAACCATCTCTCAGACAAATAAAGCATATGGCATGGAAGACGGAGCACTGATGCCAACTTTGTGTTTCCCTTAGCAGACCTCACTGCAAAATGCTGAATCTGCAGAGCTCTCCTGGAACATGCTCTTCAAGGGAAAGGGGAAGGCATATTCCCACTGCCTTTTTCTCTGTTCTTGTATACCCTCACTGTTTAAATCCTCAATGGGCAGGACATTATTGTGGCTGCAGTGCTGGGCAGTATATATATATATATATATACAGTATAATGTTCAAACTATCTGCTGTGGATAGCAGTGCATGTGGCAGCAGCAAAGGAAACCCATGAACGAGGTGAGCTAAATATTTGAGAAGGATCTGAAGCTCACACTAACCTGCCTTCTGCGTGCATGTGGAGTAACTAGCTGTGATGACTGCTGCTTCGGTGAGCAGGCATGCTGGCTGCTGTGCAGTTAGACACCCTCTTCCTGGCCGTGGTTTGTTATCCAGCTAATGTTTATGTTGCTGGGAATATCTGATGACACGACCATATTTGAGCTGTCCAGAAATGAGATGTTCAGTCTAAGTCCTCCATCGTGACTTGCTCTACAATGAGCAGAGAGACAACCACTCCCATGGGTTATTTATCCTGAAACAGGTGTGGAGTGCTGTGAGAGGATGCCTCTTTCTCTCCATAAGCTCAGAGAAAACATTCAATGCCGGCTCAGCCTGTGGCCAGACGTTGTATGTCTTGTGTGCTCCCAGCTCAGCCCCATCAAGTGAGTCTCTGGAAGGACATGTTGCTGGTAAGTCCTGATGTAGCACAGGTAGGACCTCACCACCAACCTGCTCAACTCTCTTCTGAAGGATGTAGGATGCTGGAGAAACTTTAAGTGCCTCTCAGCAGTATGCCTCTCCAGGGTTGGGTGACAGATGAAGAGGGGGTTTGAGTGCCTAAATTAAGAAGTTAGATATCTAAAGCCTTTATTGGACCTATCTCTGCAGGAACTGAATCTGAGCAGACTTATATAAAAGGAAAAAATCCCCTGCTGAGTTCCTTTAATCTTCCAGACAGCTATGAAACTGTTTGTGTTGTGTACTCTTACAGACATGTTTCTTCTACAGGCATGCTCAGAGCTGATTGATGAGGCCATCATTTTACCTGGACCTGTGCCATGAAGATAGATACACCATGGGTTGGGCGAGGGGTGCTGCCCTCCCAGGACCTATTGCACCACTTTGGCGTGGAGATGTTTCGTGAGGTGGGAGGTGAAGTCCCCACCTTTGTACCCACGTGTCAGGAAAGAGTCTGCTGTGGGTAAGCAATGCCTTTCTTTCCAGAAAGTAGAAGATACCCAACAGAGTGATGAAATTAATGGCCCAAGGAGCTCCTTTGTTTAAATGAACGCTGGGAGACGTGGGAGGGGAGGCTTGATTTTTCAAATGGTTAATGTTCCCAATCCTCTTTCTCATTCTCTCGTGGCAACCTGTGTACTTAGCAGTTCAAAGTCACATGAATCTCTACTCAGCAGAAATGTAAATGTTTTGATAAAATTGATCTTAACAAGTTTAATTCATTTAATCAGCTTGATTAACTGCAGAGCTTTATGGTCTGTAATTGGGAAGGATTTACTATAAATTACCATCTTTTGCAATTTTATGAAGAGCGTGGTGGTGTGCAGGATCTTGCTGCCTTGGTGGTGGCATGGGAGGTGCCTGTCTCTGGCACTCAGCTGTTCCCCTGCAGCTTCACGTGCTTCGGAACCCTGGAGACCTTTGGGTGCTGAGCCTGCCTGTGAGGCCAGGCAGATGCTGGGTGAGGGGCAGGATGGACATGTAGCTGGAAGTGTCTCAATAGACCCTAATCCTTTTCCCTTGTGTTTCCATCTCCTAGATGATTTATCTCCCCTTCCAGTAAAAACACAGCATGCCTCTTCTTCTGACAAGTCCCACATGTTCGTCCACAGCAGCACTCTTCTTGTTTTGGTTCATAACCAGCCTCACCCTGCACTGGGTTTTCATAGGCTCACTGGACAAAATTCCCAGGTTTACCAGAAGAAAGACAAAACAAAACCCGGTTGATCAGAAAATCTCTACTTGTGTGCACGTCACAACTGGTCTTCCCTCTCTTCCATTTAATGTGGCAGACTGACAGACTGTAAAATACATGCATCTGGAAAGAAGATAATTCTGCTTTACTCTGGCCAGCCTAATTTTTCAGAGCTGAGTGTCCACTCGTATACATGTGTGAAACCTCTGAGGCCCTAGAGGCTTGATGCAGCAATATTTATTTATTTATTTATTTTTAATAGGCAGTTTATTGTCCACATTACATTTTTCTGTGCCTTTTGGTCACTATCCCAGACTAGAGAAACCAAAGAGACTATTCAAAAACACGTGAGTTATCTCCTTAAATTTACAGTCTACCCAAAGCACTGGAGCAACCAGAGCATCGACACAGTCTCTGCACCAGCAGGTTTGCTCTTTGCTTGGCGAGCATCGTTCTCCTGTCGTGCTGCTGTGCTACAGAGCTGCTGCTCGGTGAGTCTCAGTGGGCCTTGTCATCAAGATGCACAGGATGAGTAACATGGTTTTGCAGTTCCTTTCAGACAGCCTGGCACTTTTACTCCTTCCTGACTCTGAGGTGGGGATGGCCCCTGAGAAAATGATGTATTTCATAAGAGAGGAATGTTTTTCATCCTTTCCTACCACTTCCATGGTCCTTCTGCAAATAATGGCACTCACAGGCCAGCATGATGTAGGAGGAGACATCTCTAACGCAAGCAACCCAGTTCCTCTCTCAGCTTTAACTTTTCCACATGATAGGAAAAGTTCACGGCCACTCACCAGAAGTTAGTGTTTGATGCTTTTTTTGCTTTTTCTTTTTGTTTTTGCCCAGACTAAACATTCACGTCATATCCTGTATGAGCAGTTGTTTTAATGGATGCGCTGCCAACAAAGACTGTTGGGTTTAAGTGGCTGATCCTTTGTGACCGTAACAGCTTTTAATTAAAGGTTTTGTCTTCCTAAGGCCACAATGTTCTTTATCCAGCTTTGGCATTTGATAGAAACACCACAAATGTTTTTGGATTGGATACCAAGGTGCAAAAATCTCTCCTTTTCTTATTAATAGACCATATATCAAAACATAGTGGGTAAAAACCTTAATGGTTTTATACACTATGAATTCATTGGGTTTACATCCTCATCAAGGGGAATATTTAAAAACAGAAGAAAGTTGTGAAAATAAATTAAATATGAAACTAAAGAAATGTTTGTGTGTGTTTGATTATTTTATTTTTTAACTGCTTGAACTTTGGAGCTGTGCATCCTGACCCCCAGAGGGTTTTGCCAGAAGCAGGCAGGGTCACAGGAGCCCAGAACGGACTCTTCACACGGGCAGAGATTCAGATATGTCCTTCAAAATGATTTCAGTTCATGCTGCAGCCATTGCAGCATGTGTCAGAGGCTGAAGAGGCCACAGCTTACTGGTGCAGTCAGAGGAAACAGTGAAAAGCTTCATCAGTGTTTAGGATGCAGCATGGTTCAAGCAGCTTGGAAAAAGGAAGTCTTATAGGTAGCTACGTGTTGCTGATTACCTCCTGGGAGAAGCAGCAGATGATTGACAACTTTTAAATTGCTCTTTTGTTGTGCTGTGTGAACTGCACATGGGGACTAGAGCTGCACCAGAGGCTCTTGCATCACAGATCATGCTTTCAGCAGAGCTTTGCAGAAAAAAAAAATGAAAGTAAACGTTGTTATTTTCTGCCTGAACAGTGAGCAAGTTCTCAGTATCTAAATGAGAGCCCTTGAAGTAAGCTCCAGGTGTTGCAGGAAGTGGTGGTGGTGACTCAGTAAATGTCACATTTCCCTCCAAGTCAGTTCTGAAGTGGCGTCCAAAAATAACATTTCATGGGCATCTGGCTGTTTGAGATGGCCCTGCTTTTTCATGAAACTCAAAACTAGTACTACCTGGCACCTTCCCAGTTTTTTACCACCTTTCTTGTCACAAGTGTTTTGCCTTTATCTTCCTGTCTGTTTTCTTCCCTATAAAGCCAAAGACATGACAAGTTAAGTCCTATAGGTCTCTAAAAACAAGCATTAACTGCTTTCATCCTCATTCCTTTGCTTCGATGCATTTTTTAAACGTTTATGCCCCTTGACTGACCAATATTTCCTCCACCATTTTAGTCCAACGTATTTTTCTTTGCAACTGCCCTATTCAAACACTGATGGGGGTGACTAAACAGCTGCTGTGTTCAAGCAGGCAGAGTGTGGTGGAGTGGAGAAGAAAAACCTTTCATGTCTAACAGAGCAGACTTTCATATACCAGTGTGTGTTATATGCAGGCAGTGGGAGAGGGCAACTGAACCCCCCAAACTCCAAGGTGGGGCTGAGGGCATCCAGCTCACCCCAGCCCACCTCCTCAGCAGTAAGCAAGTGGCTGGTTGCCATAATGCCAAGCTCTGGTCTCTACAGCTCTCCATGTGGCTGTAGGTGTGCTGGTGGGGAGGCACTTCACGCTCAGCCTGTGGCTTAGTGATGTAGGAAATTCAGCAGCAATGCCAGTGTGGCATCTTTTCAAGGGCCCAAGAGTTGACCCCTTCCTTGGGGGAAAGGGGAAATGTCTTACCGCACAGCAGAGGGGGTCAGCAGGGGTAGGAAAGTCTGTCTCCTTACTGGTTACACTGGAGACTAAGAAGTCCCAAGAAGGAAGAGAAAGGGAGGTTGGAGTAGAAAGAAGTCCTAAAGGTTGTGTTAGGGTAGAAGAAAATATGTGAGCATGCCATCCCAAATCTTCCCACCCTGAATGCAGACGTAGGAAACTGGGTGACACATGGACAGGGCTGCAGCCAGAGAAGCATCAGCTATTTGTGTGTGGGCATTGCAGGCTGTGTGTGCCAGGCTGACAGAGGCATCAGGATCTTTGCTATTCTTCATGCACAAGTCTGATAAACTTCTGTAACCTCTGCCTAGGTTACATTTCGTAAACTAGAGCTTCTGATTTTATCTGAGCCTCGTCTGAGAGTGATTGTAAGGTAGTTGTCTAACCACAGGTTGTCTGTTCCTGCAGCTACAGCGGTGCTTTAGACCAGATACTGGTACCTCCTTAAAGTTAGGCCTAATGAACTACTGCAGGGAGGGGTCTCAACCCCAAACACCCCAGCCCCTGAAAAAGTTGCCTTGCAGCGGTGGGTTAGGTGCCAAATCCTGGAGATGGCCTTGGACATGCCATTAGCTGCCCTGGCTAGTGGACATGGACAAGACTCACAGCCCAGCTCTCCTGGCTGACACGCAGCAAACAGCATCTCATGCTACCAGTGGAATCACCCTGGAGCCCCTTGCCTCAGCATGAACTGTCACCTCCTGCTTTCACAATGACGAGGTTTCATATCTTTCTTACAGCTTCTCTTTCCTGGAGATGCCTGGGCTGCAGGCCAGCCCACCCAGCCCCCTTCTGGTGGAGGCTGGGGCTGAGCTGGATGCCCCTGCCTCACTGCCTCCATCCCTGGCCAGGCCTTTGCACAGCTCTGGGGTCAGTGCTTGGGTGTGAGGAGCACCTTCCTCCTCCATCACAGCAGCCTGCCAGAGCACTGTGTGGGCTGGGAATGGAGATGGAGACGGGATGGCAGTGAAAATACCCTGTCCCTGTTCTGCGGGATCCCAGTGTGCAGAGGATTCCTCTGTGTCCGTCCTCCTCTGCAGCATTCACAAGCACATTGTCCTACACATGTTCCTTTTCCTTCCCTTTCTCAGCCAGAGCCCTCTGTGCTTGTGCCTTGTGTCCAGGTGCCTGGATCCACCCGGGCAGTTCATACAAGTCAGTTAGTATCTGGTAAGCAGTGGTGCTGGGGCTTTTCCACTTCTGTGCCCAAGGCAGATGGATGAGCTGGAAGTGCCTGTGTTACCAGCTTCATTCAGGCTGGGGATGCCCTTTGGAGCAAGCCTCTTAGTTGCTCCCACACACTCTGCTTCTGTTCACCTTTTGGGGTGGCCTCAGAGTGCATAGGCTGGGTTCCTTGTAGAGGAAACTAAACTGGAATATGGTCTCCGGTTGCAACTCATCCACTTCCCAGCTCAGTCCATAGGGCCAAACTTCAGCTAGTCTGACATAAGCCGCACTAAAATGTGTGTTCTGTGAATATCATCTCCTCAGCCCGGAGTGGTTTGCCATCCAGATCTGCTCCTATTAGGCTGCATGACTTGCTCTTGTAGCCACAGCCCCTGTGACTGCTGCTGGGATAGATGAGTAAACCTGAGCTATTATGGTAGTGGCCATGGTCCAGGTTTCTGGGGCATTATGGTATACTGAAATTGGTACCAGGCAACTTTGACACACCAAAATGTGACCGGTAGCAGTTCAGCAGTGCTGGCAGAAACCCACGGTGTCCAGGTAAGACAGATAGGTGGGATGGGAACCTCTGCAGTTGCCCTGGGGCGAGGCCTTGGAGTCTCTGTCTTTGATTCTCTGCTGCAAATGAGAGGTCACAGAACGTCTGTACCTGACAGGAGTCTCATGGGTGTCAGAGGGATCTTGCAGTCTTTGGAAAACCCAGGGGCACTACAGTGAGGGGCACTGCAGAAGCACTTGGGTGGCAGCCGTGTCTCCATGGTCCCCCAGATGGGATGCAGAGGTGCAGGAGGGCAGGCAAAAGTCACAAAGGCCAAGGGATAGAATTTGTTTCTGAACACTTGTACATTACAGGTGGTGGAGTTTTTGGCTGTGGATCATTTTAACCCTGCAAGTGCAGAAAATGGGGGCTGTTTTGCTTCTCATTCTGAGGGGATTCTGTGTGTGTGTGTGTCCCCATTATGCATCATGTTTCATGGCACACAGAACAAGTTTTCAGAGCTCCTGTTGTTCCGCTTCAAAAATTCCTACCTTATTGTTGACTTAGATGAAGGAACCCTTTGGAGAATGATATCACCTGCTCCTCAGATACTCAGAAGTTTTTGATCATGAGTTTTGGATGGCTTCAGGGTCAGGCTCACTGATTTACAAAGCCTATACACCTGTGCTTCAAAACTTGTGAAATATGGAAGCAATTTGTGTATGGTTGGGAGAGGTGCTCTCATGCTTCAACTTTGGGGCTTTTTTTTGCTCTGGCTTTACAATTTCTGAGCCCCTGGGGCTTTTTACTGTTTCTTTCAAGCAGACCCAAATGGCCTATGAGGAGCACAAGGCTTTGCCCCTTTGAGTGCATGAGTATGTAGCTCTGAAAAGTGGTCAGACCTACAAGAGCTTCTTGTGCAGACCCTTCCCAGTTTTCTTGGGGAAGGAGCCATCACAGAGCACCCTGCCTATTCCCGTGAGCCCATCTGAGACCACAGCCTTATGATCTCCAAACTGTTGTATTAACGAGATTGCATTTGTACCCTTTCCAAGGAGCAATGGCAGCTGTTGTCACAGGAAGATGACAGCCAAGTTTGCAGGTCCATCAGCATCAGGGGCAGGCTGTGTCTCTCTGACCTTTGCAGTGGGCTCAGCCCTGATAAACACGTCAGCACAGCTCCCTCTCTGCTGGGGCTGAGCCAAAACGTCCAGGCAGATTTCTCTGAAAAGGTCAAACCGGTGCAGCCTGGTGGTGCTGGCAAGGGAATGGTGGAGGGGAATTTCGGGCTCGTTCTTGGGACAACAGCTGTGAGGTGGGAGCTCACCCTGGCCTCCAGTGCTGTCTGTGTGGGTACCCCGGCTGCCACCCTCCCGGCAGTGGCATCTGCGGGTCTGGAGGGGCATCCAGCTCGCTGGGGGTCTGGCCACTGTGGTTTCCTGCTGGGGCAGGCGGCCGTTGCAGGGGATGATTCAGAGCTGTTTCTCAGGGGGAAGTGCAAGTAGCCCCTTGGCAAGCAGGCACAGGCTGGTGGGAGCTGGTGGGGTGGGTGGGTGTGCTAGGACCCGGGCTGGCACAGCAGGGTTGGTGGAAAGGCACACCAGACTGCCAGCTAAGCAGGTGCTCAACATGATGCCTGGGAGGTGCTGTGGGAAGCAGCATGGGACTGGTTCTCCTTGTGTTGGTTCAGGGTTTACATCAATCTCCCCAAAACACACAGAGCCCTTGGATGTGCTGGCCCCTGCCAAGTGGCTGTGAACCATCCCCAAGTGTTTCTGCCAGGTATGAGCAGAGCTGTAGGCTGTGGGCCATATGGCTGTCCCCCCTGCCCTCCTTACAGGTACGATGATACTTAGCGGGACTTTGCGTAATTTCTCGAAGGGAAGGATTTGGCAAGACAGGAAAGAGGAAATGCAAATTTCTGCCTTTATTTTTATTTTTCTTTTTGCTAGAGAAGCCACAGCCTTACGAAGTCACCATTCATTTTAGCAGCTGAGGCAGCTGCACACAGCATAGTTGGTGACCGGACGCTGCGGTACGGTTGTGTGTGCAGTTGATGCAAAGCTTGTAAAATAATAAACACAAGCTTCCCCGAGCAGGGCATGTCCGTTATTGCGTGCATGCTGTAATTCAGGAACTAACAGATGTCTGAGCTTCGTGCCCAGCCTGACAGAGACACAAGAAGGGAACTGGTTCAGGGTTTGTACACAGCTGCACTGGTCAGATGACTCTGTCAGCTGAACCTGCCCCCAAACCAGCCCTGATTTATCATAGCAGAGACTCTGACCTTTGGTCACAAAAATACCATCTTGGAAAGCTCTCTGAAGGCTTTGTAGAGAAGGAGAGTGGTGTTAATAATAGTTCAGGGGCATTCCTGTAAAGGACTCTTTACCTGCTGGCAGAGATGTGTGGCCCTTGCCCTCAATCTGCCTCTCAACAGGGTTGGTCAGAAGCTATCACAAAAGACGTTTTCAAGGGGTCTGGGTCATGGGATGGTTAATATTTTCTTTTGCATTTGTCCAGGGGTGACAGAGCATTGCTCTGCTTGATGATCTTTTTCCCACCTTCAGGCAAATGGTGCAGCCTTGCCCATAGCATGCATAGTTCAGACCCAAATAGCCAGTGGCTATTTGATGGCTGGGGCGACAGGAATTGACAGCTGCCTTGCATGCCTGTGCCATGAAACCAGTGTATGTTGGCACCCTCAGCCCAAGCTGAGCAATCTGGCCTATGTTTCTCACCATCCTTGCATGGAACTTAAAACCTGGGCTCAAGCTCTGCTGTCATGTGGTGGGGTGGCTTATCTGAAGATAGCTCTGCAGATCAGTGAGTCCAGAACTTGACCACATCTCCAAACATAGCTGAAAAAGAGAACCAGAGAAGCTGCTGGATTTCCTTTCTACCTCATCTGCCGTGGCTGTGCACATAGTGATGCAGACTGTTGCAGCCACAGCTGAGTTGTTCGGATGCTTGGTCGGAGAGCCTGTAAGCAGGGCTCTGGGGTGCTTTTCGTACACTTTGGTGAGACCATGGAAGAAAGCAGGCTACTGCCTGAGCTGTGCTTGTTGGGTATGAAAATGAGAGTGTTTTCTTTGAAATGAAAGTGCTGCTTATCAGAGGTACTTATTCAGCAACTATCCTCTTCTTTCAAAGTCCAGAGAGTAATTGTCTTTGCCTACTGTGTAAAGTGATAGGGACTTTCCATTTGTGGGAAGAAGGGAGTACTCAGGTTGATGGCTAAAACTCAAGAGTTGCAACTAGGAGTTATGAGCCCCATCAACCTGTGGGCATTGCCACTCTGGGTTGCAATTATGGATAGCTACTAATTCCTTACAGGGTTGGGGTTTTTTTCTCCAAAATGCTCTAATGAAGATTGCAAACGATTCCTGAAAGACACTTGTCAGAGACCTCATCAGGCAACTGTGCAGAAAAGGCTAATGTTGTGCAACACTTATCTGTAAAATCTGTGACTTGTTCCCTGAAGGCGGGTGCAGGAGGGGGAGTAGTTTGCAGCAAAGCCCAGTCTGTAGCCATGGCCTGGAGGGAATTGTAGCTACTCCTGCCAAATACGACTTGGTTCAAGACCTTTAGAGCAGCATGTTAAGTTTCAGCTTAACTTAAAACAAGCAGCACAAAATGCCCCTCAGAACAGGAGGCAGAATGACACCAAGTTTCATGGGCGACCGTAAGGAAAATTAGGAGATCAGGATATGAAAGGACAAGAAGAATGTGCCAAAGTTGGCAATCACATAATTTGTTTGCAATGAGTCATGGTCTTCCACTTTCACACGTTCCCCTTGGCCTCCTACACAACGATGTACTGTCTGTCTTCGTGGTGTTTTCTGAAACAAGTGTGTCTCTCTGCTTTCCTGGACAGTCCTCTTTTCTCTTGCCCACCCTGGTGATCCTGCAACTCAACAACACCTACAGTATCTTTTCATTAACACATCTGATTTTAAGTGCCTCAGTGATATTTACTTAAGTCCTGTGGCCACACTTAGGAAAAAAATTGCTCCTTTTACCCAGAGGAGCCTAATGGAAAGGGTGTTTCAGGAAAGGAACAAAAGTTTGGGAAGAGGGGAAAAGTCAAATGAGTGCAAACACGGATCAAAGCTGTTCTCTTGCTCAAAACGAATACTAAGAAAAATTGCTCAGTGGGTCACGATGAGCTCATTCAGTCCACTCAATTACTGGAAAAATCTTCCACTTTGAGAAGTATGCATGTGTCTGTGTTGAGTCAGAACCTGGCGCAGCAGCTTCAGTACACATTTTTGTTATAAAAAAGTCCCCTTTGTCTTTTGCAACCCTAAAAACAATTCTGGCCCAAACACTTTGTGTTTCGTTTTTTTACACAGAAAATGCTGGCATTCTAATGCTGCATTTCACCTGGAAGGTGCTATTTTCAGGCCTCAGGAAGATGCCTTTTTGTACCTGCAGCACTTCAGCGTTGTGTATCCTTTTATTTGCCGTCCAAATGCCTTTCATTTAGTATACAAATAGCTCCGTATGAAAAGGTTGCAAGTGCACACCTGCACGTGCTCGCACAGAGAAATTGCATTTTGAAAAGTTTGCTGAAAGCATAGCAATTTTTTTTCCTGCTGAACTTCTTGGAGTATTTTCAATGCAAATCTGGCGGCTGTTGTATAATGCTTCCAGCCTACAGTGTGGGGTCCTCAGAGAAAATAAATGTGTTTGGTGAGACTGAGAAAACACGGTCACAGACACCACAGAGCTATGCTGGGATGGGCACAGCAGTTGTGGGGAGGGATCATGGTCAAAGACACCATTTCAAGCAAAATCTGAGACGAAGATGTGTTCTTAGCCACAGGAAGAGCATTGTCTTAGAACGGTTAATCATGCAACATGAAGAGAAATACCTACTGTAAGTCCTCATGATTTCTGTTTCCAACAGCTTTTTTCCTCCTCTGAAATGACTTGCATATATTTTGGTGCTGCTCATTCACAATATGGTAGCATCTGTGCTCTGGCTTTGTTGATGAAAACCTGGAGGTTCTCCGGGTGGTATGAGCCATACTTCTGTCACAGAGTTAACCTCTATGTGCCTCTTTTTTTGGAGGCAGGCAAACAGAGAGAAAGACAGGAAAAAAAAAAAGTCCTGCTGACGTCAATGAAGACCACACTATACTGGATAATATTACTGTGTACCTCAACCACCCACTCCCTTTAATTTACTAGAAACTAAGAGAGCTGTTTTGAAACCCATCGCTTCCAGCATGTTTGCACTGTTCCCTCAACCAAAGGCTATTAATTGTCAGGAGCTTGAAAGATACCTGATTCCTTGTTCAAAGCACCGAGACAAGAGGGGATTTCCATGAGTAATAATTTCAGTCTGTGCCTGTGCAGCGCACCGTAGGCTAGAGTAAATTGATCCAGCTGCTTGCAAGTCTAGATGGAAAAGTGCCCGGGGGGGGCTGGGAGCACATCACCAGATGGAGCTGGATGCTGTTGTCATCACGTGGGGCTCCCCAGCTGCTGGGCATGCTCGGGCTCGACTTCCACCATGAGCAGGGAGCGCTCAGCCTTCCTGTCTGCGCTGACTTGCAATGCGAGGCAAGGTCGCCAGCACATGTTGCAACGTCTTCTCTTGTAATAAAAAGGGTAATTTTAGATTAGCCAGCCCTGTGGTTTTTTTTTTTTTTTTTTTTTTTTGTCTTCTCTCTTTTCCTTCCTGCTCAGTGTCCTCACTACGCTGACCCCAGTATTTTGTGCCTGTGTTTTGCTCGGCAGCAATCTTCTCTGTGACAGAGACCATAAAAGCTTCCAAGAGGCCAGCTACCTCTACAAATAATAAAAATTGGCAGGATTAACCTGTAACCTGAGGCAACGAAAATACAGATTCCACTAGCCAGATGGCAGAGTTCAAAGATCCCCTCACTTCCTGGCGGAGGTTGCACAAGTTAATTTTTATCCTTGTTAAAAAGAAATAAGAAGTGAAAACATAGCTATAAAATGTGTGCTGCTTGCTATCACTGGTTTTAATCACCTTTATTTTATTCCTTTGTATTTGTTCTTGGCGACATAGGAAAATCCATTCTTTCTCTCTTCTGGAGATGTTTAGATCCTGCTCGGGTTTTTTGTTCCTTTGCTGTTGTGTTTGTATGATCCATTCAATTTAGTCTATTGGAAGAAGAGCACTATATAGGAGGAACTAATTAACATAGCAGGAATGCAATTCACTTATGTTTTTTAAATGAGCAATTCAATTAGAGTTGCAGGGAAAAGCGACGGGCACCCTGGATTCGGTGTCTGCTTCCTTGCAGGAGAGCTGGCAGAGTGACAGCAGCCGCCCAGTGCAAGCTGGGCAAGAGCCAGGCGTGCTCAGAGGGTCTGGGAGCTGCTTGAGCCTTAGCTCTCCAGTGAGTTCGTGGAGGGAGAGATCCTCATTGCAAATGAGGTGCAAAGCCAGAGCACCGGCTGCGCAATGGTGGGGCAGAGATGGTGAGGAAAAGCATCCTTGGAGTGCTGGCACTGCGTGCTGGGAATAAGAAACAGGGCACGGAGGCTTTCCCTCCCAGCTGCAGAACAGCTTGCTTGGCAGCAGAAAGTCGTTTTACAGAGGGGAACACTGGAACAGGGAAGTGGGATGTGGAAGGAACGGGACTAACGCAGGGATGTCCCACTCTGTGCCCCATGCACCATGCTGCTATGGCAGGGCTGACCAGCCAGCACTTTTCACAAACAACAAATCCAGTCCACCTCTTTACCTTTCCTAATAGCCCCCCTCAGACAAAACTGATGTATGTGGACAGCATTGCACCATGGGGACTTTACTGCACCCCTACCAAATCAGCCCTAGTAAATTTACTGGGTATGTTAATCTGAGAGCAACTCTTGGTTCTTCTTTCTCTGGGTCTGACCATATGACTTTCTTCACAAGCTAAGTGTTAACTGTGAGAAGAAAGGCTGCAAAGTGTGAGATTTAGATAAGCGCCTGTGTGCCTTGCTGTCACGTGGTTGTCATGAAGTGTACACAAAGGTAAATGGCTCAGCCAGCAGATTGCAGAAGCAGGAGTGGAAGAATAAAGTTCACGGGTTGTTTTTGTGATGGTTTGTCCTCCCTCGCTGGCTGGGCCATTAGTGAAAACAGAAGTTGAGCTGCTGGCAGGGTTTCAGAGCAGGCTGCAGGTACCCTTCAGGAGAGAAGCACTGGGAGTTCCAGGCAGGGAGTTTATGATTAATTTTGCAGGCATTTATTGTGCAATGCAAGATGGCCACTGGCCAGCTCAGAAGTTAAGCCAGAAGATGACTGTCAAATGAAACTGTTACGTTTGGCAGATCTTTCCAAAGCTGCTGTGCAAAATAGGCATACTGAAGCTGATTTCTAGCTTTTCCAGGCCCTCTGTATGGCATACTCTTGTACAGCAGTCTTCTTCCTTTTCCCCTTTTTGGCAGAAGAATTAGGTTTGACTTGCAGGCTGCATGAATTTTAGGTCAGGATTTGAACTACAGGCAGCCCTCTCTGTGCCTTACATTCATCAGCAAACCTCTCCTTCTGGTAATTCCTCCTTTAATGATCTTACAAGGAACCAGCTCTACTTCACTTGGCCTTCTAAAAACAAAACCGTGTTTTCTTTGAAAAGCCTTTCTAGCCCAGATGAAGGTAAGGAGGAGATGAAAAGGCTGGTAGAGTGAAATGAGCCCTGCCCGTGCAAGCAGATTACTATATAAATTTCCCTCTTGTGTGGCTTACCCCAAGCTTAAGGTCAGTCAGTTAACTCTGTTTGGACACCATCTGGCATGAATACTTCAACGATAAAGCTTAATGTGTAACTGAGGGCTTTTTTTTTTTTCTTCTGTGTCAGCAGTTGGCAAGAAGATCCTGTAAATAAGGCTCCCTGTGAGTAAATAGATATGTGTGGAGAGGGGAGGGGAGCACTGCAGTAAGCAGTTTTGAAATTCATGCCAGCGTTGCTTCGAGTGATAAGGTTATTTGAGTAACCTGCAAACCATACGGATGCACAGGTTTCAAAAACAGGAAAACATCTCGTTTAAAAAACCTTCTGAGGCAACCCGAGGGCTTAGAAAAGAAACTGGCTTTGCGGTTAAGTGATTGTACTTCCTTATTGCTATCAGGATGGAGGCGGTGCAAGGCCTGATGGGACAGCGGTGCTGCAGGCGGTGAGCAGGGCGGCCGCAATGACCATGTTTGCACCCGGCCAAGGGGATTTCTGGAGGGATGAGAAATCTCAAAGTTTCCCTTTTCATTTCCTCTTTGGGCGATCTGGGCAGTTGGTTTTTTTTTTTTTGTTTTTTTTTTTCTCACTCTCTTTTTCAATAATGCAGTAAGAAATAAGCAAATAGTCCAAGCAGGCTGACATCCTCAGAGGATGCTCTGTTTCTGAGTCCACCCTGCCCCTGTCTCCCAGCAGATGTGGCCCTGATGCAGGCTGTGCTGGACTGGCTGGTGCTGCGCCAGGCGCCTTTGGGAGGGCAGGGTGCAAAGCTTTTCTGAGGGATTTAAATGTGCACATGCAGAATTCACCGATGCTTTTGGAAAGCCCGATGGCTATGTTTCTCCATAGATAAATCAAAGCCACATATTTTCTCTTTGACCTCTGTTTTGGGTTAAAAAAAATGAGCCCATGAGATCCGAAGTTAAGTTTCCACAGGAGAGAGCAATGCGTATGCCTGGACACACGTGACTGTCGATGCGCACGTGCCTTGCTGAACACAGTGTGATCCCTGCTTGCATTGGCAGCACGCCCCTCAGGGATTTACAGAGGTGGTACCTAGAAAACACCAGTCTTCCCCACCTGAAATGACATTGCTGACACAGTTCCAACACACTCTGTTATTATTTATTAAACAGGAGTCAGAGCACAAAACTAGGATACAGGCTTTATCTTTCCAAGCATGCATGGTTTCCAGCGGAGGTCATGCTTGGTGCTGTTGAGTTTGGGTGCATCCATTCCGTGAGCACTTGGTGTCAGGCAGGGATCAGAGTGGGTTCCTTACCAAGGGAACAGCTCGTCTCGTGGAAGCAGAGGGGATATTTCAGTCCCACTGTGGCTTCTCCTCCCTAACTGTGTTGCATTCTGTGATGTCCACCACAACAGGTTTCCCCCCTGGTGACGGCTGTGGTGATGGCCATAGTGGAGTTACAGCAGAGATGGCTTTGACCCATCAGGTCCTGTATTTTGATTGCTTTTCAGCTGAAATGTCAATGCCTTCTCAGTCAGCTTACAGCAAAGAAAATGCTTGAAAAACTTCAGGAAATCAATTTAACTTGACTTGAAGCAAAGTTTTTTGGCTAGAAATTCAGGCTCCAGCCAACACAGCAGACTTTTGCCAACTCATTGCCTTAGTCCTAGAAGCCAGCAATGAAAAGAGAGGGGAAAAAAAAAAAAAAAAAAAGAAAAAAAAAATCCCCTCTGTTGCCCCTTAGATTTAATTGTGCTTTTATGTAAGCCTCATAAATCCTGCCCAAATCACGTCATCAAGCCACAGGGAAACTGAAACCTTGTCCAAGGCAGGAGCCAGCAGGGTGTTGAAGCTAGAAGGGTTACATTCAGGGACAAGTTCAATGCAATGCAATCTTGTTTTGAACGGGAATGCGCTTGTCTCTGTGTGATTGTGCGTGTTGCACCTGGGTGCGGGAGGTGGTCCTGCCTTTTTCCTCTTTGGAAATCTGAAAAGCTACAAGAGGAAGAGCAGCATGAGTGGAGGCGAAGCAGACATCCTCACTGCTGCCCCTCGAGAACCTTTCAAGTGCTTTTTCTCTTGTGCTGCAGCGAGGGGGAGCAGGAAGGGAGGGCCGGGGACTTGCACCAAACGAGTCTGTCCAAGCACTTTATTTTTTCCTTTGGGCATCAGACAGACGGAGGGAGGAGGATTAAAATGTCTAAACTGAACTCCTGAGGGTTTTCTTCTCCTTCTCTCCTGTGGTGCTTTGTTATAATTTTTTTTTTGCATGTAACTGCCAGCCAGGAAGAGAAAAGAGCATTTCAGTTTGGAGACAGAGTCTCCTTGCTGCCTCCAGTGTGGTCCCTCAGTCACAGCTCACTTGGGAGACCAGCAGCATCTCCCCAGGGGAAACCAGGGCCTCCCCAGCCCCAGCACAGCCAGCCAAAACATCACCATCAGCATTTCATGGGAGGGGGGTGTTCGTGAAAGGTCCTGCAAGGTTTTGGCAAGTGCGTTTTTTGGCCTTTCACTGGTGGGCTGAGAGCAGGCTTTGGCCCGAAGCAGCAGCTGGCACTAGGCAGGGGCATGGTTGCTTGCCCATGAACACGGGGTGTCACATCACACCCTGCCATGCACCTCCCTTTGCCTCCGCACCACGCAGCCCTGGAGTGCTCCCACTGCCCCTTGTCCCTCTGGAAGGGAGAAAGCCAACAGCAGCAGGCTTTGATGGGGGCTGAGCTGTCACCAGCAGCGTATAGTCACCCATCTACGGGCTGCAGCAGAAGCTAAAAATGCTTGCTTATTTTTATTTGCCTTTTTTTTTTTTTTTCTTTTCCCCACCTCACACAGTAGAATCTGTGTAAAAGCACAAGGGGATAAGGCTCCCTCCTGCCAAGCATCTAGTTGAGTCCCCTCGGCTCTGTGAAGTCCCGGCATCCTGACCTTTGCCTTCGGTCAGGCTTTTTTCAGACTCATCATTATTTTGGCTGCATTTGTGCTGCGGAGGAATGCAGGTGTTTCCTCCGTTCCCGCCAGCGTGCCCATGCTCTGATTTCTGAAAGGCTGGGGAGGCTGCTCATGCGTGTCCTGTCGTGCTTAAGGAGGCATTTGAGGAAAATGTGGATGCTGTTCAGGCAAATGACCAGGGAAACGATGCAGTTGCATGCACTTGCATGTAAGTGTAATTTAGGCAGGCGATGTGCCGAGCTTGCTTGAAAATCTGGCCCATGTTTTTCCATTTGTGGGTTGGGTTTTTTTTCAGTCAAGAAAAGGCAAACAACTTGTTCCTCCATTTGATCTGTAATAACCTGAGCTGGTTCCCTTGGAAAGCTTATTTATTCTCCTTGGCTGCTGAAGTGGATGCTGAATTTTGAGCATCCTGAGAAGAGACGGTGTGCATATGGGGTTCTTTGTTGCTGAAGCTTTTGTTGGACGATTATGAGACTCATTTATGTAGCTGTTTATGTATTAAAATTGTTGGGTTGCCTGGAGCTACGGATAAGCGCTCCTTGTTTGACATATCTCTAAATAAATATAGAGCATATTATTAATGGATACAGCTTTAAAAGCAAACACCCAGAGATGCACTTACAATAAGGGGAAGAAAAACCAAGGTTACATCATGTTGCTAGAAGCCAATTGCTTTGTTTTCTAAAATGTTTCTCTGTAGGACACAGATGATTTTTTGACTCATTCAGTGTTTGAGCATCCAGAAAGTCTCATGGTTGTTCCAAAATTCTTTCAACGGCATCACAAATGGCATTAACAGATGGTTACAGTATTTTACTGTCCAGCGTATCCTTTTTCTCTGCTGGACTCATGTTTGATAGGAGATTTTGGAAGGAATATTTTTGTATTTCTGGAGGACTGTGTCCCTGCTGAGGGAGGAATCAGCATTCTGGAGCTTTTCAAACCATATCATTTTTCAGTCTCAAGATGAATGCCTGTCCCTGGGCTTGTCCACATGTGTGGGTGCAAGTGTACCTATCCCTGAGCACCAAGCTCACCAGGAGAAGATGGAAACACACTGCTCCTGCTGGCATGCTGCTAATCCTTTAGGTGCCTAGCTATGGCTGGCACAAGGAAACACCTCCCAAATGCATAGCTGGTTTCCTAACTGGCAATTATGAACTGGCTTGTGCACTCTCTGCCACCCCTGCTGCAACCCTTCTCTGAAGAGCAGTGTTCTCATCTCTGTGCCACCTCCTCCTCCCCAGCCCACTCAGGCTTGGAGCCAGAAGCTCCCACACAGCTCTTGCTCATGGCCCTGATGTTTGCGCCTCAGCTCCACCAGGAACTGATTGTTATTTGTTTTGGACCTTAAGGGTGCAAGTTCAAGCATGGCTGTGACCGAGAACAGGTTGTCCTGCTTCCACATGGGGAGCTGAACCAGTGGTTCAGGAATGCAGATCAGGTTGAGAGCTGACAGCTGGTGTTCCTTTGCTCTCAATGGAGAAAAATTGATGCTTTTTCCCTATTCACACCCTGAGCCAACAGCCTGCAATTTTGGGTAGAGGAACAACCATCAGACGCCTTTCCTAGGGACCAGCCACCTCACTGCTCAGACCTCCATGCTCAGCAAAATCCATATGATGACTTTTGGGACATGGGACTGAGAAGTGCCTGCCCATCTTCCTTGCGGGGCTGAAGCAATGCTCCCAGGGCTGTGGGTGTATCCTGCCTTGGCGAGTTTGCTGCTTGCATCCCTGCACACACATCAGTGATGCCGTGGAGCCAGCAAAGACCTACAGCACAAGCCTGGCTGTAGGCTGTAGTTTTTGTGGGCATGGACTAGCTTTCCTTGGCATGCCTGCTGTGCCCCAGGAGCAGGCTGGGACCCTGAGCCCTGCCACGGCACCCCAGGCCAGAGCACAGCTGGGTGCAGGCATGCTAACACTGGTCCAAGGGGGGTGTAAGGGCTGGATGAGACCCCTCCTGTTCCTCTCCAGCTTTGCTCTCAGTTACTCACCCAACTGAAAAATAAATACACTGTGCTTGAAAAACCACCGAAAGAGCAGCTTGTCCGAATGAAGCAGCGAGACCCCTCAGCATCAGCACGAGAGGGGTGTGTTAGCGATTTAAGCTGGTCCCTTCCTGGGACACACAAGTCCTCAGGCTAAGAGCTGGTAGCTCTCCAAATGGTGGAAGCAGGGCAGGCCTGGTTGTTGCTTGCTTCACTGGCCCCTTCAAGTGGCTAGCCGCTTTCCTATGCGGTTGTTTCTGTAGCGATCTCATCTGTAGGTGGGTGAATTGTTCTCTTCCTTGCCTGGCACTGCTCCTGCTGGCTAGGAGGGGTTTGGCTGGGGTGCTCCTGTTTGTTTGCTCT
This sequence comes from Todiramphus chloris collaris, assembly GCA_025345505.1. NCBI lineage: Eukaryota > Metazoa > Chordata > Aves > Coraciiformes > Alcedinidae > Todiramphus > Todiramphus chloris. The sequence goes on along the minus strand of JANVCC010000020.1, from coordinate 11,884,320 downwards.
AGGGAAGCAGCATGCCTTCACTTACCACAGGGAGGGTGCAGGCATGGCAGCTGGCATGCCTCTGACCCCTGCAGCGGGCACTTTTGGAGCCAGGGGTTCACAAGGGCTCCTCAGATTGTTGATGTCTACTGGAAATGCGTCACTTGGCACCGCCTGGGCTGCTGCCACAAGCAGGGATGGTTCCCTAGCCTGAACCTGAACCTTTGCTCCACATACAGCTTTCCCAAGAGGCACAGCCTTGCAGTTGAGTGGCTGCAGGAGAGTCACTGACCCGGCCAGACATGGGCATCACCCTGTGAGCATCCCTGGCTGTGGCATATCTGCTTTGCTGGGTGAAATTCACGGTCCCTGTTTCCACTTCCCTCAAAGCAATGGCACGGTGTCTGAGCAGAAGCTGCTCCCTGTGGGGCTGGGGGTCCCATGGGCTGGGGACCACGCACAGGATTCCAACACAATGGCAGAAGAGAAAGGAGGGAAGAGCGGCAGAAGACAAAAGGTTTAACAAAAGGTGCAGCCCAGTTATGGTGCTGGACGTGCCAGTGTCACCCCAAATCTTTACACCATTTCTCTTGCCTGCATTGTGGGGATGTGGTGAGATGCCACAGCAGGGCTGGCCTGGGCACTCGTGGGTCCGTGTGTGTGAGTCAGCCTCTGCTCTGCTGCCGCTCAGATTCCAAAAAAACAGTCAGACTGGCAGGATTGCATGACACCTCCAGCAGCCCTCTACCATCAGAATGAGAGCCTCTAGCCCAGCTCAGGGAGGCATCATCACCAGCATCCCGGACAGGTTCTGGGGGCTTTTGCAATCCACCACATCCGACCAGGTAGAATTCAATTGTCCTAAATTACTCCTGCCCTCAACCCTCTGTCAACCCGTGGGATAACTCTTCCGAGGAAAGGGAACAGAGCTGGCTTTCATCCCCGTGCTGTTAAACATTAGCAGCGTCCCTCTTGGCAGGCAGCTGCTTTCCACCTTCTTCGCTGCGCACTTTGCCACATGTTCTGGGGTGCTTGTGGTACAAGGTGCTTGCTCCTTATGTTCCTCAAACAAGCAAGCAAAATTGCATAGTATCAAGTTGAACATATTTAACTTTTGGTCAACTTGCAGACGTTCACTACGTGGAGGAGCTTTGGAAAGTGATGGAGACAGAAGTGTTGGGAAATATGGAGAGAGAATAAAAGGGCAGGCTGGACTGATCAAACTTTAGCCAAAAATATCTCCAAAGCAGCAAACCAGAGATGGATCAAGAATTGCCAGTGAGTCAGGGGGAAGGAATGGCAGCATTGTCTCTTGTTTAAGCAAAGAATCTGTAATGGAAGAAGATGAAGTGCCAGGGAACTAATATCCCTCTGCAGCAATTGTTTGATCCCTCCCTTCCCTTCCAAAAAAGCAAGTTGCTGCTGGCTAGCTAACAAGCAAAAAAACCCTGTCCAAAACCTAATCTAGTCTCCTGTGCCAATAAGCGCATCTGTTGGTGTGTCAGTGTTGATCCTCCTTCAGTACATGCCACATGCTCGTTTCTTTACACAAGATGGGCTGGAAGAGCCATTAACTAGATTAGAAATTCTAAGGCACAATTAAAAAACATGTTGCTTCTTTGCTTTAATCTTCTCTCCTTTAGCTTCCAGGCTTGTTTTCTCCCTGGCTTGACACAGTCCTGAGTTGTTTGGCGGTGTTAGGGTATCATTACACAACCAGGGCTGGTTCCTAAACTGTGTAACATCATGTATTACCTTGGCAGCAGCGTGCAGGTCCACAAGGTTCTCCAAAAAAGGAGTAACCCCACCAACTGGCAAAACAATAGCTGCTTTTGCCACTTGAGGTGAAGAAGATTTGAGCATTGAAGCTGTGTAACCAAGGAGCAACATGGTGACTTGAGAAATCCTTTTCTGGGCAGTTTACTCACCAGAGTTACCCAGGGAAAAAAAAAAAAAAAAGGAGAGTTTTGGTATATTTGTTCATAATGCAGCTATATGTCTATAGAGCTATGGCAGCTGGAGATACATGGGAAGGAGGGAGATTGAAAGGTTACTGAGTACCAGCAGTGCTCAGAGAGGCAGGACTCGTGCCCTAGCAGCCCAGGCAAGGGGCCCCAGGTCAGTGGCCAGGTTGGCTGCATCTCCCACACAGACAATTCCTCCAGGGAAAGCAGTGATGCTTCAGGTAACACCACAGAGTGTCCTTCTGCAAGAGGGGTCCTGCTTTTTCTTCTGTTCTCCTTGCACAGCCAAGGCAGGTATGTGGACCCTCCCCATCCCACTGTGAGCAGCGGATGTTGGGACAGTCCCTGCCTGCGGCTGCAAGGTAGAGAGGAGGACTCTCCCCTTCCTGGCTGGTACCTGTGCCCCAAGGGCAAGGAGAGCCCAGGAGAGGCAGCACCATTTGGAGCATTCTTGATGTCCTAAGCAACATTTGATAACACAGGGTGGATTACAGCCTGTTTTCTGAGATGGGGAATTGCTGCTTAATTGCTACTGCATTGTATAAATGCAGTGGGAATTTTAGAGAGGACATAACATATTCTAAAATGACTTTTTTAATTCCTTGGGTAAGTGTTTTCCTCATGCAGAACCACATTTATTACTATTATTAATGGCCTCACTGGTCCTTGTGCTAGTTCTGAATCTTTATAGTTACTGCCATTATACAATTTTGAAGCTACAGACCAGATCTTGGCCTACCTGCGTTAAAAGCAGTAGTTTAGGGATTAAATTTTTCACAAGTTTGGGCATCAGGATATTTTTGCATTCTCTCCTGTGCTTAATGTGCTGAAAAGCTCTCCTCAGCACTGACTACAGCATATAGCAGGAAAACACTTCCGTGCTTTAGAAAATTAAAGACATTATAATTGCCCTGTTAATCCCTATGGGATTTTAGAAGTGAATGCTATAGTGTCCTAGTATTTCCATAGGACCCTATTTGCTTATCCTTTTTAAATGCCGCAAGATTTTTCCATGTGGTTATGTTTAGGATGCATTATGGAGGCCTTTCATCTTCCTCTGAAGCACAGGATGAAATATGGGTCACTGATAGAATGAAGCAGTAAGGCTTTGTGATCCAGTAGCCTGCTGCATCTGATATGGCAAACCCTGTGCTACTAGGAAAGCTCATCGTCCTTTTGGGAACTAAATGGCTTGGCGGGGGTTGCTTTAACTGCAGCTACACCTATTTGATACTTTTTTGGATGAAAGAACAAGATCTTTCACTCTCCTTACTGTGGAGTGCCAGACAGGTTTAAAATTAATATCAACCGACATTGAGGAGGGGAGGAAATGAAAGAAACATTTCTTCCCCAGAAACAGCCCTGCTTTCCTGCCTTTTCCATAAGTGCATAGATGTCTGTCAATTTTGGCACCATAAAACATTTAAAATAAGACGTTTCTTAAATACTGGGAATTCTGCTGCATCTTTAAATGTCACCCAACAGGAATGCAGAGGCTGTAAAATGGACAAAAGAGAACTCAGCCAGTCAAACAGTTAATGTGCTTCTGCAGAGGGTGCTTATTGCTGCTTAACAAAACAGCTGATATATCCCGTGTGTTTTTGGAGAAGTCTAGAACAAGGTGAAAGGCATTGCCTCTTGCGTCCTGGAGCCTGGAAACTGAGGAGAAGCCTGGAGCTGAGGACCAGGGATTGAATTTCCCACTGGCCCAAATTCACTCCAGCTCCCCAGCAGATTCCAGGAGTCTGGGATTGCTGATGAGAGATGCCTGTGGTCTTTTTTTGCTAGAAATACTGAGTACCTATCCTAGTCACTGATTTGGAGCACACTAAACTGTGGTAAATCAGGCTCTTGGCACTCAGAATACAGATGCTTGAAATGAGCAGAGGCTATCTCAAGAGATGTTTTTCCCAGCAATAAAAAGAGGGAATAGCTACATTACAAGAGGGAAGGTTAAATCATGGTGTTTTCTTTGTAAACTGCTTTGAAGCTTTGGAGAGGAAACCATACAAATTGCTCTTTATTTTTCATTTTATTTATTGCCTCATTTTCAAATAATGAAATTCTGAATGTACCTCCTTGCTAGCTGCTGAAAAATAAGGGAATGTGGGAGGATTCTTAATGACACTAATAAACCCTGCTGAATACTTTGCCAACTAATATTTTTTTTTATTGCAAAAATACTATTTTATTAATACAAATGGTCTTTATAGAATTGCATTGGTTGCCACACAGTTCTATTCAGAAGAACATACAGACCAAATTATTTTGTTTGAAACATTCCCTTTTTATCTGGTTGGAATGGAGCACTTAATTCCAAAATATCATTTCATAATGACTTTTTTGGTTTGGACAGTCTAATTTATATTCCATAATAAAAATATAAAGAATTAAATTGACGTGATTCTAATGGAAATGCAATGTATTCATGTAGAATGTAGTTTTATGTGAGTGAAAACTTGAATTAGTGGGAAAAAATGCAAGTATACTGGTGGTCCGCTCTGCAGCCTTGGTGCCCTTGTCTACTAGGGAAGAGCCTGAAAGCTTGTTGGAATGTCCAGAACTCTTTGTTTCTCCTGTTCAGTCCTCCTTGTTCTTGACACCTTTTCTGGCTAAAAGGTAGCATGAGTTCCTCTGCAGATTATTTTCTTCAGGCTGCAATACACAGATTTTTTCCCTCCTCTTGCCTGTGTGGAGATCATGGCCATGTGTGATGGGGACAGACAGCAGTGGTGTGGGGATTGCCTCCCTCTGTCCTGCCACGCTGAGCTCGGTGGTGCTCCGTATTTTAATTTTCACACGCTGTTCAGTCACGCCATCATTTCCTTCCTGACATCCTCTTTTGTAGTATGATACTGGACGGACAAATTAATTGCAGTGCTTCTTAGGGGATTTTGCCTGCTGATGTGATGTTGCCACTGGGGTTCGAGTGGGCCCTGTCCTGTTGATGAAAGATTCTAATTGTGATGTGCAGTGAGTCCTGTGAAACACAAGGAATGCTCCTGCCTTATTTTGGGAAAGAGGGATGTGGAAACATCCACCCTTGGCAACCACAAGGAACAGAGTAGGAAAAGGGCTGAGAAAGGTGGGGCGTAAATTCTGTTAATCAACAAATGTTGGAGGTGATGTGATGCTGTGAGCCACTGGAGCCCAGGCAGAGCCCTGTGCAGTGTGCATGATACGTGGTGTACTCACTGCTGAAACCATTGCTGCTCTGTGCTTTTCCAGGAAAAACAGAATATGTGAATCTCCACAAAATGTACACTCTGTGAGGCATTGTCTGGAGTGGCTTTCTGGGGAACGAGGAAGCTCTCTGTGCATTAGCTGGAACAACTCCTCCACTGAATGTACGCTCAGCTCCCTCGCTTCTCTGGACCACTCCCTCTTGTCTGGCTCTTAGCACTTCCAGCCTTCAAAATGTTCAAATAACTCAGTTTATCCTCATAGAACCTCTGTGGGAGGGGTGGAGGGGTGGGCACATCCTTAGGTTACCAATTGGGAGGGTGAAAAAGAATCCCTCATGTCTATTCTGCAGTGAGGTTTCGGTGTGATAGTCAGCACTCGGACCATGCTGCCAGCATGTGTCTGCACATACAGGTGCAATGCACACATCTGGGCATCTGTATGCTGATCTAGCTGTATATTTATGGCTTGGTCAAGCTATGTGGATACTGTAGGTTCAAACATAACTCGCTTTTGGTTTGCCTCACATAATGCTCGCCTGGTATGACAGAGTCTGGTGCAAGCTCTTTGTGAGAGATTTATTCCCCTGTTGGGATTGGTCAGCGAGGAGGAGGGATGTATGACATGCAGTGATGTCTATCGCAGTGTGTACGTGGACACAGCAAAATGTAACCCACCAGCAGTACTAGCCAGGGGTGCTGACACGTGTGGTAACCATTTGCATGTACCACGGGGCTTGAGGAGCCAATGGCACCGCTGCCTTGGGGCGCGCGGAGGCGCGTCTGCTTCATCTGAGCTGCTGATTTGGTTTTCCTGGAATCGAATTAGAACCCCCAAAGGATGTTTCACGAAACTTGTAAACCCAAGTCAGGCCTCTTTGTCTTGTGATGCTTGTTTTAATTTTACCGAGGGCTGTCAGGAAAATAATTGGTGATTAAAACTGAAAGCTGCCTTGAAGCAGCTGCCAGGCTGGGGGTGTTGATGGGGGCTCCAATGGGTTAGTTAACTCCAAGTCCTTGTGCCTTTTTTTTTCCCTACCCAGATCCACGTGGACGATGTATGCACGGATCTATGCACAGATCTAATCAGGACTTGGACTTGCAAAGGGGTAATGCTGGAGCAGTGGTAGGTGTCTAGGAGGAGAAGGCAGCCCTTGTGTGGTTTACCTTCATGCTTCTGTGAGCTGCTGAAACCCTTTGTAACAAAGGGGCGAGTCTGATTTAACGAATTTACCAAAGCTCACGGGTTTGTGGTGGAAAGTCAGCACAACAGGTCTTTGTGAGCTGTGGATTTACGACATGTAAATAAGTTAGTGTGCTAATTGTGGCTGGTGTTACAGGTAGCAGGCTGTTAAAAAAAGCCTCGCAGGGTGATTTATGTGGGTTATTTCGTGCACACTTGAGCGAAATACATTTGTAGATCTTCTGTCTCCCTTTCCCGCAGCTGCAAGGGTAGGAGCAAGGAGCAGCGTTCAGCGTAGGCTGGCCCATGCTTCCTCCCCCGGGGCACTGAGCTCCAACAACCAGGAATCACTAAACCAGGGGAGGGAAAATGGCTTTTGGCTGCGGCAGAGCCCTCCTGTCGATGTTGCCCTGCAATCTCTGTGCTGAATGGAAACGGTTTCCTCTCCCTCAGCCTTCAACTCACAGGCTGGGTTTCCTGCCTTCCTGTTAGTGCCTCCACCTACCCAGACAGCTCTGACACTTCAGGCTCACCGATCAGCTATTTTCTACCACAGCTCTTTTAGCAAAAGTTTACACGACAGCGTAGAAGCTGACTAAGCAGCGAGCCTGTGAGTGAGAGAAATGAATGCAGGGTTTTTTTTTTTTTTTCATTGGGGACCTGACAAGGCTCCATCTCAAAAGGCTGAGGTTTTTCTCCATGTGAGCAGCCTGTTCAGTGAATGGGCTGGTGTTCAGCCATGCTCTGGGACCTGGGAGGCAAGCCCTGCCAGGGCCCCCGATGAGGTAGAAAGGCAGGAGGCCATTTTAAATGCAGTCCCTAGAAAAGAACCCAGGCAATTTGCATAGTGAAAAGACGAGGGGAAGATATGCTGAATATGCGACTCAGCTGTGAAAACAGTCATCATATACAAAAGCAGTTTATACACAGGAGAAGTGTTATAGAGAGAGACTCTGTAGACCAGACATATGCAAGTACAAAGTGATTTTCATGTCAGAGAACCCATCATTTCAGAATGTCCCATAACTGGGCATTTTGGTGTGCCACAGCCAAGCTGGAACCAGCCAGCCAGCTCTGAATATATTTTATATGTATATATATATATATATATTCCCTTCCCTGTGCTGAATTCCTTTCAGGAACAGCCAGGGTAGTGCAGCCATTCCAATCACATTTCCATGGTGCTTTCAGTTTTCATGTTCACTTTTGCAAATTACTCCTAATATATCTCAAGAAACGAACCAACTCTGTCTTCAGTTAGTAATGGATGCACCTTAAAACACTCAAAGAACTAGAAAAGTTCTGATATCTTTGGTCTGATCCTTAGCCAAACTATGCCTAGTTTTGTTGGGAGTCTCTGTTTTATTCAGACACTAGTGGCAAAACCATCTCTATATTTCCTTTTTTAGCACTGTTAATCTGCTGTCATCTATTTTAAATGGGTCTTCTATCTTACCACGCAGGGCAGGTGAAGAAAAAAAATGGGGCATACTCTTTTGCAGATTTTACAAACTACAAAAATGTCTGTTACTGTTATGGTACCTGTTTTCCACTGTGAGATTGTCTTATTAAGTCCCCCCTTGGCCGGTGGCTGGTATTTGAAGGCAGAGGAATCAGGGCACATTAACATTTGCCCACTGATGGGACATAGTCCAGGACAGGGGCTGCTAACACTGGGAGGGCACACACCCTCCTCTTGCCTGGAGGAAAGTGAGAAGGAACAGACAATTACTAAAAAGACAAATCAGTAAAGGTGTTAAGTTTGTTTTTAAGGACATGAGAAGATTGATGCTTAGGGAAGTATTGGTGATGAGAGAAGATGAGGTGGATGGGATTGGTGGGGGATGAAGACTGGTTCAATGGCAGGATGGAGCAAGATTAGAAAGTCCAGGGCTGGCCTGCGTGCCTGAAGATGAAAGGACCTGGAGAGAAATGTGACTTCATCTGAGAGCGTGCATTCAGTCATTTCTTGTGCTTTGCCTTGTAAGAACAGCCGTGGTACATTTCTACGTGTATCTGCTCCTGTCCCTGTGCTTACCAGTACCTTGCTGGTGGTGAACAGCTAGCCTGCAGAACAAAAAGGCTGAAATGTCCCTTGATTTTGGAAAGATGTGGTGTTGCTGGAATTCAGAAGGGAACTCAGGGGTGACTTTTTTTGCAGATCAAAAGCATTGGGAAGGCAACTCTGCAAAACTGAAACCTTTATTCTTTATCCTTGGTATCACAGACATGGCCAGGGGAAGGTTTGCCATCAGAGTCTGGGGAACTAAAAAGGATGCTCAGCACCAGAATTTCTACTTGAAAGGGTCAGTAAGCCCACTGATGTGATGGTGCCTTTCACGGTATGCCTGGAAACCACTGCTGAATGTAATGCAGCATTGACACTTCAGTGAATTGATTTCTCTGAATGCCATGGCAAGCAGATGAGAAGCCTTTGTCAGCCAGTTTGGGTCAAGTCTGTCATCTGATCCCTGACCCATAGCTTGTGGGAGTAGAGTACGAAGGATGAAGTAATCAGAAAAGTGCAAGGGTCTTGTGTCCTTGGAGGGAAGAGGTGGATGGGCAAGAGGAACAATGTATTCAGAATAAGTCAATAAATCAAAGATGCCAGCCCTCGGCAGATGTGGTTCTGTGCTGATTCTGGTGCCCATGCAGGAGTGCAGCAGAGCAAGGTTTGGCTTGGTTCCTGAGGGGGGGCCTTCATGATGTAGGTCTGAAATGTACAGTCACTGATGGAGCACTGGAGGAGAATTAGCATGCAGTGCTGCGGGCCGTCGCTCCCCTGATCCAGAGGACAAAAGTCTGCAGACTGAGAAGGATTTTTCAAAGTGGTGTGTCAGGCAAGCAGGAAAAATGAAGGGGATGACTGTATTTAAATGTCTCTTTCTGCTCTGTTCTGATTCCATTTTCTCCAGGACTTCCTCTGATTTATTCATCTCAGCAGGTGTGGGTCAGGCTTATCAGTTTGTTCAAGTGGGAGATCTCAACTACTGCATCTAGATAAGATGCCTTCAGTCAAATGTCACAGCCTTCCCACTCCAGTAAGGGGCATCACTGCTTCTGCAAGCATGAGAAGGTCCCAGATCCTAATGCCAGCATTGCTGGGCAGTATGGTGGCTTTCTGTCTTTTCCCTTTCCCTCTCCATATCTCCACGTCGATCCCGGGATTTATGAGATGTTGGAGAGGCTGGATGGTCTTGTCTCTGTGGTTTGGACAGGGGAAGGAACAGGACTCATCTGGCTCAGAAACTTGAGATATTAATTACACTTCGGTAGGCTCTCCAGCGGGACATGCTGACCCCTGCATGTACCAAAACAACCTTGGTTGCTTTTTCTGGCATGGTATTTCAGCTCTGTGCCTTAACATGTTTGCATGGTAAGCGAGACAGGGGCAGCAGTTTGAAAAGTGAGAAGGCAGAGATACACAGAGACCATTAGTGGGAGAGTTTGTCTGGAGAGATGGAAAATTAAACAAGGCAGTCTAAGAAGGGTGATTTAGGACTGTAGGGGCAGCAAGATGCCGTGGCTATGGATAGATAAATGGAGCATCAATTTGGAGTAAATTGCAGTGTAACAGCTCTGTGCACACACAAATTATGGGATTTTAAAAGCCTGGCAAGTTTAACCCTTATACCTCAGGGCTGGACATGTCACTGTTGTGGCTGGACTGTGTATCTTTCCATGGGTCACTATGAGTTTGTGGCTTTTTAAGGATGGGACAGTTTTAGATCTTGCCACAAGTTGATCCTTTTATGGCTCCTGGATCCTTGTGTGGGAAAAGAAGAACCGAAGTAAGGAGCCAAGAAGAATCTGAGGAATGAAAGCTCAGAGATGGGCAAGTGGGAGCAGGGGTTGGGAGGCATCTGTGGGTCTCTGTGGTGGTGGAAAGCAGTTCAGAGCAGTGGGAGAGAAGCCACAAGGCTGTGGCAACGTGACATTGTCAAATTGATGAGATTGCATCCAGGCCAGGAATAGAAAAGCTGTGACTCAGCCCAGCGCAGGCCCCAGCATCCGCACACTGTGCCAGCCCAAAGCTGCTGCGTGGAGGTAGCTTTGGCCTGTGTTGTACCAGCAGTCCTGCGGTGTGCTGTGTATGTGGCCTGGCTGACCAGCCCTCCCACAGCTATCTCAAGGGAGTTACTTTGGCCTGTGCCAGCTCTCTATGAGTCTCTCTCCTTGTAGGTTGTGGCCACATCTGGCTCTGCCCTTGGGGATGCTTGCCGGATTTCACAGAATCAGGGAACAGTTTGGGTTGGGAGGAATCTTTAAATAGCTTCTAGTCCATGCCCCCTGCAATGGGCAGGGACATCTTCAACTAGATCAGGTTGCTCAAAGCCCCATTCAACCTGACCTTGAATGTTTCCAGGGATGGGGCATCTACCATCTCTCTGGGCAACCTGTTCCAGTGCTTCACTGCTCTCATTGTAAAAATGTCTTCCTTATATCTAGTCTAAATCTTTTCTCCTTTAGTTTAAAATCATTACCCCTTGTCCTATTGCAACAGGCCCTGCTAAAAAGATTGTCCCCATCTTTCTTACAGGACTCCTTTAAATACTGAGAGGTCACAGTAAAGTCTCCCTGGAGCCTTCTCTTCTCCAGGCTGAACAAGCCAAACTCTCTCAGCCTTTCTTCATAAAAGAGCTGCTCCAGAGGGGCAGAATCACCTCCCTCGACCTGCTGGCCACACTTCTTTTGATGCAGCCCAGGACATGTCTGGCCTTCTGGGGTGCAAGAACGCATTGCTGGCTTATGTCCAGCTTTTCATCCACCAGCACCCCCATGTCATTCTCTGCAGGGCTGCTCTCAATTCTATCATCCTGAAGTCTGTACTGATACTGGGGGTAGCCCTGATGCAGGTGCAGGATCCTTCACTTGGCCCTGTTGAACCTCATGAGATTCACATGGCCCACTTCTTGAGCTTTTCTAGATCCCTCTGGATGGCATTCCATCCCTCTGGCATGTCACCTACACCATGCAGCTTGGTGCCATCTGCAAACTTGTTGAGGGTTCACTTGATCCCTGGTCTATTGAACAGCACTGGTCCCAGTACAGGCTCCTGAGGAATACCACTTGCCACCAATCTCTGTCTGGACATCAAGCCATTGACCATTACTCTCTGGATGCAACCATCCAAGCAGTTCCTCATCCACTGAACAGTCCACTCATCAAATCCATACCTCTCCAATTTAGAAAGAAGTATGTTGTGGGGGACTGTGTTAAAGGCCTTACAGAAGTCCAGGTAGATAGTATCTGTAGCTCTTTCCTTGTCTACTGATGTAGTCATTCCATCATAGAAGGCTGCTACGTTGGTCAGGCAGGACTTGCCCTAGTGAAGCCATGCTGGCTGTCTTGAATCACCTCCCTGTCCTCCATGTGCCTTAGCATAGTTTCTAGGGGCACCTGTTCCATGATCTTCCCAGGAACAGAAATGAGGCTGGTAGTTCCCAGGGTCCTCCTTTCTACCCTTTTCAAAGATGGATTAAATGTTCCAATTTTTCCAGTCACCAGGAACTTCACTTGACTGCCATGACCTTTCAAACATAATGTAGAGTAGCTTGGCAACCACATCAGCCAATTCCCTCAGAACTCTTGAATGCATCTTGCCAAATTCCATAGACACGTATGTTCAGGTTCTTCAGGTGGTCACAAAGATGTTCTTATCTTACAGTGGGAGAGACTTTGCTCCCCTGGTCCTTGTTTTGCAGTCTATTGACTCAGGTTGATAGTATGGGAAGAGAGGCTGCCAGTGAAGACTGAAGCAAAAAAGTTGAGTACGTCAGCCTTCTCATCTGTTGTTACCAGCTTGCCAGTCTTGCTCAGCAGGGGGGACACGCTTTCTTCAACCTTCTTTTTCTGGTTGACATACCCGTAGAAGCCCTTGTTATTTTTTGCATCGCTTGACAAGTTCAGCTCCATTCACGTCTTGGCCTTCCTGACCCCATCCCTAGACATCAATGCAGATTTCCCTATACTCTTTGTAGGATACCTGTTCCTGCTTCTACTGCCTATGCAGTCCCTTCTTGCCCTTTAGATTAACCAGCAGGTCTCAACTCAACCATGCCAGTCTTTCACCTTCCTTGCCTGATTTCTTAAACCCGGGGATCCTCTCTTTGTACCTCTCCTTGCTGTCTGCTGGGTGTTCCATGATGGGACTGCCCTCTGTAGCAATTCTGCTCCTCCTGTGTGCCTGCCTGTTTGCTGGATGTGGCCTTTCTCACCCTCTATCTCAACCACTCCACATCAATCACTTCAGCTGACAGCCTGGCACCCTACCTGAGCAGAGCCAGTCATCATTGGAGGGGTGCCAGGAGATCTTTCACTCTGGTGGGACTTTTACCTCACTGGTAATGAAAAGATGCACAAGAGCAAAACCCAAACTCTTTCCTGAATGATTTGGACACCTTGAGGTGAAAAAATGTGCAGTGTAGGGCCTGCACCCACACATCCCCACCCTGGGGATGTGCAAGCTCTGAGAGCTCCGGGAGAGTAGGACCTCTCCTTGGAGGAGGCCAGTATGGCCAGCTGCTGAGCCAGAAGAACATGCACAAGGAAGATTGTGTCTATGAGCTTCTGCTGGGACAAATTTATATTGTCAAATGATTTGGCAGTCATCAAACTGGATCCGCCCAGAGCCCTTCCCTGTGTGGAGGGCAAGCTGCTGATCTGGGACTGAAGCTCACACAGCCTCCAGCAGCCTGGAGATTCATTGCCTCTCAGGTCATGCCCTGTAGCCCAGCTTCCCTCTGGGAGAGGTTGCCTTAGGCACTGGCTGGCAAGAGAGCGTCCCAATTTAATTTGAAGTTTCAGTTGTGAGGAGCACTGCAGGAGTGAGGGAGTTGTTGTAGGATGAGCAGTTGCTGTCTCCCGCTGTTAAAAACCAGCAAAATTGTAATTTTCATGGCTGTAAAGATGCCTGGAGCAGAGGACAGGCCCCCTTGGAATCTTTTTTTCTATTTTTTTTTTTTTTTTTTTCATATTGAAAGGAACAAATAGTCTTTCTAGCAAGCAACCTTCACTTCTGTTGCCATGGTCTGTCTTCCTCCCAGGAAAGCACTCGCTTCAGAAAGACTCGGCAGCCTCGTGGAGTGTCAAGGGCTGCTCACAAAAAAGACACATGCACACACGCACACGCACAAAAATCCAACCCAAAGTAAAAATCAGCTGCTGGAAGAAAAGAACTAGGGTAATGTGGAGATGAAAGCGTTTATGCAGAGCAGAGGTGGAGAATATTGGCTCCGCAGAGTGGGCGGAAGTGTCCTCATGAATGAGCAGCACAATGCAGGGCTGCCTCGAATAACAAAGAGGGAAGGAGGGCGTTAGGATTTGATAGTACAGACTTCGGAAAAAATGAGAAGCTGAGAAGAGAAGGAAATCATGGCTAATTTAAAACTGCCTTGGAGAAGCAGGTGGGAGGAAGGCCTTGAACATTTGCTACACTGTGATTTGAAAGTAAGGAAATGGAAAAACAAGGGTTGGAAAGCAGAGAAAGGGAAGGCTCGTCTTCTGCTCGCTCTTTAAAATGAACAATACTGACTCTTATAGAGAACAGTAGGGATTTTCTGAGAAAATGCAGTGCTCCTGGAGTGAACTATCCCGAGGGAAGGGCTGAGGAAAGAGGATGAAGCAAGTGGCTCCCAGAAAAATGATGATGATATGATGAGTCAGAGACACTTTCTGTTGCTCTGAAATATTTACTCTTTGTCTGCCTGTATCCTCAAATCCCACATCAAGAAACAAGGGCAACTCTTCTTTGACAGGTTAGAGTTATGCTGTCAGGTGGTATGCTAAGGAGATAAGTAACAGCAGCCAGAAGAGTTATATCAGATCTTCCTGCTGTTACTTGCTTTGGACCAAATCCTTATTGACTCGGTTGGGTGTGTGCTGGGGTGATCGAGTGTGGAGCTCGGACACCTCTCCTCAGTGTGTCTGCATTTCCTTTTCTTTTTTGCATGCTTACCTTGACAAAGGTGACAACTCCATTATGCAAGGCTCATGTGACAGTGGCACCGTGCCCCTCTTGAAAAGTCATCCAGGTCTGTATTTCACTTTTTATACAAAGAGAGTGAGGGCCATCCAGAAAAAACAGGCCCTAGCAGCCAATACAATCAGTTTCAATATATTCTGCTCTTCTCAAAAACCCCTGAACATCTCTCCAAAATAATCAGAGCTGTTAAATAACACTTATTCTGTGCAGAGGAAGTACGGTGTGATGTGACCGCTGTCCCATGCCAAGGAAAACACACTGTCTTGGCTTGAAACAACGGACCAAACCAAAGGAAACTGGAGGCTGTGGTGCCTATGGGCTGTGCTGGGGGGAGCGGAGGGAAGCTGGACTGGGTGGCAGTCCCAGGGGAGTACAGGCATGTAGTGGTTGTGCCTTGCATCTGCAGCACTTGCCAACTTGCGCTCCCCGAGATGTGTCTTCCAGTGGCCAAGACCAGTTCAGGTCATGTAAGCAGAGCATTGTCACCGTGCAACAGGTTCATTGTGATAAATCAAATCACAATGGCTTCACTGAGGGAAGAACTTAGGTTTTATTTTCAAGAGTAAATACTTTTTTTTTTTTTACTTTCCCCTCTATTATACCAAATGTTTGACAAATAGTCAGTATTTCTGAAACACTCCTCGTGAGCTCAACAGCAGCAACAAATAAAGATGTAGCACTATGGATGTAAAGGCTGTAAAACTTGGAGTACAAGGATGAACTGAAGAAATCCTTTAAGGACGGTATCTAATCCAGCCCGTATTCTGCCTCTACCTTTCCCATGCTGTATTAATAACCCTCTTTCTAACCAGGCTGTCTCTGTCCCACTCAGCCTCATCCCACTCTCGCAGGTATGTAGATCTGCAGACATCTATCCTCAGATGTCTGCTCAATAGTGTCTGCTCAATAGTGTTAGTACCTAGCAGCCCAGACTAGATGCTGACTTGGCCCAGGGTGGGAAGCCTTATCACAAGTTGCTGGATGGACAGTGCTGGTGTCCTGTAGGGCCAGATTATATTCTCTGTTGCAAACAATGCAGCATCATGTCACTCATACAGAGAGACCTGTCACAAGTATGTCATGTGTCACACGGAGAGCCATCACATGAAAAATATACAACTTACATTCAAAGATACCAGTTTTTGAGAAGTGTAGTCTTTGGCCTATACACTTTACATTAGCTGTGCATGCCTGGTGGTGGGAGGGTTTCAACTGTGTCAGAAATTTTGTATGTGAAAGAAATTTATTGAAGCTTTCTAAGGTCACAGTCATTTTCTTGTACTTTTTGTGGAGCAGGAGGTGAAAAATACAGATTTATTTAGTGTTGTTGAATCTGTTATGATAAAAGACATCTTTGCAATGTCCTCCCATCCTCACATGAGGAGACATTGTAGGCTCTGTGTTTCTTTACCTATGCACATGAAACACATATTTCTCTCCTATAGGTCTGTCTGTAAAGGTATTTATCCTTGATCTTCAGGTGCCTTCAGTCATCCCCTGTCTCCAGCGTTGCTGCCAATGGCTGTGTGTGGGGCAGACCCACTTTCCTCCAGACAGCTTCCCATGCAGTGTGGGACAGCTGCAGCAGGTCTCCCTGCTGGGATCCTGCAACCTACCAGCTGCTTTCCTGGAATGTGTGAGATCCTCACATGATGGCCTCCATTCAAGCAGGACATTTCATGGTGCTTAGTTGGAAAGGGGCGTGCTTACAGGAACTGACATAAGAATGAGGTTTCCTCCCCCTGGGTTTATCCTTGCTTGAAGAGAAAGTGGGGCAAGGAAGTGGTGCTAGAAGGACCAGCATCATGACAGGGCATGGCTTCTCCCGTCCCAGACCTGCTGCGTGGGGCGAGTCCCTGATGCCCTGGAGGCAGGAGCAGGATGGGAGGAATGGCTGAAACACCAACTGCTGACAGCCTTATTTTGGTCGATGTCCCACTGAAGTCAATGGGATACTGCTCCAGGAAAAACTGGATAAGGATCTGGGGATTTGGCAGCAGGAAAGGTTCTGTCTTCTCGCTGTTTATTCTCCAAGTGGAGCCCTAACCCGCTGTTTGTGACTTCATGATCATTTCCAGAGCTTGTGCTAATGATGTCATACCCGGGGGATTCTGGCTTCAGGTGGGAAACTAACAGCAGGAGCAGATGAACTCTTTAATAAACAAAGTTCCTGTTTTCATGCAAATGTCTTCAGAAATAAGAAATGAGGGGAGTGAGAAACACAGAAATTTATGGTATAGAAGCGATGCTGTTTGGAAACAGACTTTTTATGAGTTTTCCAAGAGGCGCCAGCTGCTCTTTAATGTTTTCATTTAAGAATTTTATGTATGAAAGCTCTAGCTTGTGTAAACAGCAAGGCTGAGAAAGTTGCAGGGAATGCTGTTAATGGTGAACCTAACAGGCGAGGGACTTGGCTCTGAAAAGATGGTGAGTGTTGGTGTTTATTCAGAGCGGAGGTCTTTAATGCAGATGGATGACTCCTCTGGTGCCCCTGTTGTCCTCTGGCTCTCCTGGCCCTACCCCTCACTCTTGTGACCATCCTTAAAACTTCCCTTGTTCCTCCTTCCTCCTGAGACCTGGGAGAAGGTGGCACAAGTACATGGGAAACTCTCAAGCCAGGGCAGCCCCTTCTCCTCTTTGCTGCAGCTTGTTGTCTCTCAGGGAGGCTGGAGCTCTTACAGTCCCAAGAAGCAAGCCCCAGGTTAGGAGGTGGCCACGGTGCCCCACTATCCTGTCCCGGGTTGCAGAGGCAGGACTGGGAAGGGTGTGTCTGTGGCGGCATGGCAGATATGCACACCAGCCCTCCCATCATCTTCTCCACCACGTGCCCTGGTACTCCCTGCCCTCACCCGCAGCCATTGCTGATCTTCATCTATTAATCTGCTATTTTGGGGAGTGCCTATTGTGCACTCCAATTAACGTAATTGCTTTATTTTGCTGGAGAGAGTGCCAGAGCCCATGCCACAAATAGCTTTGTGCACGCGTTCTTCTGGTGGGCTCCCTTTGTTTGGCAATTAGCTCTCCAGGGGTGCAATGCATGGCACCATATTGGAAAAAATAAACTTAAGTCCCTTCAGCAAGGCCAGCAATGAAGTAGGCAGCTGCATGGCCAGCACTTTCCCAAGGAGGACCTGAGTAATGATCCTTGGTGCTTGCTGTTCGCCATCTTGCTCTCATGTTTTTCTGCAGCAGCTTTCTATTTGCTCATCTACAGGAATACTCTGCATCTAGCCTGCCTGTTTTTGAAAAGGTGACTGCTGATGACAGCTAAGATAACAAGAGGGTGTTGGTTTTTTTTTTTTTTTTGTCTTCATGAGAACGCCTCCGGTTCTATTAATAAAATCCTGAATCTGACTCGTCCTTCTGAGAACTCCTGGCCCCTCTTTACCCATTCAAATCTGTATTTTTAAGCTGCTGTAGGTGGATTGTCGACAATGGTTGTTATGCAAACTCTGAGTGCTGGCTCTGGGAGCTTCTTGGAAACCTGTAATGAGTAATCTTTATGTTTCTGACAGGTCTACGAGGAGGGAGGGGGTGCAGTTTTGCTGAAGATAGGTTGACAAAATAAGTGTCAATTCATGACAAACTAACTGCCAAAAATACTCACATCAAAAGCTGGAAACAATTAGCAAATGGTATGACAGAACATATCTGAGGCTGGAGAGTGCATGGAGGACAGACCCCCTCACTAGTAAACGGTGTTACCCGTAAGTTTGGTGATTTATTTTTTTCTAGCTTATAGGCAGTGACTGTACTTGAACGATGAAATAGGTGTATTTATTTCTCCAGCTTGTGTGAAGTGCACGCTGATCACAGACCTGATTAATAACATGAGGTAACAGAGGTGTGAGATGGCCATCAAAATTTGAGTAACTCCAGTCAGTACTAACCTGGACTGCAGAGGCTTCTGAAGTTGAAGCTGAATAAAGAATCAGCTGATGATAACTCCTTTAGTACATCATCTACATCAGAAGTCCAATGTGCAAGCCTTCAGATGCTGAGCTGAGAAAAACAGGGAGACAAGGGCTTCCTGGGGAAGGGCAATCGCAGCAACATCCAGGTTGCAGGGAATTTAGGTGAATCTCCATGTGGTTTGCGATTTGACCCAAAGCTGTCACATCCTACGCCGTCTGGAATTAGGAAGTTTGGCTTTGCAGTACCTGTTTCTTGACTGAGATCAGCAATTCCTGTGGCTGCAGAGCACATTGTCAGCAGATGAAGTTGAAGAGCCAGTGCAGCCCCATGATGGCCCTTGGTCTTGGGGTTGCTCCAGCATCTGACACCCAGGGCAAGTCACCTAAAAGTTTGTAACAGTACCAACCCAAGTGGCACAGGCTCATCTCATTTGACTTTCCAAGGTGCCAGGCTCTTCTTAATGATAACTCACACTGCTATCACACTCCCCAAAACAGACCTGCATTTGGCAGAGGTCTTGAGGTGTCTGTCCGTAACATAGCTGCATGGATGTGACCCTGGGTCAGCAGCCTCTGAAGGGCACAGTGCCAGGTGCCATCTATTACCTTCTATTGCTGTTCCCTGTAAGGCACCCTGTGTTATTGTCGGCTTTCACACCCAAGTACCCGTAACAAACCACATCTTTACATCGTGCTGCCAGTCACAAGGATGCAATACCCAGGAGTCCACCAGCTGGAAAGCCCCATGTCTGCACATAAGCATTACTTATGACTACACTGTAGTTCAGATCTTCAGAAGGCAATCCGCTCTGTGAATTGGTGCTTTCTAATGCTGAGAGTCCCCATGCTCCTGCCAGGCTTCTAGTTCCATCACTCCCCTCACAAGTGAGTCAACAGCCATCTGTGCACACTGAAAAATCAAATAACTTCTGCTTTAAGAGGGCTTTTTGTCATTTCTAATGAATCCCTCTGCATCACCCTATGTGGTACATAGTGATGTCCAAGATGAAATCAGAAGGAAAGAGTATGATATGAAGCCACCCACAGCAGCCTGGTATCACCTTTCCATCTCAGCTGCACTTCAGCAAGCCAGCTGAAATGAGGCAGTTTTCTCTGTGCTTGGCGCCAAACACTATTCTCACTGAAGCAGAGGGAAGTTTTGTTTTTCCCTAAATAGGAATGATTGGGCCTTTGGTGGTGCTCAACTGGAAAGAATCCAGCACTTTTCTGATCTTGTCAGAGTGGCTGAGATGGTCATAAATCAGAAGGGCTGCTTCAGAAATATTTTCCCTGGGTTTGATTCTCCATCCCACCATGATGGTATAATGAAAAGAAAAATTGGGCCCGCCACTGGTTTAATTTTACAGATAACTGCTCTCTTTCCAGGCAATATTTGAGATTAATTTTTCTCACAGTCTGTCTTTTTTTTTGGGGGGGTGTGGAGGAATTTGTTTTATGGGGCCATTCATATTTTTTACCCTCCTCTCCCCTCCCATATGGGGAAGAATAAAGTGAAGAAACAACATTTTCAGAGGAGAAAGACTTGGAAAGAGTTGCTGTTTTCTGGGAGTCTGCTACAGCTGTTAATTTGTGGAAAACCTCAGTGGAAAGTAAGCAATATGGCAGCATCGCTTTACACGAGAATTCAGCGGTAGCCTTGTTCCAAACCGTGGCTGATTTAGGTTCTTGGCTTGCACAGCCAAAGCTTCATGTAGTGTCATGTTTTTTTTTTTTTATAGATAATGTTGATGCAGCTGTGGAAGGCTCTGATGTTCTTCTTTTTTTTTTTTTTTTTTTTTAACATGGAATTGTCGTCATTCAATCAAGCTTAAGCATTTTGGAGCTGTGATGTTGTTTGTCTTTGCTTGTTAGATGTTGGCGGGTGAGCCTGAGACAGGCTGAGATGTTGTTTGAGAAAGCAGAAAAGACTCCTGCCCTTCTTCCTTGCCTCCTTCACAGAGAGGCACACAGACCCAAACTCCCATCCAAAAAGGCAGTAACGCTGAGAAAATTTGGATCTGGGTTTAAACATTGTGAGCCGGGCCCCTTCTGCCTCTCCAGAGCACTCACGCTCTTCTCTTCCTGTAGACTTTGTTCTTCTCCAGCATTTGTCATGCATAGTTGGTGGCATATCAAGATTTTGAGTATTATACTGAGTGCAGTAACCTCTTTTTCTTGGATGGACATTTTGTTTGTGGAGGATACAGCATGGTGCTCAGTTGTCTGGGCAGAAATTAACATTGAGGAAAATCTCAGCTTTGTGACATCGATTAGGTCAGAGATTAGTTTTCCAGTAGAAATGTCCAATTATTCAAACTTCTCCAGTAGATGAAAGAGATTTTGACAATCTGTTTTGCTGAAAAACCCTGCACTCCATTTGGTGTGGATTAGATGACCTGTTAGAGATTAGACAAGAGGAAAAGGGTTTCTAATTAATGTCAGCCCAGCTGTTAACTTGGGGAGTATCAGTGAGTGACAGCAGAGGGCAACTCCTTCAGATATTTCTGTGATTACATTTCACGTATATATTGCAACCTCGACCTGTAGCGTTCTGCATAGAGTGTGGCACAAGTTCCCCGTTCCCAGATAAAGCATTAGTGTGCCCTGGATTGGTTGCTGTCTCTCGGCTCTGCCTCCTGTTCCAAGGCAGGCTTTTATGAAAGGGTAAGCCCCAGTTTTTTTAAATAGCATTACCTTGTCACATAATGACTGATTCATTCACCTCCTTATCTCTGGGCCATGTGACTTACTTTGATTGCATCTTCCTCACCAACTTGGCTATGTATCTTGCTTCTTTCCCAGAGGGCGAATTAGGGCAGAATCCTTGAATCCTTACAGTTTCCTGCAGCATCTGGAAAGAAGAGGAAATACAAAGATGGGCCAGAAAGAGGCAGGCAGAGAAAGATGAAAGAATTTGGAGGCGGGAAGTATTCACTCTTGGAATGAAGCTTCCTCCTGGCTGGCCTAAGGCAGAGCAATTTACTCTTTTCTCCAATGTGCAAAATGGCCCAGCCCCTGCTCTTAAGAGTAAACATTTCAAAGGTGCCTGAGGGGCCCCCTGTTTATATTTTTAGAAGCTACTTGGTCTCCTTTGAGTCTCAAGTTATACCCCCAGTGCCAGTATCAGAGCTAGCTTGGAGGGAGGTAGTGTCTTGTGGAGATACCTGAGCTAGGCTGAAGAAGTTTGGCTGCTAAAAGTAGTTTATCCACAGCCGTGCATTTGTCAGCGCACACTTAGCACTGCCTGTCTGTGCAGCAAAGGCTTTTGCTGCAGTACTAGCTCCTCTGCAGCTGCCCACTGAAGCTCAGGGACCTAAATGCCAGGGTACAGCACAGGGTTTGGGAGCTGGGGTGATGTTGGTGTGTTTGAAAACTGTTTTGTAGGGCTGAGCCCGCATTGACTATTAGCACCGCTAAATGCTTTCCTGTTTTTCTCTGTCCCCTTGAACTCACACTGCAGCCCTAACCGACTATCATGTTTTGTTTTTAATGACAGAGCAAAGGTGCCAAAATATTTCAGTAGCTCCCCTAGGAACATCTGCAACTTCTTTAGCTAGTATTTTCACAGCTGGCCATAACTTTATTGTACTTTTGAATGCTAATAGTAGCAAATCTGGGATTCTGAAGGAGAACAATGGCTAATTTCCCTTGTATCAGGATTTAGAAGTTACAAAAAGCTACTCTAGCTCCTTTGAAAAAATGCTCAGGGACAGAGCTAAGGGGGAGTTTGTAATGTGAAACTCATAGTTTCTGAGCTCCAGACAGAGTTTAGATCAGCCTTCAGACTTAGGATAAAGTTTGTGTTTGGAGCCATCAGGATCAAAACATATAGACAACTCAAATGATAGAGCTGCTGCTGCTGAGATTCACGATGCCATGTGGCAGTAGAGACATGTGATCACTGCATCCAGTGGAGTTTCTGTTCTGTTTGATGAAAATGGGAAGAGTAAAATTTCACACCTCTAGTATGATACCAAGGTCTAGGAAGAGAAATTAGGTCTGAGAATTTGAACTTCCATCCAGCAAAATGCTGCAGACCTTTAATTGCAGCTCAGATTTATTAGTTGCTAGCTATGCTTAGTTGGTCTAACAATGAAAATAAGCCAAAGACATTTAATCATTGTATCAACCTATCACTCATAACCTTGTGCTGCACCTTTTGGCTTTTTATACTGTGCTAGCTAAGTATGTAAAAACCAGAAAGCATGCCGCAGATCTTCCAATTTTATTTAACCACTAACAAATCTATTAAAACCGAAGAAGTTTATACTGAGTTCTTTACCCAAATGTTTTTTCTCATACAGTGGAATAGTCTTTGACTTCTGCTGGTGTGGAGTCCATACTTTTCCGCACACTCAGAGCTGCAGCACCAGGTATCACTTCTGAACACGGCCCCCACCCAGATGTGACAGTTGCACCCTGACCCAGGCAGCAGCTAACAGGCTGCACCCTGTTTCTTGAGGGCAAAATGCTGGGGGTAGGCAGGTCTGCAGCCATGATTTGGACAAGTCTGCGAGCAGTTGCAGGCTCAGAAGAAAAGAAATACATCAGTTTGCGTGTTACTCAAGAGTAACACCAGTGGTGTTTTCTGCTGGTGACACAGGCAGGCTGCAATGGCTGTATCTGCTCTTGGAGAAGACCCTTTGGGGCAGCTGGAGCTGCCAGGTGGGGGATGTGGGTAGTGGAGGATGGTGTGAATTGTCACTTCCTGAAGGCAGAAAATACAATTTCCCAAAGACATTGCTTTCCAAATGCCACATCTGTAGGTGGACCCATGCCAGCATGTTCAAGCACTGATTAGATATGACTGTGAGATTTCCTACCAGCTCACGGGAAAAGGGGAGGTGGGGTAGGGTTTGGGGTTCCCATTGAGGCTCATTCCCAACACAGGCAGGTATATCTGGTGGACTGTTACAGTGCTCCCATGGTGGCAGAAGGCCCAGTACCCCTCTCACTTGCACTGGGACCATGAGCCTGTAATTCCATCATATGCAGTGGGGTTTCTTTTGATGTACCTCTAAGTGGGAGGGCAATATGGCTTGTCACTTTTTTCATATTCCCATGGATCTGCTCAGTCAAACTCAGTGGGAGCTTTCCCATTAATTGCAACTCAAGCAGACACATTGCTGAGTGTGATAAAAACCAACAGAAATCTTTAAAACTCCCCAGATTACCTCCATTACTGCAATTAATTTTTTGTCCATGACTTCTCTACGAAACCAGATACAACTAAAACATGCAATTCAAGAAGGCTTAGTGCCTTGACCTAAGTGCTAAGGTATTGCATGAGATGTCTGCCAGATACCGCAGCCCCTGCTGTTACAGACAGGTAATTAGGTCACCACTTGTGAACTTTTGACACACACGCAGACTTAAGGCCTGATAGCATGGATGCCCTCAAGCAAGTAAAGGCAATTCACCTATCATCATGAATCTAACAAGCACTGAACTCCAAACAGTCATTTAGAATAAGATGGTTTCAGCCTTCTGTATTTTAATCCTACCTGAAGGCACAGAGCTTGTCTGCATGGATGTCTTGCTGCAGATGCCTGAGGGAGCTGAGGGACCTCCTGCACTGGTGTGGTACTATGCAGGGACACTTGCTTGGGTCTGGTGTAGATGTGTGTGCAGTGCCCACTTTGGGATCCTTGACAGGGGTGAACAGTGTGCTTTAGCACTTTGACACCATGGCAGGAGGTGTGTGTGTCTCTGTGCCATAGCAAGCCCTCAGAAGCAATGATGGACCATGATGGAAGAGAGTGGCTAAGGATTGAGCCTGACTGCGCTGTGGTTCCAGGTGTGTGGGAGATGGGAGAGATCCTAAAAATGTCTTCTATCAACTTTTTGAAAATGCAGGGTCTGGTCAACTCGCTTCACTCTCTTCTTGCTGTGTTTGTATATTCTGCACATTTTTTCCTTATGCTCCATCTCAAAACACTTTCCCATCGGCTCATGCTGTTATGTCACTCTTCAGTGGGTGAACTGAGTATGACCAGGAAATGTTGAAGGAAAATGAGATGCAGATGTGGCAACTGAATTAATATCCCCCTTCAATGCATTTGCTGTTGGAGAGCTTGGACCGTTACTTTGACTTTGCTCCTCCATGTAGCACAGTTACATCAAAATGTCAATCTTATCTGCCTTTTGGTTCAGCCTACGTGCCCCTAGGGAACGGCTCGTTCAATGTGCTTGCATCCTCCTTGGTCAGCCTTCATGGGGATGACTCAGTCCATAATGCAGCACATCTGGTAGGAACCACAGGGGACACTGGAACCTAAGAGGGGCTTGGATCTCCCGTTCAGTTATGTCATGTCTGAGTGATACTTGTTTGTGTATTTTCAGAAAATCCAGATAAAAGAATATGAGAAGAGTAAAAAAGGGTTTTCACCATAAATTAATAGTGACCTCAAAGGTCCCATGGTGGAAAAACTGTTATGTGATGCAATGCCAGGAAAATAGAAGCAACTGTAACTTCACAGAAAAAGCAGTGATATTCTGATTAATTGCTGTGTTTTCTGAGGTTTCAGTAAAAATGGCTGCTGATTATGTCTGAAACTTATGATGGCTGTCTTAGTGCATAACCCCTTCTTAACATCAATTTGGCAAACAGAAAAGGAAATATATCACACAATATTCCGCTTGTAGGGCCAAGTTCTGTCATCTATCTGTTTGCAAAGCCTCTGTTGACTGCCTTGGGATTTCTCCTTGCAGAATGATGGTAGGACATGATCCAAACCCAATATAAATGTAACATATGAACCAGTATATCTTCAGATGGAGAAAACGTGTGTGGAATTTCCCTGTGCTATCATGTGCGTACTTCATAGGCAACTGCATCCACGGTTATTGAAAAGAAGCACAGACGTCTGTGGTCAGACATCAATGACTGTTGTGGGAGGGAAACCAGGGAAACTGGAAGGCTTAGAATTTGTACTTGATTGGTTTACTAAGAAATACAAGGCGAGAGAAATGAAACCAGTTTAGGATAGAAGCATAAGGAGGGGAAATTGGCATTGCTGGCAACACTGATGATATATAACGTCCTTGCCAGAAGGGTATAAATGATGGGTTTCCTGATAGAAAATGTTGATGAGGCCAGCAGGGGAGAGAGTCTGAGGAAAATGTATGCATGTGGAGTTTTATTTTGGTGGTGACTGAAAATAACCATGAATCCTGGAGCTTGTAAACCTGGGAATCCTGAAATTAATAATTTTCAGAGTTAACTGTTGGAGAGTGACAGCCCCATGAGGACCATTTGCTTTTCAGGTCTTGCATATCCTTGCCTATTTTAAGTCCTCAGACTCACTGCTGGCCGCAAAACATCTTGTGAAGCAGTAGTTAGCCAAGATAGCAGCCTGCATTTAAACAGCACTCATGGAGGCTGCAGGAAGTGCTGGTGTTTGGTTACTGGCTCTGCTTTGGGTAGGTTTTACACTGCACACATCTCTGCACTACCCGATTGACCCCTTCTTTAGGTGTGATACGTGCCACCATTATCTGTCCTGTGCTACTTTTTTCTAGTTCTCTCTCCAGGAAGGAACGTGTACCATATAGGACTATGTTTTAGTAGCATTTCTTGCCAAGTCTACACCATGGGATGCACTGAAGCTCTGGAGGTCTCTTGCCCAAACCCCTGCTCAGAATAAGGCTAATTTCACAGGGAAATCAGGTTTTTCAGGGCCTTGCTCAGGCACATTCTGCATATCTCCAAGGATGGAGATTTCACAGCTTCCCTAGGCTGTAGGCCTGCTTCATCAAGTAGGATGATCCTTCTTTATAACTTTAAATGGTTGGTGCTGATCCAGGTTTTAGGTCTTTACAACAGAGGATGCTCTTCACTGCCTTTGGGGAAGGTTTGGGCTGCTTGAGTGGAAGCATATGACGGAAGATTTTCTTGGCCTGACAGCAAACCTCAGTATCAGCCCCAAGAAACTTGATCTAAAGAGGTTTCCACAAAGGTGAGCCTTAGGCTACCTGGCAGAGAGAAAGAGGATCCTGTGGGGAATTATTCAGAGCATTTCTGTGAAGCTCCTCTTTTGAAATGCCCTCAAGAAGTGCTGGTCTATCTTCACTGATAATGTCAGGCATGTAGGAGGATTAGCTTCCTATGTGTATCCTCTGTGCATGAATCTTCCTACCAGTAGCCTGAAATTTGCACTCTTTTTTTCTTCATCTGGACAGAAAACTAAGGATATCTGGAAAGGCAAAGGAGAGAAAGGTACCACTAAAAGGCAGTGATTCAACAGCTTGGATTTGTATACAGCAATCATAATGCTGATGATTCACCAGCCTGTCAGCTCATTGTCCCGTATATAGGCTGTGACTGTCCTTCAACAGACTTGATATTTCGTTGACATAGAGCAGTAGCTGCCATCAGTCAGTATTTTTCATCACTGGGGAGCTGTAAATTCTTGGTCTTACATCAGATCTCCTGTCCAAAATCCAAACCCAAATCTATTGCTTTACACCTGCTGGTTCTCCTCTGCAAATACAAATGTATTGGTGGTTAAGATCTCAAAACAGTCCATCAAATGCATCCACACATATAAAAGGAAAAGCAGGATGGTGATTAGTTAAAAGACTTGCTACACTGTGCTGACGAACCCCATGTAGTCAGACCTTGGTAGGTAGCAGAGGAGAAGGGCAGGTTCCTAAAACTCTGTCCTCAGTGCCAGGATCTGTAGTCTGAACAGTCAAGCAGCAATGACAGTAAACAGGGAAAGGCAAAAAATTAGTGGTTGTCTAGACCAAGCGTGACTCTTATCACTTCTTCAGCAAACCATGAGAAGAAAAAACCCCAGAATCTTCCCCATCATTTTCCTTTCACATGCAACCATGATGCTCTGCTTGAGGATTGTCATTGAGCAAGGAGCCATGCAGTACAGTGATCCCAGTGGTGTGCTGTCCAGCTGTGGTTCATGCCCCTGCATTCTGGGCACACTTTTTGCAGAGGTGTTGCTACATCCTCTTTCAACTTCATCTGTGCTTAGTTTTTCTGTCAGATAGGGCTGAACCTCCTAATTATTCATTTTGGAGGAAAAAAAAAACTTACATGCAGTGGCAAGACACTGCCACTGCATGCAGTTCTTGCTTTGGTCCTTTACTCCATGTTGGGATTTGATGTTGTAATGAAAAATTGCAAGATGTTGCCACTGTACTGGAAAATGTTGTGGGTCACACAAAACCAGTGGGGTACAGGTCACTCCTAAAAAATCCACATAGGTTGCAGGGTGGCTGGTGAGTTCCTCCCAGACAGCCAATGCAGCAGCATCTCCCTTGGTATAGTGCTTCCCTTCTGTTGCACTTGCAGCCTGGCTTCCCAAGAGAGAAAAGCTTGTGGGGTCTTGCTTTGTATGTGTGTGAAAGAAAGTCCCTGACAAACATCTTTCAACATTTGGCAGATTTCAATCAAATTTGCCAGTAGGGTGGAGATCTCAGCAACTTTATGTTCTTACAAGTTCTGTGAAAATAAACAGCCAGGCAAAGAGAAGACAAGTCCTCATTGATATTCCTACTGTGGGAAAAGCTGAAGTAGGAGCTTGTATCTCATTACAGCATCTGGATGGGAGACACAAAGCTTGAGGGTTTTCCCTGGCTATGGAGCTATTTGTTTATTTCCCCATCCCAAGTCAAGGCGAAGCACTGTGTAGTGAGAGCTGGAGCTGGGGTTGGTTTCCCATCTGCAGATGGCAGGGCTGTAACTGCCACACTTAGACCTCAGACAACAGGCAGCCTCTTTCCAGGCCCCTCTGGATAGCTTCTGTCCACTGTGGCAAAGGCCAGTTCGTGAAGTGTATGTCTCCTTTCTGACTGCTGGCAAACAAGGACTTTTTTTTTTTAAATGGAGTACAAATGCTTACCCGGAGTCAACTGTTTCTGGCCTCCTGTCTGCAGAATCTCTCTTATGAAGTAAATGTTTATACTTTCAGACTCCCTCTAGGCCTGTATAATCATTCAGCACATGGCTGCAGGATAAATCTGTTCTTGCAGTTAGCAAAGGAGTAAATGCATTCTCCAAAATCCTCAACGAAACCACGAGAATTGGAGGCACACCAAACCAAAACATTCTTCTCATTTGGACTGTTAAAGCTGCTGAGAAACTGGATATTTTGCAAAGGAACTGGCTTTTTTCTCCCCTTCACTGCTTTCTTTTTTTTTTTTTTTCCTTGAAGTCTGCAGCAATGGAATGAGTGAATTATTTCCTGGGGCAGCTGCTGTGTAACATCCAATACTTTATTCTTTGAGTTCATAAAAATAAGCACATTGAGAAGAAGAAAGTGGCAAGTTGTTCAGCGTTCCAGAGGATTGGGTGGCTCCAGAGATTTCATGTTTGTTTTCTTGGCATGTGCTAGATATGTCCATCTTTTTTGTTTCAGCTTCTGCAGGCACCACCTGCCCCTTGTTCTTCTTCAAAAATAGATGAAGTAAATCTGAGACACAAGGCCTCAAGAGAATGCCTGGGGAAGGAGCTGAATAGAAAACAGTAGGAAGAGAGAAAAGCTTGTATCTGTTTTCAAGAGATGAAGATGATAAGATTTTAAGAAGCCTTAAAAGTCTGAACAGTTGGTGAAAACTGTCAGCCATCGTGCTTTACTTGTGACACATACCTCTACAGGCAGATTTCCATCCATAATTTAAAGGAGTAGGCATTATATAAATTCATGGTCTCAGTCCCTCTTACAGGGCTGTTCCTCTCCAAGCTATGCAAGGCGTCGTGATCCTCCAGCAATGGCCAAAGCTCAGGGCAAGCAACTGGCTGTGCAAAATCACTTTGCTCATCCTACAGGATCCCCAGTGCAAGCTGTTGGGGTGGAAAATGCAGTTTCTTTCCCCTGCAAATGAAGGTTGAGCAGGCACTAGCTGAGGGCTGAGGGTCTTTGCCTTGAGATCTGAAACAACCAGGCCCACCATGAAGGGGAAATACTCTTGCTTCTGTCAGCCTGGCAGGCTGGAGGGAAGGGGAAGGTATAATCAGTAGACTGGGGAGATCAGTTCTGATGCATAGAAAAGGAAGCCAAGGACTTGTGTGAGTTGTGCCTCTCCAGCTCCACAGCACTTCAAAGTCAGCATGGCATAAACTAGGGCTTCCTTTTGTCTAGGCACGCTTCACCACAGGTTTCCTATCATAAATGGTATCACAACATGCCCATCCTAAAAAATAGCAGAGGAAAGAGTAAAGCGGCACTTTGGATTTGAGAGTTACTTTTAAGGGGCTTACACTTAAGAGACACCTGCCTGGAAGGTGCTGCTTGGGAGCCAGAAGGGTCTCACACCATGGTGCTACTGAGGAGCACCATGGGCAGGGTACCAGCATGCAGTGCCCACACAGGGCAGCACCCTTCGTTTCTTTGCAAGCTGAGGCAAAGCTGTGGAACCTGTGAAAGTCCACGTGTCTATGCTCATTCATACTCTCTGTGACCTGTCCCCACTGCTGTCCTAATTGGTCTACAGACCAGTGTTATCTCAGGGACTTTGGACACCCATCCATAGGAAAGCAGCTGCAGTTGATTGCACTTCAAAGGAGCACTTTCAGTCCATATTTCTCCATTCCTTGAAATATTGGAGTGGCTTCCACCATTTCATACATTTAATGCAAAAAAACCTGTTCCCTCCTCCTTTGTCTTAAAGGTAGGTGTGGCAGAACACATCCTTAGGACTTCTTTTGGCAGTTGAGGAGGGAACAAAATATCCGTGGATCTCTTTCACTTATCCTGTGCTGGTTATAAAGCCTCTGATACACAATGATATCACTGGGACCTCCTAGGGTATGCAGAAAGATGAGTGTGAGACCCCACCAGTGTGTGGTGTGTGTGGTGGCAGCAGGGTGTGCATTACACTGCAATTCCTGCAGTCTGTGATTCCACCCCCCGCCCTTAACCTCACTGCTCTTCATCTTCCCATCTGTGAAATGAAACATCTCTTTGCCTTTGGAGAAGGCTCTGAGATATGTGGAAGAGCAGTGCTTTCTTCGTTGGTAAGTACTTCTGGGTTTGGCTGACTTCTTGGTCTACTGGTGTCTAATAGTATTTAGTATCTACTGTTTTCCTAGTTATCTGTGGAGGTTGGGAATCACAGAATAATAGAATGGTTTAGGTTGGAACGAACTTTATAGATTACGTAGTTCCAAGACCCCTGCCATGGGCAGGGACAC
The DNA here is from genome assembly GCA_025345505.1 of Todiramphus chloris collaris. NCBI lineage: Eukaryota > Metazoa > Chordata > Aves > Coraciiformes > Alcedinidae > Todiramphus > Todiramphus chloris. The sequence goes on along the minus strand of JANVCC010000020.1, from coordinate 11,853,963 downwards.
CTCCCACTAGATCAGGTAGTTCAAAGCCCCATCCAAACCGGCCTTGAATACTTCTAAGGAGGGGGCACCCACAGCTTCTCTGGGCAACCTGTTCCACTGTCTCGCCTCCCTCACAGTAAAGAATTTCTTCTAAATATCTAATCTAAAGCTACCTTCTTTTAGTTTGAAACTGTTAACCCTCATCCTATCACTACACTCCCTGATAAAGTGTCCTTCCCCGCCTTTCCTGTAGGCCCCCTTTAAGTACCAGAAGGCCACTATAAGGTCTGCCTGGAGTGTTCACCATGCTGAACAACCCCAGCTTTCACATCCTGCCCTCACAGAGGAAGTTCTGCAGCCCCTGCTCACCTTCATGGCCCTCCTCTGGACCCGCTCATGTGAGAAGACTGAGAAGGAAATTTTTTGAGGTGCAAGTAATCCTGCCAATAGCCTTCTAAGCTCATGTTTCAGAGCACATTAAGAAAATATACAGACAGAAACTTCCTGGACAGTATATTTGCTTCCTCATAACAATATATGGAAGAAGTTTTGAAGAAGGAAGATACAAAAATGACAAAAGTTATGAAATCAATACATTAGTATCATATTAATAAAAAGTCACTTGATCCACAGGATGAAGGTTTAGACAAACACTAAACAGGAAAGAAAGATGTCCAGGAGGAAACCATTGCTGGAATTAACTGTAACCAAATGAAAAGTACCATTATCTTCTTTCTGAACATTGTGCATATACATCCAGCAACGGTCGTAAGTGTTGCCCCTTGCTGTAATGCTAGCACAATAGTTGGGGACACTGCTTTGGCAAGCTATAAGCTTTTTTAATTATAAAAGACAAAATTCTTACATTATGCAATGAGCATACACATTTTTTAAATTAAGAAAGTCCTGTCTTTCCTCATGTGGGACAAACTAATGAAGACAGAGGAATCACTGCCACTGCTTCACCGCATGATGTTGGACAAGTCACTTACCATCACTGTCCTTTTATCTTCCCTGCAAAAGGGATAAGCTGCCCTGAAGACACTGTTAGATGGTATGTTAAAAGTAGGATCCAGAAGTGGCTACAAGGGAAGTAGCATGTTATTGCAAGCAGGTGACCTCCTTCAGCACCGTAGCATTACGGTGATGGTGCTTGTAATGAAGAGGAGGTGAAATAATAGAGAGCAAAGCCTTATCAAGAACACTGCCAGTTAATTGGCACAGGCACCTGTCATTGTGGGTCTGGTTTGGGGATAAAGTCCACTGGTTCAGCATCCTAGTTGGCTTCCTAACCATGATACGAGTCTTCCTTCAGTCATCCAGAAGTAGTCCCATAGACACTGCTCCTACTTCTGGAGCACAGCACTGCTCCAGATGTGCTGGGTAGTAAGAGTCTCATCCTAAATCAATCTTCAAAACAGGGATAATATGCCAGAGACCTTTAGCGCATTCACTAAAAGTAATAGTTTTCAAATGCTTCCATAAAGTGGCACAGCTGGAGTTCAAAAAGCCTTTTTATGGCTTTGTGTTTTGCTTTATAAGTAAAGAGCAGAAAGAAATACATGATATTTACGGCTGTGTTTATAAGCATGGCGAGATCTGGGTGTGTAGATTGGAATCCTGTGTGGAAGTGTGTGGAGAAAACCAAGTGTGTCCTTGAGAATTAAAATAAAAATAACCCATGACCTTTCCCTAATGAGCTGTGTGGAAGGTTGGAAGTGATGACCAATAGACTGCACTTGTCATAACAGCATCTCATGTGCTGTTTCACAGCAGGATTCACAGCAAGAGCTCACTAGTCCTGATTTCTCTATCCATTTCCATCATAGCATCCATTCTGTGACGAGCCCTTTAACCACACCTATCCTTGCAGCTGCAAATTGCTTTATGTGATATCTAAGTGCTCATGGTATCTCCAGGCACATTTTCTCTCAGTGTGTAGTACATCCCATCTGGTTTCCTTCCTCTCCCCCCTGTCCTGCATTTCACGTGGTTACCTTAGGATTTACAGAGGTGCACATGCCATCAGGAGCTGTCTATATGTGCAGCAGTTTGCTCTGCACTGCCAGGGGGGCTGGGAGATGGAGCCCTAGGAAATGTCTTGTGGGTGTGCGCTGTCTTGGAACAGTAAGGGAACACTGCAAAGCATCTCATTTTGTGTCTAATAGAAGTTAGAGATGAGTATTTGACCCACTTCTACGTGTCAAGCAAATCACCTCCAATATTTCAGGCCAGTGTAAGTGAATGAAATCCATGCAGTCCTTATGAGGCTAATGTGCTGGCACAGCATCATTAATAACAGACTTCTTACCTAAACTGCTAATGTGTACTTGGTTTTCATTCTTGGTAATCATTTTGTCTCTCTCCTCTCCACAGGGGTAGTATTTCATAACTATGAGAATGGTAATAATTGTGGGGCCACTGGTTTTAAAGTAAAAGCTTTCCTCAGTGGGGAAATGCCCTCTGGTTCCACAAAGAGCATGCATACCACACTGAAAAGCAAAACACACATTCATCAGAGCTTCCTGCAGAAATTTTAGAACATGGTTTCTCTTTTTTTTGCTTGTGTTTCTTTTCAAAGCCTGATGAAGTTTGGTAGGGAGGAAAATGGCCAGTGCGAGGGGGTTTTTGCTGTTTGGCAGCATGCCTGCAGGAGTGTCTGAGAAGAGGAAACGAGAGCCATTGAGTACGAGTGTGGAGCATGAACTCAACCTGTGCATTTGAAGGTGGATTGTATGCTTGTGGTGGGAGGAGAGCAGGATGCCCATATTGGTGTCCCTGCTGACAGCAGCAGCTCTGCTGACAGCAGCAGTAATCAGCTGGCTTTAAAAGCAAGCTGAGCAAAGCAGTATGTTGAAGGAAAGGCATCTCTTTGATACATAAATGGTCGATCCTTGTGCCTCTTTGTTGTGCTTTTGAACATTTATTAAGTATACGTGCACTTGTGGCACCTAAAAATCCTCCATTCAGAGGGCAGTTTCATCTTCTGTCAGGCTCTGTTAGGTGACCCAGAGGCACCGTGCTGCTCCCTGCAATCTGTGCGTTCATCCTAGGGCTGTCAGTTCCCCCTGACACCCATATCTTCTCCCTTTGGGGGCCCTGAGTCTGGTAAGAAAGGACCCTGTGCCCCCTAGGACTGGCTCCTGCTGGCCTCCTTGGATGCTTGAGTCTGCCTGCCTCTCTGCTGGTGGGTCTACAGTATGATGAGAAGATATCTAATAAAGCAAAGCTTATTGAAGAATCAAAGTGAATACATACAGAAAGTGTAGCTTGCTCTAAGCTGTCTGAAACCCAGCCTTTGATGTGGAGGTCTCCCTGGTGCCTTCAGAAGAGTCTTGGGTCTTGAGTTTTCATCCTGGCATCCACAGTTCAGTCTGTGGTGCTGCTGAGACTAGCCTCCTTTGTGGCTATGTATTCCCCCTACTGTCTTGGAGCTCCCTCCATGAACTGTCTGTGTCTAGCCAACGTGACCCAGTTGTTTGGGCTCACCCAAATCACAGGATTTCAGTATTTGAGCAGGGGCTGTGTCTAGACAGTCAATTAGTCTCCGCTCTCCTGTCTCTTAAGAAACTTCAGTGCATATGTCTTCTTTGACCTTGCATGTATAATTATTTGTCTTCCCTATAAATAATGGATTTCTTTGATGCTGGTTGATGCTGATTCATTAATATTTTGTTACCTCCTTGAGTTTCATACACATTTAGCGTCTTTCCAATCTACTCTTGCACCAAAGCCTTGATCACAGGATCACAGAGTTGCTATGGTTGGAAAAGACCTTTAAGAGCATCAAGTCCCACCATTATCTAACTCTCCCAGGGACACTGCTGCACCATATCCTTAAGCACCATAACTAGACAGCTTTTAAATACATCCAGGGATGGAGTTTTGACCACTTCACTGGGCAGCCCATTCCAGTCTTTGATAACCCTTTCAATAGAGAAGTTTTGCCTCATGTCCAACCTAAACCTCCCCTGGTGCAACATCAGATACTTTGAATGCTTCTAGCTCTTCTCTCAGCTGATATTTCCAAGTTTTACATAACCCCATTTACTTTAACTGTAGATCCTCCACTGACAATATCTGTGCTATCATATCACCCCGGCGTAGTTTTTGTTCATGAAGAATAGGAGGCTTTGCAGAGCTTTCCCCTGCTCCTGTATTCAGATTCTGAGAATCACCTCTTCTTATTCATCACCTTCATATCAAACCCAGGAATCTTAGTTTTGACAGTTAAGGAAGGAAGAAAAACATTTCAGAGAGTTGCAAAGTAGGACCAAACCTCTGGGATGTGCACTTCACGTAACACCGAGTATTTTCCTAAGGCATTTAGTAGCAAAGCCCTACAAAGGGCAAACCCAAAATGAATCTGACGAGCATGTGGAAGGTAAATTCCTAGAAGGGTTGTAATAACACTGGCTCTGCTTCCCAGGTGATAGCTGGCACCACAGTTCTTAATTTTCCTCTTTGAAAACCAACCCGAGTCAAGTTAGCACTGAGGGTTTTGGGTAACCCCTCACAGCACATGTGTGTTTCTGGGGGCAGGAGCAGCATCCCATGAAGCTTGGCACAACAGTACTCCAGCTTTGGTTAAGGCCCCCTCGGGCACTCCTCTAATTGAGATGTTTAGTATGGGTAATTAGTAAGGGCGCTAATTGTCCATTTTTAAGATCTCATCTTTCTCACACTGCAAATTGGCTGGCAGAGAGAAGAAAAGGCACAGGAACTGTCAGTACCTCTCTGCAGACAGCTTGCTACACTTAAGGAAACAGTCTTTGGGAAGAGCAGTAAATTTACTGTAATCTGCCCAAAGGCACTACAGCAAAGTCAGCACGTTGTGAAAATTATAGCAACCGGAACTCTTTTCTCAGGCAGGATAGGAATTCACAGTGTGCTTGTCAAGAGGAACTAAAACATGGCAAGGGCTATATCTCTCAGACGGGATCAAAAGGGCCTGGGAAGGGCTGCCCAGAGACAGGGAGGGCAAGCAGGACACTGCACTCTCAGATCCCTGCTTCAGGAGCTTAGAAAGAGCCCCAAATCTGTAATGTTTCAATGCACCTTATGAGTGTGAGGAGAGATGTCTTAGCCCAACATTGGCTTTGAGCCCCCTGCTTCACCCCTCTCCCTGCATCTGGAAGAACTAGGTGATCCCTCAGGCAGTACAATAAAGGCACCTGGGTGCTGGGGCTGCCTTTCCAGGGTGAAGGACCTAAGTGCTGTGCATACATAAAGCCACAGTCTGTGCACCCAGCAGACATAATTTGGAATGGCCCACACTCCCCATCCTCTCTGTCCTGTATGCCTGTACCTCAGCGATGGGCAATCCAACCTTGCCTCCCCTGGGGCTACAGGGTCATCCCTGCGGCACTGGGCAAAGAAGCCAGAATTGGGTTAAAGTGGTTGAGGCAGAGAGGTCACCGGCCCTGCACACCACGTAGCTGTTTGCCACAGTGTGTGTGATGCACCTCAATGCCTGCAGCAGTTCACGCCTGCTCGCACCTTCCTGGCATTGCAGGAACCAGGAAATTGGCTCCTCATGGCTGTTCATGGCAGTGACGGGGTGTTCCTCCTGTTGATGGAATATTCTAAACCAGCACAGCACTCTGCTGCTCCCCTGGAAGTTAAAAGATTAGGTTTTTTCTTGGCTTCACTGGGATCAGCAGGAGACCAATGCACAGAGCATTAGGGATGCCTGCCCTGAAATGCCGATGAGTTCGGGCAGATCTTGAGCTGATCCTCCTGGTGGGATTTCTAGTGGCAGGCAGCCCTCTTAACTTCACCCAACATGTAACCTCATCCCACATAGAGCCTGCCTTTGCTGTTGGCAGATGCTTGTCCCATCAGCTCACACCTTGACTGGGAAACAGGGCATGCTGAATGTGCTACTCAAGTCCCCTGAGTCCTTAACTGTAATTGCTTGGACAAAAAGGATTTTCAAACATTTAAATTCATTTAAAACCTGCTACAGTTTTTAGCATCTTCTTCAACCATCCACTGCATACAGTCTAAAATCCAGCCGCCTGCAAACCCTGCCTATCTTTTTTATATCGGTAGTAAGATCTCTGCAGCCTCTTGCTCCTTTTGCATCCCCAGTGTTTCTGTGCAGTGAGAGGAAGACAAGGCAGAGGCGGGGTGGGGACACAGCACCTGTACTGCCCTACCAGGGAGGCACCTGAGGCCATGTCCTGGAATAAGCCTGCCCTGCTAGGGGTTGCTTTAGCTGGACATCCTCATGCTTCAGGTAGGTGTGCCACAGCAGCAAGGAGAGACGGGTTTGATTGCCAGTGGCAACTGCTAATCAGATATATCCCTATCAAGACCTGGAATTTCCACCCTTCTGGGTCTCACTGCTTACTGGGGCTCTCCAAATCTGTTACTGTCTCCCACATTGTGTGCAGCCCTGATCTGGTAAACTGTCCAGCTTGGAAATCCCCAAACGAACAATGGTGGAAGCAATGAATACTTGGTACTCAACACTGCTCACTGAGTCCACATCCCTTCTGAGGCTGCTGGTGGCCAGACAGTGGCTGGGTCCCATCATCTCCAAGGATGGTGGGAACAGATCATTTATTCCTGCTTCTCCTTATGCTGAAGTGTTGCTGGGCTGATCTGGGGTGAGCAGTGCAACACTCTCCTGTTTTGACTTAAGCTGTTGCAGAGCAGGACTGTACATAGAGCCCGCTGCCAGGCAAGTAGACTAATGTCTTGGGAAATAGCCTTCGTTTGGTATCTGCAGATGGTTGTCTGGTCTGAAATGCTGATGTTTGCATTGTTTACTGAATGCCCCAGATGCAGATGTCAACTTCCCCAGATTTAGGGTATTTTGGATCTGTGGCTTTGGTTTGGCCTCTTGTTCAGAGGCAAAGACCGGTTGTTTTAAGTAGGGAGCTGAGTTCACATGATAAATCCTCTTCCCACAGTATTGTAGGCTGTAGCAGTATTCATCCAGTACATTTGTGTACAAAATGCCTAGATTTCAAAAGCCATTTGTTCCATGAGCTATGGAATTTTAAAAGTCCTATTTCTTACAAATTTGAGTACTTTATCTTCTGCAACCTCACTGAACAGTCCCAGTTCCTCCACCATATCCCTTATGGCTTCCTCTGCCACTCAGTATCTTCAGCATTTTTCCAAGTCCCTGCATCCCTCTAACTTTCTGTTGGCTTCCACCTTATTACTGCTGTAACCTCAGATCTTTTCCATGCACCCATCTCCTCGATCACAACATCCTTTGGCAACTCCTATGACCTGTTCCCTTGGGAAATCTGTCTGAAAAATAAAATCAAGGATAAGCACTTTAACTGCATCAAAATTGTATTTTTACACATTCTGCAAATGTGGCACTGGAAACTAAGCACACTTCAGAAGCCTTTGCAAGGCCAAGCACAGCTTAGATCTTGTGCTGCACTGCTGCAGCAAAGGCAGAGCATCCTCTATCATGTCCTGACCTCAGGCTGCAGCATTGCACTACCATCAAGCTCACCTAAAACCATGTGGCCATCACCAGAGGGTGTTCCCGCATTTTCCTTGGTTAATCTGGCCCGGAGTGCTGTGTGAACAGTCCTGTGGCCATGCCTCATGTCGGAGCAGCTCACTGGTCCAGATGGACTTGAACAATTTAGTGAGGCAGGGCTCAGTCTGCAGAGGGTTGACAAAGAGAGGCAATTCACCCCACAGCTTCCTGAGCCCTTGGTCTGACACCAGGCAGGTGGCAGGAAGGTATGAACAGAGATGAGAGGCAGGATAGGACCATAGCTTTCAGCAGTGATGCTGCCTTAGCTCAGTGTTGGGCTGACCATTGATGCTGAATCCCAACATACCCATCATCCCAGCAAATCTTGGAATGACAAGTGTTGGGGGCTGTAGGCTAGCATGAGCTTCGTGTCTGAGGGGAGGAGGAGGAGGAGTGCTCCACCACTTTTGGAACCAGTGCAGGGGTGATGTTCAGGCAACGTAAGCTTTCTCTCCAGAGCAGGGGAAGCTACCGCAGTGTAAACAAACTACCGCCTCCTATCAGACCCCATGCAGTGCCAGAAGACATCAGCCCTTCTCTGTTATTACTCTCTGTCCCAGAACGGATTTCGTCAGTTCCACTGGATGCCTTTTTCCTCTTTCAACAGAAGTCACCCAAGTTAACCTAAACTCCCACAACTTTGATTAAGCAATGCTATCATATTAAAAGAAAACATACTAGGGTGAAAAAAAAAAGCCTGATTTGCATCAAGATATGAAGACAGATTTCCAGAATGGTGTGTGCACAGAGGCTGCAGAACAATTTGGTGTGCAAGCCAGTGCTGTCAAAGTGGGAGGCAACAGTGTCAAAAGTATTGATGATGGGAGCAAACTCTTCCTGGTGCAAGTCCAGGTGCCTCAGAAATGTTGTCAGACTGTATCTCTTACGCTCAGCTTTGGACCAGCTTGTTTTTTCCTTTCTGCTTCTACAAACCACAGCAGGCTAATCCAAAAACCTGTCATCCTTTTTAACAAAAGGGTGAAATAACCATCCCAGCATCATCCTCGGCACCCTGCCACAGAGAAACTGCTGCAAGATATGACAAGATGAATACTGCCTTTAAATGTGATATGGAGAGGAAATGAATCACGCCCACTTGGAATAAGTGGTGTCAGGGGACCCACAGAGATGATCTGAGGTGGCAGGATGGGGTACAAGCATGGCAGTGGGTAAAGGAGAGCTGGAGACGTCACTTCTCTGGCACAGCCCTGGCAGGTCTCCCTAGGAAACAGCATGTGCTCATTGTGGCCCAAAAGGTCCACTGGTCACACCAAGGGTCCCATCTTGGATGTACCTATCAAACCAGGATAAATTTCTGTTGGTCTGGGCAGACAGCACTGCACGGAAAACCCAAATGTTCTGGTGACAGCATCAGGGCAGCTGTGCCTTTTTTTTTTTGGTTAAATTGCCTATAAAATGAAAACTGGTAAGAGGGAGAAGGCCTGTGGGGAAATAAATTCACTAGCAGAGGATGAGAAAAAAGCAAGGCTATTGACCTGGAGGCCTCTGAGCCTCCTAAGAGCTGTGCAGGTGCCCTGTGCCGAGCCACTTGGCCAGCAGGAGTTTGGTGCAGAGCTGTATCCAGGCTTCAGCAGTGGGTGGCTCTGGCTTCTGGGGTTTAGTGGGGGGGGGGGGGGGGGGGGGGGG
>JANVCC010000020.1:11747336-11844724 GCA_025345505.1 Todiramphus chloris collaris | reverse complement strand
GGGGGGGGGGTGTGTGACTGCTGAGCTCTTCACCACATCACCCTGCTTGGGTCTGCTCTGTGCTGTGTGAGTCCTGCTAAGGCAACAACACAGCATGTGAAATGCACTGAAATGTTGCCATTTAGAGGTGATCTATGGCTTGCTCTTCTAGTTCTTTGCTTTTAAAGCTTCTCACTGACAGGGACCCACTATAAACCACAAAAATGTAGCATGCTCTTGGAGAGACTTGAGTTATTTCGACTCTGTGTCTCTAATCTCAAAAGCACATTAGAGAAATGTATGAAAGATGTAGTCCTTGCCCTAGAGATATGATCTAAACATAGATAGAGCATAACTTAAAAGAGGACATAGCAGGAGACTAGAGGAAAAGGCACTGAGGTGTTATATTGATGAGGCACTAAGATGACTGCTAAGATTATGAAGCTTAGCTATGGTGATTCTGTGTGTTAAGTGTCTATGCATATATGTACACACATGGATATGTATATATACAACCATTACTTTAGCTCTAGTTGCTAAAAATTCATCCCATAAATAATACGAAGCAAAAAAGTCCTTAGTGATGCTTTATGGTCAAAAGAGATGAAGAGAAAAAGAGGATGGAAGAAGATTTTTCCATGGCCACCTTGTTTCCCTTCTGAGTCCTCCAAATGCTGCTCAGCTTTGTGTACTAAAAAGGCAGCTCACACCTACTCTTACATGTCTTCCATTATCTTGAGACCCTGTCTCTGCTGGTTCATTAGAAGACATTAGCTGCAGTGATGGTAAAAGTGCTGCCTGGGATGTGTAAATCTTTGACTTTCACGGTATCTCTGCTTAGGTTCATTAGCTCACAGCAAACCTTGGGTAGTTCTTATAACCATGACTCATTACAAAAATATTCTTGTTGTCTGGAGAATGGGGATGTTTGGTTATCTTTCTGCCAGGAGCTCTGATAATTAATTATTTAATCTTTATAGAGCACTTAGATATTTGGATACCTCTTGATAGAATCACATATGCCCTTAGCTGTCAAACCACAGTAGCATCTTCTCAGCTCTACTGGTGATGCAGCAAGAGATAGTGAAACACTCCCCCTGCCTGAACACACTGGGTAACTGGCTCTACCTTTATCAAAGTAAACCACAACAGGTTTCACTACTTGAATGAAATAAAGTCTGAAAGGAGATAGGAAAAAGAGACAGTGAAGAGACTGACGCTGGGCTTGATGGAAGACTTCGTGGCTGGCTGCTTTTGCCCAGAAAGACCTTTAGAGAAGAGAATTGGTGGGTTTTATGCACACATTGGCAGCATTTCTTCACCTAATGTTGTCCATGTTCTGTGTGTTCTCTTCCTTTCCCATGAGTCTGAGCATTTCATGTTTGTGGCTCTGTAGACTGGGTTGCCCTTTCTTTTGTGACTATGAGGATAGGCTCACCTGCAGTGTACAGCAGAGGTAGAGCAAAACTAAAATGTCACCCCCTGTCTGGATGGGTGTACAGCTGTGGGGAGGCTTATAGCCTAGATGTGAATCTGCAGTGCTTAGAAACCCAGCTCAGTGGCACAGAGGGACATCCCCATGGGCACTGATGCTGAGACTGTCCGAGCAGCCCGTTTCAGGCAGGTCGGGCTGGGTGTTGAAGCAGCCAATCTGAGTCACTTGCTCAATAAACTCTAGTCCCTATTAGCAAATGGTGATGATGCAATGCTCCTTGCTCCTGTCCATAAGCCGTGGCAGTACAGTGCTACCACACGAGATGTCCACTTTATGCTACCATGTGGTACTTTGAGCAAATGGGCTGTTTTCTCTCTTTAAAAAGTCATGAAATAACAGATCATTATTTTGAAGCAAAGTTGAATTTCTGTGCAAGTCAGAGTTTGTGAACTTCAGCAGACCTGAGTTTGATTTAATATCTTAAATTCAGGGATGGATCTTTTCTGGACCTTATGATGGTTTCCGTTCACTGTTTACTTTTCAGAGGGGTTTGATAAACTGAGATCACCCTGATTTTACTCCTATAATGAGGCACAAAATCTGAAGCTTTTCATCCAGACCATACAGAACAGACTTTGATGTCTTCAGATATATTGAGACCCAGCTTTAATCTGTTTCTTATTTTGCAGAATTAGAGGCTAACTGAGCTTGCATAAACCCAGTGCCCAAGCTCTTCATCTCATCTTGGTTTACATGACCTATCTTAAAAGTGGGATTTTTTTTAAAGTCACATTAAAGTGCAGCTTCAATTCCATATTGTTAATAGCTAATAATTTAATTATGACTTAGTGCAAGATCCCACCCCACTAAAGGCTGGCATTTAAAGCATTATGCTTTCAGTGGTGAGGACAGTTTGGTTTCAGAGCTGTATCTCCTTGGTGTGACTGTTCCTGACGGACTGTGAACAAAATTGTATTGTGAAATGCATGTTCTTATTGGAATTGCTGTTAACTTCATAATTGCTCTGTAATTACTAAAGAGAGAGTATCTCACACTTCTGACAGCCAGGTGCATGTATTGCTTAATCTGTCTCCATTATTGACTTGGCTCGGTTCCTGCGGGTGCTTTCCTATTCTCTTTCAGTTGTGCAATACCAAAACTAAATGGCGTAGCTGCTGGTTTGTTCCTGCTTCAGAGCTAACAGCAGGAGCAAACAGAGGTGAACTTTGGAGAGGCTGAAGAGGCTGGCTGGCCCCAAGTTGGGAGCAGGGCATGCTGCTCCTGCCCTGAGCTCCTTCCCTGGCTGGAGGCCGTGCTGCCTGCCCTGTGGCAAGGGCCACGCAGGGCAGCGGGGAACAGAGCTTGGCTCAGACACATCACTCCTCCTGCCCTGCAAGCATGAAACAATATGGCAGCATCTCGACAGGCAGCATTGCCAGGAGCTGAGAAGGCTACCAGGAGAGATGTCAAAGGTCTTTCTTCTGGACATCATCAGGCTGGAATTTGGATTAAAAAAAGTTGCATCTCGAACTGTGATTAAAAGTGGGATAGCAATGAGATAAACAGTAAGTTGTCAGCAGCTTCAGAATTGATTCCTGCCCTGGGGGAAGTGCCATTCATCTGTTTTGCTACGTATTGGGTCAGAGCTTATGCTAAAACATTGCAGATTGTCAGCTTTGTCTGTGGCTTTGGGAATATTTCAGTGGCCCTCGCTGCATGCACTGGCATTCTAATAGAGCTTTATGAAAAGGCTTTTTTTTGGTGTAATCCATCAACAAATAAGCCCAGGGAGAAAGAAAATGAGAATCCAGTGCCTCTCCCAAGAGAGCCAGCAATGAAGATGCATGCATTAAGCATCCTCCTCTCCCTTTGGTACATCCAGCATTATTTAAGGATCTTGGCAAGCTCAGTGCTAGCTGAATGGGTGTCCTGCCTGACAAAGGCTTTTCTTAATAATGTTTTCACTTACGTGTCGTTCTTGTCTTGTCCCTTCCTGTATTTTTTTTTTTTTTCCCAGAAGAAAAAATGTTTCTGGACTACGTGACAAAGGAACAACAATCTCTTGGGGGTATTGTCAATTTTTCTTGATTTCTCAATAGAGCAGAAGTCGGTGAAATAGGTTACTACAGATAGAACTTGCTCATTATGCATGTGACAGCCATGCAGAGCTCTGACCAGGCAAAAATTTCTCCCAGGACTGATGTTATGTCTCCAAGGCCAGCAGTGGTGTTCAGTTCTCAGGTAGCAGGAGTCCACAGCAGGCTGTAGAGCATCTCTCTCCATCTTCAGCTCTCCTCCCTCTCCTGTAACCAGCCCACGTGCCTGCAGGGCTCGGAGGGTGGTACTTTTATTAGCATCCAGCTCCGAGTGGCTGCCTCTTGGGGGCTGTGTGTGCCCAATGCCTTTGTTCCTCGAGCCCAGGCTGTCCATGGCCTATTTTCTGGGTTCATTACTGGAAACTCTTGCATCTCAGTCTGGCAAGCTTGCTTTGTGCTCTCCTCCACCAGGGAGATGGAGTCCCCCTTGGGCTGCAGAGACAAAAATCACCTCTTTTTGAAGATGTTTCAGTGTCATCTTTCTCTTCAGTCACAATTTCAAGGTCAGATGATGCCAGTGTTGCTCCCTTTTCCTCAGTGGACTAAAAGCATACAAAGCATCTGGCTTTCCCTGCTTTTTTCTCAGGTATCCGCTTATCCACGTAGAGCAGAAGTTGTCTCTCCAAGAGCAAAGACTGTACTTTTTATTGTAACAGGTGAACTTTTCAGCTGCTGCAGCTCCCCTTTTCCCACTCCCTCCTTTGTTAATACCCATTTTCTGAAGAGAAACTTTTTAAACATGAGAGACACAGAAAAATATTGACATGTTTTAGGAGGTGCTGCAAAAGTCCAGAAGGGGGAATTTTTAATTTCAGAAAACAGTTGTGTCTTCAAGGCCTTGCAGTTGATGCAGTTCTAGGAAATGCTTTGAACTGGAGAAGGATATGAGATTTTTTTTTTTTTTTTGAGTGACTCATGATTTTTATAGATTAGCAATTTCACAGACTTGAAGGCTGATTAATCTGTCTACAAAGCAGGTGTAGCAAGTACCCTGTGGAGGCCTTTATTGTGCATGCAGGTCATTTGCTTTAGTATTGCTGCAGGGGGGCATGGTCCTGTGGATGCCCTTGACTTCTCAACACCACCGTTGTGCTCCCAGTGCTTTTGGCTGGACATCCCCCTGTATGGGCACGGGGAGGGGCAGACAGAATGATTGCATGCCTCTTGATGTAAAATTGCACTCTAAGAGGGAGTGAGGAAGAGAAAACCAATGGTGGGGAGGCTGAAGGCTGAAGGAGACACCTGCACAGAAGCAGCTGCTTGTCATGGCATGGGAAAATGAATTCCCTGTGCCCACAGGTACATGGTGACAGGGATCTGAGTGTGCCTGGGGAAGCACTGATCTCTGCCCTTCAGCATGCCAGGGTCTGAAGGGAAACCTGAATGCATTTTACATACAGACTACTTTGTGCATGGTGTGTTGTTATTGCTCCTGTACCTTCCTTTCAAGCAAATGTTTGGCTTCTCATAAGACTTTTGCTATTAAATGGAAGTGGAAGGAATGGGAAGACGATGAGCGATGTAAACGCAGTATGACCATGCTTTATTAGAAACAGTTACTAGATAGCTGCTGGTTCAGCCTGTGGTTAATGCTTGGATCTAAGTGTGAATTTGCAGTAATTCACAACACCCTAGTTTTTGGAACTGCAACACTCTGACTTCTTTTCCTCTGGTTGGGGTATGCTTCTAAATATCCTTCATTCAAATACCATGTCCAGGTGCTTTCTACACATATGCAGAGCAAATGTGAGGCCTGTTTTTTCTCCAGGAAAGTATCTTATATTTCTGGTTCTGTCAGCAGCCAGATGAGAGTTTTCTCCTCCATGCTTGCTCCTATTCCCAGTATCCTCTGGAGCATGTTTTATCACAGATGCTTGGTTCTTGATGTAAACAAAATTCACATAGGAGCATTATTTTATAGGGTCCTGACAAAATTTGGTCCCACAACTTGTCTGAGTGGTGGCATGAGGCCTCCCTCTCTCTGCGTGCTGTGCCCCATGCTGTGTGGCTCTGTTTTGCTGACTCAGCATCACCCAGCAGTGATGCATGTCCTGGTATCAGGATGCACCTTGTCCTTGGAAAATATATAAAGCCTCATCCTGCAGATCTTCACAGGCAACTCTTTCTTTATAACTTTCTTTATAATGTTTGGAGGCAGGAGCTTGTGTGGAGGTAGGAGGATGGCACGTATTTGCTGCTGCCTCTCAATTACCTTGAGGCAAGTTAGCCAGGTTGTAGATTAACTGTGCACTAAAGTCCGCCAATTACAGAGCCATTATAGATATGCCATTATGTATATCCTTATGTTTATGACTTCATTCTTTTTTAACCCCAGTTCTCAACGGCAAATACACTGAACACGTGCTGTTTTTGCACTCTGCATGGCTTTGTGTGACCTCTCTTCCTCCTGAATGGGACATACCCTCCTGCCTGCCATGACTCCTATCTGCCCATCCGCCCTCTGTCTCACGAGGACACCTGGGACAGAGAAACATTGAGTAATGCCCATCGGTGCTGCTGGGCATGGGCTGCAGTAGCAGAGGGCCTCGACCACGCTGCCTGCAAGGACAACATGCTTCTGCACTCCCTGTGAGCTCAGCTGGGAGCTGCCAGCACTGTTGTGGTCACTGGGGCTCAGCTCTGCTGGGACTTGCCAAAACCAAAGCAGAGCTCAGTGTCAGGAAGGAGGACACAGGAGCAGACACTGTCTTAAAACTGCTGAGCACCAGTGATGGAGGAATAAGGGAGTAAACACGCTCTGGGCAGAGGGAGAGCAGGGTGGAGGCAGGATCCATGCATCCTCCCCAGCAAGGGTCCCTGAACAGAAGGTGGGCAGCGCATGGTGCTGGGATCATCAGGCACACCATGGAGGTGTTTAGTTTCCCCTTTGTCTGTGAGCTGGCAGTCTGTGCTCACGCAATATGGCTTGGGCCAGTAAGGGGAACGGCCACCTCCTCTCTTCTCTTAGAGCTACGAAGATGATGAAGGGACTGCAACATCTCTCTCATAAGGAAAGGCTGTGAGACCTGGGGCTGTGTAGTCTGGAAAAGAGGAAACTGAGAGGGGATCTTATTAATGTTTACAAATATCTGAAGGGTGGGTGTCAAGTAGAAGGGCCAGTCTCTTTTCAGTGGTGCCCTGTGATAGTAATGGTAGCAAGGTGAAACACAGGAAGTTCCACCTCAGCATGAGGAAAAACTTCTTCACTGTGAGTGTGACAGAGCCCTGGAACAGGCTGCCCAGAGAGGTTGTGGAGTCTCCTTCTCTGGAGACTTTCAAGACTCTTCTGGATCTGTTCCACTGTGGCCTGCCCTAGGTGTTCCTGTGCTGTCAGGTGGGGTTGGACTCAATGATCTCCAGAGGTCCCTTTCAACCCCTACCATATATAATTATGCCTGCTCTCTTGCCAGTACTCCCGCCATCCAGAAGGTAGGCTTGCTGTGGGCTGTCAGGAGCAGGGGCAGACCCTAGCCTTGCAGGAGGGCCAGAACTCGCTGGTGCATGGAGTCAAGCCTCTTGGTTGTCAGGAGAACCAGTGCACGTCAGCATGTAGAGCTGCTTCTAGTGTTTTCTCATCAGCTGGTTGGTTTCTCCCTTAATAAACACATTATATTGGCATGGCTGTCAAATGAATCCAGAAAGCATTGGGAAATGCATGTTGACTTATAGACAGCTGGAGATTTAGTGTGGTTCACAGAAACACCCATAACTGAGAAAGTATTCACAAAACCAACCAGCCACTTGTGCTAGCTTAACACTTCCTCCATTTCTGGCTGGGACAAGGAAGTGCTGGCTCCTCAGGAAAACAAGTGGGCAGGGTCACTCAGCTGTATCTGAACTGCAGGAAGAATTTGGCTTCAAAACATTCTGATTCAGCCTAAGCAACCCATTCCCTCAGCCCTTGTGCTGGTTGCAAGTGGCCCAGGTCAAAATTCCCACTGACATCAGACAAGGGACTTTCAACAGGCTTGGACAAGTGAGAAGCAGAAAAGGGGACAGATATGTCCAGGCCCAGATTTTACAACTCATTTCAAAATTCCCATCGAAACCCAGAGCCAAACATCACTGAGATGGGGGATACAGTATGTACAAAGTTTGCTTCTCTGGCTTGTCTCCCATGATATTCTTTTTCACCAGAGGTTTGTTACTGAGCCTGAAAGCAGAAAATAAACTTGATGACATTGACCTCAGCGAGTCTCTGTGCATGTGGCAATGGCCCCATGTGTACGAGCAGGGCTGCAGTGCTTGGGAAAAACAGTTGTGGCACAGGCCAAGGCTGGGAGATACTGGCAAGCCCTGGGCAGGGGAGTTGCACTGTCTGTGTTTAGTGCCAAGCTCGAGCCACGGCTGAGGATAGAGAAGCACCCAGGGCAGGGCAAAGGGTGTTTCAGAGAGACAGAGCTCTTTGGGAAATCCCCCATCCTTGTCCTAGGAGCTGTGTGCTGCAGTGGGTACAGAGTAGCAGATGTTTCACTGATGGTAGACTTCTTCCACTGTTTCGAATTGCCAAGTTCTGCCCTTCTTTCTCCCTTTTTTCCTTTGCAATTAAAAAAACCAAAAAGATCCATCCACTCCCTAACCTTCAGAGAATTTTGGGAGGTCCAGAGTTAACAAGGTGGATTTTGAAACAGACAGAGTGTGGTTTGAGCTTGAAAAAAGCAGAAAATACACACTGAAAAAAAACCCCGCATACTGAACACTGAGTGCAGTCTTCCTGTGTCACAGCCTCACCTGCATCAAGGAACCCCGCTGTCAGGAGGAAACACTCCCGTGCAAAGCATACACTGACACCCTCTCCCTTTGCAAGCAGAATTAATCATACTTATGTGCCATATTCCATTTTAATTTTTATTGCACAGTCCAAGATTAATGGTTAATGTAGTACGTCTCCCCATCTCCACTCCCATTACAATGGAGTGCTTTGAATAACTATTAACTTCACGGTTAACTGAAAGAAAATTGTTAATCATCTACAAGCTTATGTTGCATAAAAATCATTCTCTGTAACCTTCTCCCAACTGTGGGAGAGCCCTCTCCTCGATGCTGACCTTCAACGACACCTGGTACCTGCAGCCTGCAAAAGACAGAAGATCACACTATACGGGCTTATCTGCTAGCCAAGGTCACAAACTACTTGAACTGGTGGAGCACGATTTATGTGTCTTGGTGTTGATGTTGATCCAACATCCAATTGTCCTGCTAGCAACAATACGGTTCTCTGCTTCAGAAAGCACCTAATGAGTGGTTTGGTTCTGTTTTGTTTTGTTTTTAATTTAGCAAGCTAAGGCTAATCTGTGAAGCACTGGGTGTTGCTGGGACACATGCTGTGGCAGTACAGGCTGTCCTTCCCCCTTCACAAGACGTGTGCAGACCAGTGCGTGCGTGCACGCCATGGTTCCAGCAGCAAGGTCAGGGCTGCCTGCCCTAGGCGCTAGCTCTTGTCCAGGCATCAGACATGTGGGGCTGGGGAGGAAGCCCCTCCTGAATTAGATCATTCCCCCAGTGCAGAGGAGCCTGCTGGCACCACAAATGCAGGGTGGCAGCTTCTGCTGCTTTCTGCCTCCCCGTGCAGGCTCTGCAAGCAGTCGAGTTTGGCTGCAGAGGTGCAGCCTCCCCGTTGAGCAATTACATCCAGGAGGCTCGCATCCAGCCAGTCAGGAAATAAATCACCCTCTGTTTGTGAAGTAGGAGGGAAGCACTTGGGACGGTGAAAGATTAGACTGTAAGCTTCACAAAACTCCCCTTCTGGCTGTAAAGATGGGCTGCGGATGTTGTGATTTTTAGCTCTTTAAATGATTATTTCTGTGCCAGACTTATTAGGCAAGGTATTGTTGGGATCTTGGCAAGGAGATAAATACGGCTGCAGGCTTCACAGTCATTCCTCTCCGCATCTGGTCACTGTCAGGCCTTCAGCTAATAGGCTGAGGACTGTGTGCTACAATAAACAGCCTCTGCAGCTGCTAGGGGCTAAATGTAACTATATATTGCTCAAAATACAAACAGTTCCACATTAGGCATTGTGTGTCCTCCCCCAGCCTAGAGCTGTAGCCATTGACCTCCGGAGCCTGCACTGCATCACCTCACCCTGGCTTCTCCTTGGCCATCAAATCCCATCTCTTTTTATGGCTGTGGCTCTTGAAAGTGAGAGCAAAAACCCCAGCTCGGGTCAAGTTGAACTTGGCCAAGCATTGTGCAACCTACTGCAGACAGTCTCAGTGCTGACCAGCCTGAAGGCACAGGGTGGCTGAGGTGGGAGTCTGGTGAGGAGGGACTTCCTGGGAGCAGGGGTTGGTAAGCAAGGTGGGGAGAAATGAGTGGTCTTGGGCAGCAGGGAGCTGCGGAGGGAAGGGTTTTGGAGGAAGGCACAGGTAGCTCTAAGATGTCCTAGGACATTCTGGACATCTTTGGCTGGGCCCACCCAAGCCCTACATAGAAGTCTGCAAGAGGTGGGAGCTGCTCTTCACTCTTGCTTGGACTTCAGGCAAGTTGGTTTGCATGCAAACATGAAGCACCATGCAAGTGTCCAAGTACAGCACCCAGCTCCCTCACACAGTGTGCTTCTTCCCCTCTTCTTCCTCCCTTGATTTGTGCTTCTGTCTGTTGTCCAGGTCCAGGAGCAATTTGGCCAAGACTTCTTTCAACAAGGTGTTTGATAAACTTGTCTCATGAGAAAGACAAACATGTCTCATCAGCTGGAGCCTTTGGTCACCTCTATGATAAAAATAAAACCAGCTTCTGTCCAGTATCTGCAGGAGTGTTTACTTGTGCCTGAGGGGAGTCGGTGAGCAGAGAAGGCTTGGCATAGCTGTTTTCTGGTTTAGTCTCTGCAGAGGTCTGTCCTTCAGCTCCTGCTCAATTTAACTGCGTAGATGACAGGGTTGAGTTGGGCTTTGCCCCAGTGAAGCAACTTGGTGTGTAAAAGCAGTCTCTCCAGAAGGAGGTTTTTCCAAGACGCGGCACCCAGTGTGGCAGGTGAGTCCCAGGCACCAACTCCCAGTTTGGAAATTCAGCTCACCGTGCTGACCAGGCTCTGCTTAAATACATTCTGATTAATTAAGTGTTAGCCCATTTACATCAGGCCTCCAGCCTGCTTGTCCACTGCACAGCACTGCTCGGTGCAGAGGGAAAGAAAGACACCTTTTGCTGTTTGGCTGACTCCAGGCTGGATCAGCTGGCCAGGTGCATGGCCAATTTCCATTGCTGCTTTGAAGCTGAGAAGTATTTTGAAAAGAATAGAGCCTTTAGCCCTGTAAGTAAAAGCCATTTATCTTAGGATGAAAAAGTGCTGGCATGGAAAAATTCCAGTGCGATGAAAGTCTCTTTTCCTGAATGTCTTGGATACTTGCTGGATTAGGTTCACTGGTAAGGAGCTCGGAGTTATGAATGTCTCTTTTACAGAAACCAGTTGCAGAAGTAAAAGGCAAGCGCTGGCATGCTTGTAAATGGGACAGAGCGAGATTCCCCATGGACTAGGCATTTCTGAGATTGCTTTTAGAGGTACAGTCAGTATTGCTGCAGCGAGACGAGGTGGTAGTAAATACCCTATTGTAACCATAGCTGTTACGGTTTCCCAAGGGTATAGTATCAGCAGAATACCTTATATAAACAAAAGTGAAGCGCTATTGGCTTTGCTCTGCACGGTTGTTTAATAACGCTTTGTACTCCATACAGAGCACGTCAGAGTGTTTTATAGACCCTAATGAAATTAGCCTCATGATGCTCTTGTGAGGTAAGGATACGTTATTAGCCTTTTCCCTGGGCTGAGTGGGTGTGTGGTGTAGGACACCCAGCTGAGTGGGGTGCATGTGCCCGTGCTTTCCAGCAGGAGACACCCCGGTGGGATGTGACCTTCGGCAGCCCCCAGTCTGCTCCATCGCTGCCTCCTCAGCTGGTTTCTGCCATCTGTCACCAAGGGTTGGTACAGGAGATGGCAGCAAGCATGCTGCTGTGTCACCCCCATGTAAAGCACAAGCATTCTCCTGGGTCAGAGCAATCTTCCACCACCCAAGGTCTGATGAGAAGAGGCAGAAAACTCAGATGTTTCTTTCAGGTCACTCAGAATGTCTCTGCTGCATTTCAGGACCTTATGTCAGCTTGCAGTGGTTGAGCTCCAGGACTTTTCCTACATGGCCAGTGACTCCAAATAGCAGCCTGGATAGAGGTGATGCTGGAGTGGAGCTCTCTCACTTGCATTGCACATGGCTATGACCTCTTTGGGTGAAAGATGGGATGTTCACTGTAGTTTTGCAGTGATCCTGCCCTTGTCACGCACAGTAGCCCCAGTTTTGTCACAAACATCGGTTCTGGCCCCGGGGTTGTTATTGGAGCTACCACTCATGCTTTGCTTTAAATAGATCCTAAGAAAACCTCTCTGTTTGTTTTTCTTGACATGGTACTGACTGGTGCTTTCCAAGAAACAAGTAAAAAAAGCTGGATTCACAGTGGTGACTTTGACTCCATCTGGCAAAAGCAAGCTGATCTCCTAAATGAGAAAGGCACAGTGCTGAAGAGGAAAAGTAAATGGCTCACTGCAAGAAGCAGCCTTTTCCTTCTGACCCAGTGGCTGCAAGTCACAAAATCTCACTGGTGCTTGGTTAGAAGATTCCTCCATTTTAGGATCTGCTCTGTCACAAGAATATCAAAGGGCTTTCCCAGTACATGAGATCTGCATATGGAATTTCATAATGGATTTCATAAAGTTTGCTTCACTTCACCCTATTCTGCTAGGTAAATCTTTAGCATCCAAATAATCATTTCCCTTTCTGGGTTGTGTGGTCCGTGAAGTTGATAGACTCATGCCCATTACAGAGGTGAATTCCTGACAGAGTGGACTGGGAAACAAGAGTGCTGGAGAACAGGAGGAGACATGCTGAGTGTCCACACTCCTACCTCCCATAGTGTGTTGCATTCCCATTGTGGAGTCTGTAGGGTTGTGGTGGCCCAGAAGCCTGAGACCTTCCTCCAAGATAGGCACTGGTGAGGGCTTCTTTTGGAGCTCTGTGGTGGGATGTCTGGATTTAGGAGTAGCTCAGAGTGGTACCCTGGAGCTCTGCATCTTTTAGGCTGTTCAGGGGAGCTACTGTGCATTCTGAGGGAAAAAACACCTGTGAGCAAGCCCCTCTGAGCCTTTCTTATCCTCTCCTGTGTTATTGTCTTCTGGATAGTGGTTCAGCCAGCAGGAGCCGAGAAACTGCCCTGCCTGTGTGGTACTAACACACGGGCAATTGAAAATGGTCCCAGTGATCTAGAGCAGGGGAAAAATGCCATGCTCAGGCTTGAGCTCCTGTTACAAAATGAACGGATGAAAAGAGCATTTTTTAGCATCTTCACCATATTCTGACTCCTCTGCCTCTTCCAAAAGGTTTGTTGTCTGATGTCTGCCTGCAGTGCTGCCTGTGCTCTGTCCACAGGGCTCTCTGCCTGGGTGCCTTTGACCGCTGTTCAGCTGCCAGGGTACAGCTGCCTGAGCAAGAGGCAAATCCCAGCGATCAAGGCTTCATCCCCAGTGAGTCACCAGTGTTTGGCCAGTGGTGAGCTCAGGCTGAGGCATTTGGGTAGACCTTTCTAAGCCTGTCCCTCCAGCCACTCATGGGTGCTTGGAGATGCAATCTGTTTTGTCTGAGAACGGGTATTGAAACTGTGCTTTTCTACCAGTGGGAAGCTGACTCAAGAAGGCTTCCTGCAAATAGCTGTGATCTGTTCAGGTTTAGATCCGAGGTGGGGGAGTCCTGGTGGGCTTTACTGCTGCTGGTTGCAGCCAGTCTGGAAAAGTCAACAGCACACAAAGATGCAGTGAGGTCACTGGGTGATACTTGATGTATAGGTAGAAATCATATCCTCATCTGAGCTGGCCACTAGCCTTTTGTAACACTGTTTAGCATTTGAGCTTTTTATCATCTGAATGATAAGGCTCTGGGACTTCCCACTTGGGTTTTTTCTCCTTCCTGTAGTGCCTGGAATATGTATTAACAGTCTATTGATGAAAATGGTAATTAGGGGCTTTGTAATGAGCAATGTGCATGAACTTTTCAAGCTGTCATTCAAAAAAAGATTTTGTACAGTCAACTCTAGATTATCTGTGGGTGCATTATCTGAGATGCAGATTAGATGTGCCATGCTTAAAAAGCCCAGGGCTCTTTCAGAGCCATTATAAAGTATAATGCACAATGTGTTTTTTTAAATTATTTTTTATTTTAAATCTCATATTGCATCTTAAACATGTTTTGTTCAAAGGCAAAGGTATTAAAGCACTACATTCCTTGGGCCTTATTTACATGTATTTGGTATTATTTGTTTTGCTTCTCTTTCTTTGCCCTCATTACCCTGGATACTGAGAGCTGAGCACATCAGATTGTATCATCTGTGGAGGAGGACATGTGACACAGTAACCTTTCCCCAGCTGTTTTCTTTTCTTCTGGTGCTGCATAAGAGTTTCTGCAATGTGATGCTGCGCAGCCAGATGGGCTGGAGAGGAAGAGGGAGAGCCCTGCTGCGAAAAAAAAAAAACAAACCCAAAAACAAAGCAACCCCAAAAAACCTCTATACCTGAAGGAGCATGAGTGAGTGACAAACAGCTGAAAGACAAGGGATGGCTTAGAAACCATTTGTCAGGCTGGAGAGGCGTCGGCTTGTTAAAAACATGCTTGTTCAGTTAAAAGGATGAATTGACAGATGAAGGCTCAGTGCAAATTCAGCTGCCATCACTTCAAAAGCCCTCACAGCTGAATCAGCAAATTTCTGTTTCCATACATAATGGATGCAGCCAGCGTGCCGTTATGATGCCCACAGTAACACTTCCGTTAGGTTCTTAAATTAGCTGTTTATGATAGTTACACTCTATAGCTGTATCTTGGTTTTTTCCTGGGCCTCCTTCTCCTTTCACACCTTTTGTTTTTGCAGCCCTGGGAACAGCTGCCTAAGCAAAGATTTTGGGTGGGGAGTGGTGCTACCTATGCCAAGATTTTCAGCTATGCCTTTCGTGCTCTTTTTGGCCTGTGAATTGCCTGCAGGTCCCACTGACCCTTGCTGGTGCTGCCTGTCCCCACCATTAGGCAGGGCTGGGGACTGGCAGTGCCAGTGGGTTGAACTGCACAGCCCTGATGTGCAGGAGTGCAGAGCCTTCCAGGGTACCAGGCACTTTCTCCCCACGCTTGTCCCCACTCTTCCTTGTCATCTCCTCACTGCCTGTGCTTCCAGAAACATGTTTCCTCTGCAGCCACTTCTTCTTGAGGGTCTCTGTTTCTCCCCAGCCTGGAGCTGCTGTCCTGCTCTCCTCCCAGTGAGCTATGGCTTGGGGCACATATTCCTGCCTGGCTTAACTCTATCCATATCAGTTAGTACTAGAGAATGGCCCAAATCAATCCCACCCGAACTCTGTCAACATTTGGGTCCAGATCCCTGGTTTGATTATAAAGCTTTCTAAGAAGTGGCACCTGAGGTTTTTTTAGCATTGCTTGGATAGTTTGAAAGTAGCTCAGGATTTTCACAAAAACAAGTCATGCCGAGTAAAGTATTGAACAGTTGTCAACATTCATCCAAAACTTACCACCCTATGATAGTTTTACTAGGGTTTTTTTTCTGAGCTGAAGGAATGGAGAAGGAATTAGAAAAAGTATATAATAATAATATATATAAATAAGTTAAAAAACCCAAACCAAACAAAGCAGAAAAATTACTTTTCTATGAAAATAGAAAAAAAGTTATAGAATTGGCACCTTTTTATTCCAACCAGAAGGTTTTCTGAAGGCAACTTTTAGCTGAATTTTATTTATTTTTTTTTAAGTATTGGCTGAGAAATGTCAACCAGCTCTAATATCTTATGAAAGATGTTGCACTTAATAAAACAGCAGGCAGGCAGGCAGGCCAGCAGGCAGAAACAATATCCCCATTCATCTCCGCTCAGCCCCGTGCTCCCTTCTCCCTGCCACCCCGTTTGCTTGGAGGCATGAGCCCTATCTGGTGATGTGAGCCCTTCCAGTAGCCTTGGTGGGATTTCTGGGCTAAGGATTCATTTTGTGAGCCACAGCTGCAGGGGAACAGCTCGCAGCAGCTAAAGAAAGCACGCATCCCTGCATGGGGGACACACAGGGCGTCTCAGCCATGGGTCAGTGACAGCTGTGACACCTCTGGTGGATGTGCTCTGTGGAGGCCAGTAAAACACAGCAGAGCAAGCAGCAGTGACGGCTAATCCCCGTTTCCTCAAACAGGCTTTTTCCCTCCCTCTCTTGACCCCGGGGATGTGTAAAAGCTGTCTTTGCTGCAGGCAAAGCACAGCCCCAGAGAGATGGAGGAGGGAGCACTTGGGGCTTCACTGGGATGTGGTGCCAGTGCAGCCGCTTTTGGAGGGGCAGCAGTGGGGCAGAGCTGCTCCTGGGGGCTTCCTCCACTGCCCTGCACCAGAGGTGGGACCACGGGGATGGCAAAGTGCTTATAGACCCCAGAGGCACAAGCAACATTTCTGTTTGCTGTGCTATTTCGGGAAGTTTTCATAAGGTAAACAAGGGCCCCCTCTTGATTCATTGAGGTCATTAGTAAACCGTAGGATGGTATTTACATTGCTAAGGTATTCACACAAGCTCTCTCCCAGACGGCAAGTTCACCAGGGAGGAGGTGACCTTCAGCGTTTCTTGCTTTGCCCTGCATCTGGCACACGGGGGGCCTGCCTGTTTGGCTGGACTGCCTGGGTACTGTAATCAAAATAAATCATCCTTATCGTCGCCAGTGGTGATACTGCAATGGAAACAGAAACAGGCACCTACTTTGTGCTTTGTGCAAACGGCATCATTGTGAGGAGTGGGATCGAAGGTCAGGGGATGAACTCCAGGTGGCTGCTGCCACTGCCTTGCCTGAGCAAGGCTCTGCTGCCCTAGGAAAGCCTCAAAGATAGGCAGGGGTATGAACAAACCACTGCACATGACTGGGGAGATGGTCTCCTGTCCAAATTAAAGCAAATAATAGAAATACTAGGATGTATTTCTAATGAAAGAACAGGAGAGAGCATGGTCATGTTCTGGTTCTGCCTTGCACATTTTCTGTAGCAAAATTGACAAAGGACCACTCCAAAACCCCTGTCTCTTCCCTCACCAGGCAAACCACAAGACGCAGTTTTTCATTTTGGTTGCTTGATCTGTTTTGGAGGAAAAAAAGTACTGAGTGAGCAGCAGAACTATTTAAGACTGCATTTTTTCCTATGGATTTATATGGTTCTCACAGTGCTGAGGGCTGACTTTGACTGAATTCTAATACTGAAGAAAATGAGCACTGAGAGAATCTACTCATACTAGCAATGCTATGGATACTATAATCATAGGAAAAAGAACTTTGTATTTGCATGGATTAAAACCCAGCAATTCCATATAAGAGTGGGCCATGGACTGAAGACTGAATTCTCTGATGGCTAATAGGGTGTAATAATTCTTTACCTTTGAAGGAGGATTTGTAAACACCCTGTCCAGCTGCATATTTTCATGAAGCTCACAGCAGCAACTTCCTATCTTAGAGGCTGAAATGTTTCAAAGAAGATTTACCATTTGGTGTCAAGGAAAACAGATGTGGGAAATATGTGGGGAAGATGTGCAGGGAAGAAAGGGCTTGTGTTAGAAGCAAAGCCAGGTGAAGCAGGTCCTGTCTCTGACCACGAGCAAGGAACTCACACTGCCCATGCCTCCCCTGCCTAGATGTAAGGCAGGCATGAGCATGAGTGATGTTTGCACTCAGGCTGTTGAGCATTTCAGTCTCCTTGGGTAGATGTCACTCCCTTGCTGCAGGCCCTTCAAAACAGCTGCTGGGTCAGCCAGGGAAGGCTCCCGCCTTGGTGAGCCACCCCATGTTCCCTGATGATGCTCTGCACCCTGGCAGGACTAGGCAAAGGGCTTTAAGATGAGTTGCTTGAATGCTTCCACACTCCTCCTTTTCTTCCTGCCTCAAAGAAACAAACCTTAGCTTTGAAGCCTTTGAAATGACATCAAAGGATAAGATTTCCAGGGGAGCTTAAGAGAATTGGGTGCGATCATCCCATTGAAGGTCAACAGGAGATGGGTGCTTAATCCCTGGAGGTGCTTTAAAAATCTTGTCCTACATGTATGTCCTTGCTGGGGAGGAAGTGAGAAGCAGTTGGCAGCTTCTTGGCTTTATAAAAGGCAGATCCTGCCTTTTTTCTGAACATGAAGTATGATGGATTTGAAGATGATGTCCAAAACTTGTGTTTGCTGTGAAAACTGCCAACTGCTTTTTAAAGGAGAGGCACTTAAAACCAGCCTGTGATTTTGCCCCATTCAAAAGATGGTAACTCATCTGATGATAACTAAGGTCCTTCCTTGTGCTCTTCCTGCACCATCACTGTGAGCATAGTGTAACCTTGCTGGAAATCTGAAAGCCTTTCAACACGGAGTCCATTACCTGTGGAGGCAGTACCACTTCTCTACCTCATTTTGTGTCATCTTTTATCAGTACTTTAGTACAGCCTGTGTTAGTTTTTGACAGGGGTATCAACACCTGTTTGCTTCAGCTGGTGAGTGTTACACCTGGGTGGTTTAACTCTTACACCCTGGCATGGGGACTGCAGGGGCAGCGTGCATCACTGGGATCTTCTCACCACTCCCAGTGCCGATGCTGCCTGGCTGGCTTGCTACTTACTGGCTGTCTGGGGACCCTGAGGTTCAGACAGGACTTGCTGGGAGCTGTAAGTGCTGTTTCAGCTGAGCCTACTCAGAGTGATGTGCCATCGGTGAGCACGTGAGGCGTGGGACTACCACTGGTGCCCATCCTCAGGGCTGCCCCTGTGCTGGCTGTGGGGAGAGGAGGTGGGAGGGAGCTATGGCTGTGGGCAGCCCAGGGGGGCTGTGGCAGAGGGCTGGCGTCAACGAGCTGCCGCAGAAAGGCAAGGGAAACTTGGCTGCAGCCTTGCTGTTGTGCTATTTTTGCTCAAGGTAATAACAGGAACTCCACTGTAAATAAAAATAGACAAGAGAAGAATTTCCAGAGTCTGTCTCTGCTCATTTCTTTCCCGGTGAGGAATTATCCCACTCCAGAAGAGTAAATCCTTCTAGGCTGCTCCTTGGAAACTGGGACAATAACACTGGGAGGGAAAGAAGAGATTACAGAGTTGTCACAAGGGTGACAGCAACATATTGTACACTGGATGCCAAAAATGCATCCTATAAAGGAAATAATAGCTGTGCTCTGCAGGGCTCATCCTGACAATGTGAGGGCGGGCAGAGCCAATCTTGGCTGCTCTTCATGCCAGCTGCCCCGCTGAGGGCCCTTATCTTTCAGCTGCCCAGTGGGGCCCTGCCGCTGGCTCTTGGACTGGCTTCACTGCATCCCTCTCCTCCTGCCTGTCACCCACACTTCAGCAGCACCTCACCTTCAGCTGCACCTAGGGGCATTCCTGCCTCATCCAACAACCAAACAAGGTGGGAGGTGCGAGCTTCTTTCCCTGATGATATCTAAAGTCTTTCACAAAGAGGGTTCACGTTTTGCCTTTTTGGTGCAGAGTACTTTTTACTTCCCGTATAAGCCAGGGAGCTGACACTCTCCCACGCTTACCCACTGAATGTGTCTTTTGGTTAATAACTACTGCTGTAAACAGAAAAGTGCATTAACTGCACTATTCCCACAGAGCCATGGGACTCCGCCAAGCAATGGATTAACTAACCCTAACATCTTGTCACAGCCTGCCTGCCTCTGCTAAAGGGTGGTCGCTTGCTCCATTTCAAGTGTCCTTAGCATCCAAAGAAATCCAAAGTCACCTGAAAATTCAAAGGCATTTTACCAGGAGCCCCACCAGATGCTTTAAGGAACCTGCAGATGTGCTGCAGACCGCACGGAGGATGGGATGTGGTGGAGTCAGAGGCAGCATCACACAAACTTCTCCTTGCCAAAGGGAGTTTGTGTACAACGCTTGCTCACACTTCCCCTTCTGGCTGGGGGCAGTTGCAAGGAGAGTTAGTGACTCACCAGGGGTGGCAGCTATTATATGGAGGTAGCATCAAAAGCTCGTCCAGTTTCAGATGTTGATTTTTCCATTCTCTACTATTCATGGCTACAATAACAAGATGGCTAAACCCATTATTATTGTCTGTGCAGAAAGTGAAAGACAAGTGACATCTTCTCTCAGATACAAATGCAGGAATGTTGGTTGGTGGGGGTTTTTTCCCAACATTTTAAGCAGTAAGATAGTATTTTTAAACCCCTTATTTTTGACAACTTTAATTATGCTTTAACTAAAACCAAAATGTCAAAGTATAGAAGGCAATATACCTTCTCTGAAAGTGCTTTACTCATTTAAAAAAAAAAAACCAAACAAGTCATTGATATTAGGGGATATATGCTTTGAATAAAGACGGGAGGTTAGGTTCTTGTTTCTTCCCCCAAATTCATGCCACCCTATGATCCAACTTCTGGTCAAAGTTTACAAAGTTTGAAACTGCAGAGTAAAGAGAAATTCAAAGCAGCTTGTGAATGGAGGGGTGTGAAACCAAGGGTGTGAAACAGCAGATCTGATCTGTCAGGTCAGCTTTCTCTGTCTACTGAGATGTAACCTACAAAAGATCAGGAAACTCTGACATATAGCATTTGGACTCGAGAAGCTTTTAAAAAGGCCTGCACGAATGTAGTCACTGGCACCACAGGAGGTGGATACCCAGGGCAAGGGGAATTTGCATGCACGTGACACCTTGCTAGCAGAGATTACTAGCTCTGACAACCCGAGTAAGGACTGAGAAATACAAATTCTGTCCTTACGTGTGAATACAGCTTTTGTCAATATCTGTCAACGTTTGAAGGATAAAGTGCATGGATGGTCTCACTCCCTTTCTCCCTGTTGCTTTCTGCATAACTGACAGAGTGGCTCTGGTATTAGTATCGTCTGTGCAAACTTGAAGCTCCTTCATGCCTCTTACCCAGGTTGCACTCAGGTTACCTTACTGAGGAGCAGAAGAGGATTGAGACTGACAGTAAATGCTGCAGGAGAAAAAGTGGGTGGTGGTTCTAATTTATGGATATTATCTAATTTTACTTGTTTTGTCTCTAATTTAGGGATTCAGAGCACAGTGGTTGGCTAAAGCTTATACAGACAATGCAGAAATGTGCTGTGTTTATCCACTGCCTAGCTGAAGCCTGGGTTTTCACAGAAGCCCTCTGCTACCATTGCTTAGGAGCAGGATTTTCACTGAGTATATTATTTTTATGCTTGCCAAGATTTCCATAAGAAATTCTTTGTATTATAAGATTTTTTTATGAAGTTTATGATCAAAAATATTCTCAGTTGAAAGCTTAGGCCTCTGATGTAGTACCTTTTTTTCATCATGGCATCAGTCTAGCCAAGCACTTAGGCTTGAGTGCATGCCTAATAGAGTTAAAAACAGCTTCAGGAGTCTCCCTTGCTGCCCTACCGAACAGGCATAGGCAATGTGTAAATTTAGTTGTCTTGCTGAATCAGAGCTAAGTGATAATATGCACCCACTAGCTGAGACAGAACAGTGAACTGCATGTGTTAACAAGGCTAGATTTCAGAGTGGAGGTGACATTAGAGGACAGGGAAACCAGTTTTTAATAGCATTCGCTGCACCTTGGCATAGCTGCAAGACAAGAGTCTGAGCCGAAACAACGGGATTTTGAAGCGTAACTTGGAAGTGGTCTGGGTCTTTTGCATCTCTGTTGGCTTTTTGTGCAGGCATACGATTTCTTCTGTTCTCATGTGTGCAGTCACACACCTTACTTTCTCATGACAGGACAAATAGGCCACCAAGAACAGAAAGTAGGACATTTGGCCTCTCTCCTCTATGGGAGGTGCAGTGCAGATTGGTTTCCTGAGAACTAGGACAGTACCTCCAAAAGTAGAACAGCTGGTCACCCCATTTGAGTGTGTCTTGCCTTACAAATGTATCCTCTAAAGCTCAAGCTTTAAGAGACATTTTTGGCCTACTTAGGGAAATGTTTTCTGAAAACAGGGACGGACACACTGGAAGGGACCAAAACCTCTGCTTTCTTTCTGGAGCAATGAGGAGAGCTAGAAATCAGGAGCCACGGGCTGGGCAAATAAACCCAACAGGTGCTCTGCATCACTTCTTGCATATTGAACAATATCACAATGACAAATCTGCCCTCCTTGGCCAGAAGATGATCACTTTTCAGCAGTGGAACACGGATGGAAGATACTGCACCGCAGTGTGAGATGGTGCTTCACTGCAACAGAGAACTGTCATGATATCAAACTTGTGTATGCTATACATACACAACAACATATATTTAACCAAAACAAGATTCTGACTTTCATTCAAGTAAAATACGTAGAAAGCAGCCACAGAGGGGTTCATTGCACTGCATTAAGATCCTTCTCTAAGTGTAATTAAGCCCATAATGTCTACAATTCCATTTGAGTGCTAATGATGCCTGTGGGACAGTAGCATGTTGTCATGGTCAGTAGAACATACCTAGGGACCATTCAGCAGCCTGTGTGGGTAAACAGGAGCGCAGAAGACAAACGAGGTCAACTGGCACAGTTCTTGGAAAGACGCTGCTGTTCTCACTGGTTGAGGAAAACCCTTCTACAGCTCCCTTAATGATGGCCATTAATGTTTCCACCTGGTTGCAGCTTGGACTAATCCCACGTAGGCTTCCTCACCTTGAGCTAGAGGTTACTCAGAGTGGCTGTGCTGCTCTGAAGTCTGGGCTCACTCTCTTGGGACTCATCATTAGTCAAGTCAGGTATGAGGCTGAATCTTAATAGTTAGGGAGGCTAATAGAAAGGGAAGCCTTCCAGTATTTTTTTTTATCCAGTAAGTGTGCTATGGTAATGAATTTGGAGCCCAGTGGCTTCAGTTGTAGTAGGAAGCTCACTGTCTTGAGAGCAGGTCTTTAATCCACATGAAGAGGTGTTTCATAAGCTGTATGTGATGCCCTGCTTTGAATATTAATGCCCACAACGTTTATTCAGCTCCCAGCCATTTCATGGAAATGCCATGCCTCTGTGAGGCCAGACCGAGCCCTTGGGTGCTCCAATATTTTTTGCAAAGACAGTTTTGGGTTGCTCTGTACTCTTAATTCAAGATTCTTATTCAGCTTAGAGTCTCTTATGCCACTGCATTTATATTACATAATATTAACTGATCTTAGATTTAATGAAAATGTGAAGGAGACTATAGGACGGCAGGCTTGGTCTACTTAGCCAAGTGACCTGTTAGTTAAATACTTCATGAAGTTACTTCATCTTTTACAGAACACCTCCTTCTAAATTAAAAAAAAAAGACAAACAAACAAACAAACAAATCAACACAAGGAGGCAGTGACTGTTCTGGTAAGTGCTCATGTTTTTAGAGGCCTTCAGCAAAAACTGGGGAATGAATATTCAGTGTGAACCGAGACGAATTCTATCTGTGTCGGTCATACAGCTTTTGTTTTTTACATTTATATCTGTGGGCAGAGCTGTGGAAATTACAGCAACAGAGCTTCTGTTGTAGCATTTTAGCACTTGTTACCACCAAATGCCATTCTATGGCAGTGGCAGACTCACAGTGAGGTGGAGGTCTTGGAAGTGATTGTGGACATCTCTGATTATTTTTAATATTAGAATACTCCTGTGGTAATGCCTGGGGAAGATATTTTGGGCTGTTAATACTGGGCCTTGGTCATACTCCAACCCAAGCAATCATGAGTTGAGCCAGCTACTTCGTGGGGGATCCTTCCCACAAAGCCAGATGTAGTGAGCAATGAGTGAATTGTCACTTCTGCATGACGCTTGTGATAACTGTTTTGCTCTCCCAGTGCTGGAAAGGGATGGAACAGGTATTGCTTTTCTCTCTGAGTAGTTCCTACATTTGCATGCTCCCTCCATTGAAAAGTAGCATTATTATTTGGTCGTTATGACTGCGCAGCACTTAGTCTCTGGGGACCAGCCGAACACAGCACATACTCTCATCAAAGGAATCCTGCTCCAACACAGGGCAGAGGCAAGGCAGGGTTTGTCCTACTTGTAGCGAGGGGTAACTAATTTGTGTCACATATGGGTGCTTGATGTTTGCATTGTATGTACTTGTGTCTATGTGTGTTTATACACTTTTCGCTGTCTCAAGTGAGCTGTTTGAAAGAGACAGTTGCTCTGGATCTGAGCTTCTGCTGGTATATAAATTCCCATCTGGTACAAAATTTAGGAGATTGCTCAATCCAGTGACTCTTTCTTGATATGAATGTCTCTGGGAGGCACAAGAAGTAGAAAGCCAAAGCTAAGAAAGGTGAATTAATATCTTTGAGGTATGTCTCTGAGTCCTCCAGTAAGATAAAACAGGCAGGCAGCGAGCTGAAACCATTGCCTAGTATGTGGCAAGTTTCTGTTTTATTGTTTTATTCTGCCACTTTCCACCCTTGTCTGAACATTACTTTTAAACTCAGACTGTAACTCCTCTTCAGTGAACATTTTATCCTGCAAGCACCTCAACCTAAATTTAACTTGCAAACACCTAAAGATGTTTTGGTCTCTTACCCCAAGGGCAATCCATGGAAATTACAGAATCACAGAATCATAGGGGTTGAAAGGGACATCGGGAATTCACCTCATCCAACCCCTCTTCTAAAGCAGGTTCACCTAAAGCAGGTTGCACAGGAATGCATCCAGGTGGGTTTTGAAAGTCTCTAGAGAAGGAGACTTCACAACCTCTCTGGGCAGCCTGTTACAGGGCTCTGTCACTCTCACAGTAAAGAAGTTTTTCCTCATGTTGAGGTGGAACTTCCTGTGCTCCAGTTTGTGCCTGTTACCCTTTGTCCTGTCACCGGGCACCACTGAAAAAAGCCTGGCCCCATCCTCTTGACACCTGCCCTTTAGATATTGATAAGCACTTATAAGATCCCCTATCAGTCTTCTTCTCTCCAAGCTAAACAGGCCCAGGTCTTTCAGACTTTCCTTGTAAGAGAGATGATCCAGGCCCCTAATAATTTCTGTAGCCTTCTGTTGTACTCTCTCTAGTAGTTCCTTGTCTGTTGTGAACTGGGGAGATCGCAACTGGACACAGTAGTTGAGATGTGGCCTCACACATCTGTGAGGTGGAGTAGAGAGGGAAGTTAACATCCTTTCAATTGCTGGCCATACTCTTCTGAATGTACCTGAACATACTTGCTGAGGGTACACTGTAGCCCTTCTTCCAGGTCATTGATGAGTATGTTGAACAAGACTGGACCCAGTACTGACCCCTGAGCAACACCACTGGCTACAGGCCTCCAAGTAGACTGCACTGCTGGTCACAACCCTCTGAGCCCTGTCATTCAGCTGGTCCTCAATCCACCACACTGTCCACTCACCTAACCCACACTTCCTATGAGAATGTTATGAGACGCAGTGTCAAAAGACTTGCTGAAGTTCAAGGTAGACAACATCTACTGCTCTCCCCTCATCTACCCTGGCAGTCATATGCTCATAGAAGACTATCAGATTGGTCAAGCATCATTTCCCCTTGGTGAATCCATGTTCACTATTCCCAATAATCTTCTTTTCCACCATTTGCTTAGAGGTGATCTCCAGAATGAGCTGTTCCATCACCTTTACAGGGATGGCAGTGAGGCTGACTGGTCTGTAGTTTCCTGGGTCCTCCTTCTTGCCTTTTTTGAAGACTGGAGTGACATTGGATTTCTTGCAGTCTTCAGGCACCTCTCCTGTTTGCCATGACATTTCAAAGACGATGGAGAGTGGCTTAGCAATAACACCTGCAAGCTCCCTCAGGACTTGTGGGTGCGTCCCTTTGAGGCCCAGGGATTTGTGGGTGTCCAGCTTGCCTAAATGATCTCTAACTCAATCCTTCTCAACCAGGGGAGAGTCTTCTTTTCTCCAGACTTTCTGTTTTAACCTCAGGGACTGGGATTCCTGAGGGCAGGCCTTAGTATTAAAATTGGGTGTCTACAGATCTCCATCACAGCTTAAACTTCTTGACAGTGCTTTCAGAGGTATGCTGCAAAGCCCTGGTCCCCTGGGTTTCCCTTCCGTGCTCCTCCATCTTGGGAAACTGGCTGAAGCACAGTGGCTCCCTTCTGCCCAGGACAGTAGGAAGTCCCACCAAAGGACCAGAGCGTGCCCCATGTCTTGCATAAAGTAGTCTTATCCTTTGGATTGATTGGGAAAACAGTAGGAAATCACTATGAAAAGGAACATTTGTGTGCAAAGCTCAAGCAGATGGATCTTGCAAACTGTGCTCACCAGCAAACCCGCCCACTTTACTGCCTTTATACCTGCATGAGACAAGAGGGTCATTTAACGCTTTGGACCAAATTCTTCCAGATTTCAGTTGTGTAGCCTGTTACAGAAGTGGTGTCTGCAAGATCAAACAGACCAGCTGCCTTCCAGTGACTCTTCCAGGTGGCTGAGAAGGGTGTGGACACATCACTAGCCCAAAGGACTTCAGTGTGGGTGGATAAGAAGTGCTTGCAGAGACAGGGGTCTGGAGCTCCTGTGTGAGTGACCACAGCGTTACTGTGATGAACTTCATGGGAAGGAGCCCCCACTGGGGCAAAACCAGCAAGATAAACAAGATAATGAGAGGTAGGCGAGTAGCCTCTAGGTGTTTATAGGTACACTACGTGGTGAGAAGCTGGGCTGCACATATCTCCGAAGGAAGATGAAGGTGTGATACATAAAGGCCTCTGTGGGGTGAGAAAGCAGAAAATAAGTCATGAAAGCATCTACCAAACCCATGACTGTCTGCTAATGAATTCAAGGAGCATCAACAACCATCCTGAGTTTTGATAGTATGTCAGATTGCCCAGATGGAATTTCAACAGGAGAACAAGTCTCTCACAGCAAAGAGAGGAATGAAAACATTAGGTGTGCTGCAGGAGGTGGAGTTTCAATGCCTCATCCCCACCACTAGAGAGGCAAGTAGGAAAGTGAAGTGGGTGCAGTGTGTCATTAGCCTTTGGAGGATCTTTTCTCCTACCTGCCACTGCCTTGGCATGGGCCTGCTCCTCTGCCCTGGCGAGCCCCTTCTGCTCACCTTGTGGGTGCATTTTGTTTCTTTGGTGCTCGAGGTCGTCTGGGAGAGCAGCGGTGCTCTTGGGAGATGGGGAGTCTGTGCAGAGGAAGAAAGAGTCAATAGGGGTCTGAGGGAGAGGGGATGGTGGCCAGAGAGAGCTGAAAGGCTCCCAGACTTCTGAGAAGGGGGGCTCTGACCTCCTCAGGACTGCTGGGAGACAAACAGCTGTGTCCTTTGTCCCTCTTCATGTGCTATCAGCTTGAGAAATAGCCAGGATTGTTTGTCTTACTAGTGTCCTTTGTCTGGATGTTCAGGGGAATCTGTATTGGGTGAAACGGAGACACTGCCACTCAGATAACCTCCCACTACCCACAGTGAAGCCTGTACCCTTGTGGTTTTGCAGCACCATGTGGCAGCCAGAAGCTGAGCCTGGGGCGGCTGCAGCATGAGAAGGATGGCCTCTCTTCTCTGTTACACTGCACATGAAAAGTCTATTCCTCCTTCTAAATCTGTGGGGTAATGATGAGATTTTTCTGGGCTTGAGAGGATTTGCTCTGTTTTGGGAATACAGGTACTAGAAAGAGATGGCTGAAGAGGCTGCTCCTGATGAGGAAGAAGAGAGTGTGAGGTGCTGGAGAGTCTGTCAGGAAAGGAGCTCAAGGGTGTAACAAAGAGGTCTAGGATGGGGGAAGGATCCCCTCTCTGGGAAAAGCATCATTTGTAGCTTGTGAGCTTATTTAGAGGGTGCAGGGCTGGGACAGAATGGCAGCAACCACAGCCCTGAGACTGGAGAGGAGAATTTAGGTCTTTCTCCGTTTGCTGCTCCAGTGGGGCATGTGCCACACATAGGGTAGGACTGGCAGTAGGAGCGCTGGGCACGGGAGAATGTGGCTTTCTCAGTGATTTGCCTCTGCTTCCATGAACGCAGTGATAGAGCTGCCAGGAAAGAAGAGGCTGTGCTCATGGTGTCTCGGTGGTGAACCAGGAAGTGGCAGGAGCTCATGAGGAACAACAGATCTGAGGAGAGGGATTCATTTTTCAACCCCTAAGTAGGCACAGAAAGTTGCATGATGGTGGTTTACAGAGCTAAGCAGGGGTTTGGCATTTGTGCCCAGCCTTGTGGTTCATTTCCTCATTCACTCTATGCATAAAGAGTGAACAAATGTTTGGTAAACAGGAACCTAAGGTTTCAGCAATGAAAAACTTTAACTCTCACCCACAGAGCCGCTTGCAGCTTTGGCTTGGAAGAGTTTTTCAGAAGATGATGATTTGCCTCCTGCCCGATCCCACGCCTGGGGTAGCTCCAGCTGTCCCCTCCCTGCACCCCCTGTCCCACCCTGCGGCTGGCAACTTGGCTGGCAGACCCACTGTGCTGCCAAGGGTCTGAATGGGCAGGAAAGTGTGCAGTGAGGTGGTGCCCTTTAGGCTGGCCTCGACTGGTATTGGTGAGGGCCAAGCTGGGAAACTTGCACAGCTGCTGCCTGGGCTCGATTTGGTCTGTGAATAACTGGAGAGCTTTCCATCACCAGGGCTGTCGGTCCAGGTATTTGCAAGCACTTTATTTGGTGGTTTCTTTTGAGTGTGGTTGCTGGATGGGGAGGACAGGATAGAGAGAGGAACCTTTCATGCTTCAGCCTTCTGCAGCATCCGGCGCTTTCATGAAACCACAAAGGACGTTAAAGAATAAAGAACAAGCACTCTGTTTATAGGGATTTAGACCATAAAAACAAAGAGGGAGCTGTGTTGTTCAGTGATCACTAGGAGTCAAGGAGCCCAAAGACATAGATTCACAAGAGATGGGCTTCCAGGCTGGAGCCCAGCCTGCCTTCCCACCCTCCCTGGGCCGCAGCTTGCTGCCCCTTGCTTGTGCCACTAAAAGGGTTGGCAGAGCTGTCTGGCACTCCATATCCAGTGTGCTGCCCAGCACTGCCGTGCATTTTAAAAAATCTCTCAGGAAGGTGACTCCAGCATTCTGCAGCTGCTTTGGAATTTGGCTTGTGCAGGGCTTTTTCACTCAGAGCACCTTGCAGGACATGTTGGATGCAAAGGAGAAGCATGAAGCACCCCAAACAAGAACGACATGGGGAAGGGAGTTGGGCAATCTGCAGTCTACACACCATCAGCTGCTACTGCGCTGGTTGAGAGCAAATGTGCCTTTCCACCACCTGTGTTCAGTGCAGAATTTTATGCAAACATGATAGCAGGAGATAGCACAGAAACAGGTTTGATGGCAATAGCAGAAAGGCTGCTGCTCCCAAAGGTAGTCCTGAATGCTTTTTTAGGAGTGTTACACCAGAACAATGGCAGTGGGAGGGAAAGGGTGATGACAGGCTGCGATTCTTAATCTCTTGCACTCATCTATCCTCAGTGGCCAAGCTCACTGAAATGCAAAACAAAAGCAATTGCGAAGCACAAATCAGATGCTGGAAGTCCCTTTCATGATCTAAAACTAGTGTCCCTGACCACAGCTCCTGAGCTCTGTGCTGAGGAGCACAGCAGGGTGTGAAGCTGCCCCAGCCCACCGCTCACCCACTGCACTTCATCCCCTGGGGGAAAAAGCTGCAAAACAAGAAGCAGCTTGTAAACATTCTGAGACACCCAGTGCTCCCTGGCAGGTTTCTGAGGAGTGCAATACGAATGGCCACAGTACCATTGCAGACCGAAGTGTCCAACCGGTGCTGGACTGTGATGATGGCTGTGGGACTCTGTTGTCTTCCTGCTCCTACACCCTGGTGGCTGGCATGATTTCCAGAAAGGCAGGGGTAACAGGGGGGGAGAAGCACAACTCTGCACGGCTGTGGGTGTCCTGCACCAAGAAGCGAGTGACCCACAACACTCACATTCTGCCTCCAGCTCAGTGTGTTGAAACTCTTCCATCTGATTAAAAGCTGCTCTGTTTTCCTAGATAAAAAGTTGCTCCTGGCTGCTGCCAAAATTCCTGGTTTCTCCTCACTGCTGGAGTGCTGGAATCTTTTAGGGGGAAGAGCTGGAGGAGGCAGAATAAATAAATAAGTTCTCACTCGTATTTTTTAGTGACACAGCAGCCATTGGACATCTCAGACAGCAAGCAAGAATGTATGTGCACTCTGCCTCCAGACACTGCTGGTACGTGTTTCTACTGTGTGGGCTCTGTGTGTCCCGAGAGCAGCTCTCCCAACCCTCTGTTGCTGGTGGGCAGGGACAACCAGGAGGGTGCCAGGCAAGAGCCCTCCTGGACTTCTCTAGGGCTCAGCCCTCCCTCTTACAGGGTTCAGACCCCCCCTGAGCTAAAGGGTTGGCAATGCGTGGTGCTCTGCCTGAACTGAACTGGGTCCAAATCATGTCCTATTAACCCGTGAGGAAAATATTGGGCTAAGAATACTTTAGAAGCCTTTGGAAGGGCGAGGATTTCAATCAAGTGCAGATTTTTTATTATCCAACTTTCCTTAACAAGCTCTCCATTCACAGAACGCCAGTAAAATTTTGAAGTCATATTTTGGGTGTGGAAGAGACCTTATAAATTCTAGTACTTATGGAATCTATGGAAATTATGTTCTCTTTGGGTTTCTGTAACAACATTCCCAGAGACAAGCACTTGGGGATTTTCTAGGGAAAAGGTGTGGAGATACAGCCTAAGTAGCCTCAGTGGTTTTTTCTAGCTTAGTGGAGAAAAAGTCACATGTTTGACAGGGATATTTTTTCCAAAAAAGGCTTGAGTAGGAATATCCACATTATATAAGTGACCTAATGCTTAAGATCCAAACTACTTAAACACTATCTTTTTTTTCCTGCGCCATCCTACCCGTGTAGATGCTTATTAATCTAGTCTGTAGATTTTGTGGCCCCTGTGTGAAGTCAGGCAGTCTTGCCAAGTGATTTTAGCCATTTACCTGTGAATTGTCTTCAGCATTGATTTTATAAAGCTTAAATTTGAGGGTTCAGCTGCCTCTTACAGATGGTCATGCTTGTCCACAGTATTCTGCAGAACTAACAGGGGGTGTATGCAAGTGAGTTTTGGCTGTATATGCTACACAATTGTATCACCCGAGTGAGCGACCTGAAAGACACACACAAATGCAGAATCTTTACTTGACGTTTCTTTTCAGTTAAATTCCTGCAGCAAATGGCAGGTGTTCCTGTCCACCAGTAGCATGTACCAAATCATCGGCCAAAGAAATTCCTAAAGGGCTGTGGTACTGACCAGGAGGTGACCAAAAGGTCAGTATGGTTTCCCAGGTTAGCAGGAGCATGGGAGCGGTAACTCCAAGTTCAGTGGCATCATACCAGGCTTGCAGGCTGGTGAGTCCCATCAAACTAACCAATACTTCCTATGTCCTGCATGCTGTGACCTTTGTGTAGGCCTTGAGACTGACCATTTTAGATTTCCTGCCTGTTTGAAAGTCCTGGTCAGAAAGTAGATCCATTTTATGGACCTTTCAGTCAATAATTTTGACAGCTAAGTTCATATCTTTAGTGTTATGATGAAATATATTTTGGTGTCATGTAAGTGTGTTATCACTCATAGACGACACAAAGTGCTTCAGACACTAGGCAGAGAGCCAAAACCTGCCCTTGGATGAATATTTGCAGTTCCTCTTGACTCCCTGGTATCTGAAGGTCAAGTCAGACCCAGTCTCCTGCAAAGCTGAAACATTAAGTCTGCCAAAGGAGTTTTAGGAGGACAGAGGTAGTTATCAGCAGTTACCAGTTGCTCTGTTCTGGTGAGGGGGAGGTAAAATGTGTGTAAGAAGAGGCAAAAGGAACACACTGAATGTATCTTGTAGGATTGTATGATCCCTTGTTTTCTAGCTAAGTGTAAGCTATTATATTATCTAAGTGTCTCTGAACTCTTCTGTAGTCTTTTTTGCTAACACTGAGCCCAACTATGTCTTTGACTTGGAGCATGACTTTTGCTTCTACTGATTTTGTCTCCATCTTGTAAGCTGGCACTTCTGTGTGAGGGCAAGAGTGCTTGCAAGAGACATTCAGCTGCATCCACCTCCTCTCGCCCAGTCTCAAGAAGACGTCTCTAAAATGGAGCTCTGTATCCATGAAACCTCCCACAAACTGGGTATGAGTCTAGTATTCTCTCTGTTGCTGTGTCTTTGTAATCTCTAGCTCACAAGTGTGAAAGGGCTCTGCAGTCCTTGTGGTCAGGTCAGAGCAGGCTGTCAGGCAGGAGGGACAGGCAGTGAGCATGCACAGGAACTGAGCAGCCCTCCTGGTGCTGATCCTGCTCCATCAGGGTCACCAGCTCTAACAGGACACAAGTTACCCTTTCTCTCTAAACTAAAATAAACTAAAATAAACAAAAAACCAAACCAGCAAACCGAAACAATGGAAGATTCACACGTTTATCTGTGGACCACACCATCCAAACTGTTGTCCTGCCTTAGGCAGCTCCTTCTACATCAGGCTCACATCAGTGCAGCCTGCAGCACCAGGGTGGAAAAGTGCAGCCTGAAGCAACAGACACTAGCCCCTGCCACAGAGCAGAGAGTGGTTTGGTTTTAGATTGAAATTTGCAGTGAGTGTTGTGCCCTGGGAAGGGGCAGACCTGCAGACCTGTCCTGAGGGAGGCTGCCTTGAGATTTCAACACCAATAGGGCCACTCAAAAGAAGCCACTAGAAAGCCTACATATTTAATAAAAATGAGATCTTTTTTTTGTAGGATTTTTGAGCTAGGAATCATTTTTTATTAAATTGGATAGAGTGATGTAAAATCCCTGTAGGAGAGGTTATCATTCTCTGTTGAACTTCAGCAGGCTTCCCCACAAGGACAGAGGCTGAAGTTGTTCCAAGGGCACTACAGAGCTTCCAAGTGGTTGCGCTGGAGGCTGGGGCTGCCAATGGTTCCCCTTGGTGTGAGCACTGACAATGTGCCTCTAGTTGTGGCTGTCACAGGAAAGCACTTTCCTGCTTCTGTCCCCACTTGTGCCTGGGCTGGCT
The DNA here is from genome assembly GCA_025345505.1 of Todiramphus chloris collaris. NCBI lineage: Eukaryota > Metazoa > Chordata > Aves > Coraciiformes > Alcedinidae > Todiramphus > Todiramphus chloris. The sequence continues at coordinate 11,812,334 of JANVCC010000020.1, read as the reverse complement.
CCCACCGCCCCGTGGCATACTGGCTGGGGAGGCTTTTCTCACTATGAAAATACTTCCCCACCAGTAGCTGACCTGGGGCCACTTGTTTCTTCCACACTGTCCCCAAAGTCGCCTCCAAATGGCAGTAACTTCTCCAAAGTCTCTGCTAAATGAATTTGCTCTTTACAGGCAACTGGTTTGCTTTGGGTGCAAGAATATCGCCTTGTGGTTACTAATAACCTGGGCCAGAACTGAGCTGGTGATTTATAGGGGAAAGGTTTTGTATCTGCCTCCTTAAGTGCTTGCCTTGCTGCTTTGCCTCTCTCCCTGATCTCTCTTCCGATCCCCTTGCCACTCACATTCTGGGTATTTCCAGCTACCTCTGAATGAGGCATTAATGTAGATAAATATTACTGCAAGGAGGTAATGGCCAAATACTCTCTACATCATCTCTATGCATTGGTTGGGGAGTGATTTTTCATTTCATACATCATTTGCTATTTCAGCATGTGGCAATTCTGCAAAATGAGGAAGGAGAATTAGAGAGTTGAAGAGCCCACACCTTGTTCCTGCCATTCCTAGCACTTGAGAGCATGGGCACAGGGCAACTGTGGTGCAGTTAGTGGCCTGAGGTGCATTTGGATGAGCTCATGTGAATCTCATCCCGACTTGCTATTAGCTGCCCCGCACATCTTTTTTCTTCCTGTCTTTCTGCCTCTCTCTCTTCTTTGCTTGGCTTGAACACAGCTGTGTAGGTTTGATCTCCTTTCCCAGCCACCCCCAAACTTCCACCTCACTTTATTCTGCTTTTTTCAGTGCGATTGGTGCCGGCATATAACACACAACTATCAGCCCTTTCCCCTAACTCCAATAAGAACTCGTATGCCAGTGAAGTAATCTTTCCCACCTGAGCTGCTCCTGTGGTTTCATATCACTTCATCCTCCCCTGTGAGCTGAGGATGAGTTTAAGGTAACATCTGCTTGCCTTTATGTTGGTTGTGTTCGTACTGGGAGTCCCACGGTTCCCATTGTCAAACAAGAGAGAGGAACAGCTTTGCCAGCATCTTACATTTTCTGGGAGATAACTGACTGTGCCGGGCTCACCTGCTATTAGAAGTCTCATTAAAATCAAGGATGCAGGTTCAGTAAATTCATTGTTCCAGACCACTGTACTTATTTTGCCTGCTTATTTTCCCCTTGAGTTTCTTCATGAATTCGTTTGCCCCCTGCTCCCTCCCTGTCACTGGTGGCACCAGGCTGCAAGGGCCAAGGTGGGAGTTAAGCCACCTTCCCTTTAGCAAGGCACAGGCTTGGGTGGTCCCGCACCTTGCTGTGGTCCCACAGCTGGTAGTGTTGGCATGTCAGCCATGCTGCTGAGCCTACCATCATTTCATTTTTGGTGACTTCCTAGTGTTTTTGTTCCGTGCTTTTTTCCCCCCAAGCAACAGCACAGGCATTGCTGCATTTGGCAAAAGAACAAAGCCTTATTGTTCAAAGCCTGTGCGCTCCAGTATCAGCTGGAACAAACACACCATCGCACTCCTAGACCTCAATCTCAAAAGCCAGATGGACAAAGAGTGAAAAGGCTCAAAACCACAGGTTAGAAAAACCTTTACCTTTATCTTGCTGCTAAAGGACTCTGTCAAGTACAGTTCTATATATCAGTGCTTTCTTTTTGTCAGTAATACCTCTCCTGAAACCTGAAAATAGCATCTCTTTCTCTATTGATTTGTCCCCCTGAGCAGCACTGATTTCTCTCCCTCTAACTGACACAGCTCATCATGTTGATTTGTTTATGCGACTCTGTTATCAATGAATGTCAGCGTGGCTCTGGTCACGCAAAGCAAACCTGCTAATCATTTCTTTGCAACAGCACTCCCCAGGAGTGTCCTCTGCAAGTTGTACCTCCCAAGGCAGGTGCTGGGGGGGGGGGGTGCCTCAGCTCTCACACAGCTCCATCCTAGCTGGACCCTGGCAGCCAGCAGTGGATGAGGCCCAGGTGGCTAGCATATCAGTTTGAAACTTCTTTGTAGCCAAGTAAAACATGCAACGCTAGTATAAAATACCTTACACCAATGCAACGTCCAATTTTTCTCTCATGATTATGTCTGGAAAAAAAAGAAAGACATCTTTTCTGACTTGCTTATCTAGACTCGAGAAGCATGGACCTGGTGTTACTGTGACACAGAGTACCTATATAATTCTTTCCCTATAAGCCAGTCTTCTCAACTTTCAATTAATTTTTCTGGTTTTCCCTGCTCCTCCTCCAGCCTGGCGGCCACACTGGTCAGGAGCTATCCAGAAGGCAAGATTACACAACAGTGATCAGTCAGTTGCTTATCTCTCTGCCCTGGGATGTCTCATGCAGCTCAAAACCGTCCTGACACTTTTTCTGTTGATGTGACAAATTGTAAACTCCTGTCCAATTTCCTGTATGCTAACCCTGCAAAGTCTTTCACTGCATTTGGGTCTCTTCCTCCCATAGGGTGTCTTAATTTTGGACTGTTTCCTCCCTAGCCATATTAGTCTGCGTGTCCTTTCAGCTAGGTCATTTTCTACCCATGTCCCATATATTTTTTTTGTCCTTTTGTGTTATATTTCACTCCTGGCTGGTGATTGCATCCCCTCCCCAACATAGTATCAATTGCAGTTTTTAATAAACACGCTGTCTGATGCTTTTTCTAGATCATTAATGAAGATGGTAAATAAAACTGGAGCTAGCACCAGTTTCTAGTAATAACCCTACAGGATGCCTCCCCGCAAGCTGACAGTTTTGTCGTTGATCACTATTCATCACCAAGCCTGAACGTCAGTGTCCCTGTGTGAGGCAATTTATATTCATTTAATACCATTCATCACAGAATCTGAGTAAACCATGGCTAGAAAGGACCTCAAGAGGCTGATTTCAGAAATATTCCTGAAGTTTCCAGCCCACTCTTAAACACCAGCAAGGATACAGTTTTGTCATCTTTGCCAGGAAGGTGGGTTTAGCGCCTGTTAGCCTTCCCTTTTGCCAAGTGTCTAACTTTAACCTCTTTTGCTGCAATTCAGACCTGTTTTTTCTTGTCCCGCTCACAATGGATATAGAGAACTGTCTGGAGAACAGCTTATTCCCTCCTTCTTCCTCCCTCTTACACAGACTTGAAAATTGTTGTGTCTCCCCTAGTCTCCTTGCTGGAGTAAACAACCCTCATTGAATAACTGTTTCTTCTCAAGTCCTGTTTTGTAGTCCTTTCATTCTGCTTCCTTCCAGACTCTCCTGAGCTGGATAAAGAACACAGGGTAAAGCAGAAAGATCAGCTGTGTATCTTACAGGCAGAGCATCTTTTTGAATGCCCTGGTATGGTGTCTGCCTGGAGTGTGACAAAACAGCACTTTTTATTCATTTCAGGTTCCTGAGCTGCTGCACTGCTCCACTTCTGCCTAATTGCCCGTCTCTTGTTTTGTCCCTGTGCAGCTGATTATACCTACTTCTGTGCACAACTTTGCTTCTCTCCTTATTAAATTACATCCTGCTTTTCAGATCTTTTCTTTAGCGTGTCAGGATGATTTTTGGTTCTCATATCCTTGTGGCTCATTTCAGCTTGGTGTCATCCACATATCCGATAAGAATTCTTCACTATCCCATTATCCAGTAGCTGAACCTCTGTTGAACCCTACCCAACCCTTCCTCGTATTTTGAGAAAGACACCTACTTTCTGAGTACAGTTTTCCAACTGGTTTTGCGCTCCTTTCTGAAGGTAATTTGTCTAGGGTATGTTTCCTTAGTTTACATCTTATAACATGAAGAGAGACAGGACCAAAGGCCTTACCGAAGTCAAGATACAAGACATCTCCTGCTTTGTCTCTATCCAAAAGCCCTGTCGCATGATGAAATTAGGTCGATTTGACATGATTTGCTCCTGACAAATCAGCACACACTGTTCCTCTTCTCTTGGTTGTTTCCTAGGTGCTGATGATTAGTTTGTTTAATTATTTGTTCCAGTGCATTTCCAGGAACTGAAGTTGAGCTGGCTGCCAGAGCTGCCTCACTCCTCTTGTTTCCCCTTTCCACAGCCAGGCAGGGTGCTGCTCTGCAAGGAGCCCCACTCTCCCACGCTGCTTCTGAGGGTTCCCAGGGGTCCCAGCCTGGGCCAGCCCCTGTGTAGGGCATCGCTGTGGTGCAGCAGACCAATGCTTTCCTCAGCCTTCCTCTGACCACCAGTCTATAGCCAGAATAGCTCCCTGATCTCCTTCCTGTCCTGTGCTGGCTGTGTTTTGTTTTCATGTCTTGCTCAGTTTGATCCATTGTAATATGTGCCGACCTTTGATGCCAACCCTTAGCCACGTGCATGTATCTCAGCTCTCTGTTTGCTTCCTCCTTCCCTGGGAGGCCCCTGAAAACTAACTGACTCAGACAGTTGATCTTTCCCCACGTTTCTTAACCTGCATTTTTGCATTGGCATGGCTTATATTTGCGCCATTGCATTTGTTCCCATAGACAATGTTGATGCTCCTGCAAGTCTTTGTCCTTGGACTTGTTTCCCTGAGTGCTTGCTTACCAGCACTTCAGGCCGTCTGTGAAAATCTATGATGCTCAGCAAAGCCTCTCAGAGGGGAAATGCTGAAAGGAAATTGTGGACTTTACCCACTTCCAACTGGACTTTCCCAACCTGCCCAAGACTTCTCGTTTTCGGCAATTTTTTTGTCTCTTAGCAAAAGCAAATACATCGAGCCAAATTCTGACCTCATTTACACCAGTAAAATCTGGATTGTTGCCAGGAAACTGCTGAAGTTGTTTTGGGCTTACAGTGATGAGAATGAGAGTGGCATCTGCCTCATTAATTCCCCCAATCCACAGAAAGTAAATGATTCCAAGAGGAAATAGCTCCACAGAAGGGAGCCCTGGAAAGAATTAGAGACTGACTTAATGGGATTAGGGGGAAAAAATGCTTTAGCAAATCCAAATCAATCCTCTCTTCAAAACATTCAAGGTGCCAAAATAAATACAAACACTGTTTTGGGAAGGAAAAGGTTAAAAAGCTATGAAAACAAAATATCTTGGCCTCTTCTAATTAGACCCCATAGCAGAATGAGCACAACCTGGAAAGGGTTGCTGAGTCAGCAATACTGTACCTGCCACTTGGTGTTTATCTACAGGGCTCTAAGGATGGAAGCTCAAGTTTCCCACTTCATCCATGGAGCTCATTCTGCATTTTCAGGTTTGATAAAAGACCCATGGAAACCAGACAGCATTAGAAGTAGGGATGGGTGAACAGGCCTGGCTAAGGGAAACCTCTCTCTCAGAGGCCCGGTCAACTTGATATCCAGTACCTACAGCCATTCCTCCAGTTGTTGCTTTTGGGTTTTTATTCTGCCGTTGCTTATCATCTTTGCACCTTTCTTCACCCACTCCACATTGTGCATGTCACCAGTATCAGATGTGCAAAAAATAAATAAATATGTCCAAAGAGCCTGCTTCTGGGGTGTTGCCCAGATGTACTAGGAGCTGCATGAAGACAGCCTGCTTTTGTGCAGTCAAGTGGAAGGGGGAAATATTTTGAAAAAGTGGCAAGAGCCAGTATCTTTCAAACAGGCAGGTGGACCTGTGTGCTGGCAGGCAGGAGAGCAGGAAGGAGCACAAGGCTCTTGCTGTGCCTATTAGTAATACCTGGAGGCAAGCAAGAACTTGTGACCCACACATGTAAATCGCTTTCTTCTATCTCCCACCAGTAAGGTGGCTGTCACCATCCACCCAGCCACCCTGCTCAACCCACCAGAAGAACCAGGGCAAAATAATTAGAGGATGATCAGATTTTTGAGTGACATGGACATTTCTTCTCTGTTTAGATACAAGAGCACACCACTGCAGAGATCAATCAAGTACAAAGACACCGACTGTCTACTCTGATTGTCTGATGACTTTTGAGAAAAACCAGGCTTTTATGTAAAGACCCCCACACTCCAAGGTAAGCTTGGCTAAATGAAAACATTCAGAGGGGGACCGTGAGAAAGCACAAGGGCCACAAAGCACTCCCTGTCATGGGAGACTACAGGGGACTGATCTGTTTCACATAATTTAGAAATCATAAGGCAGCTTGGTAACAGCATAGAAGTGCTGCAGTAGGAAAGAGATTTCTGACTAGGGACTTCCATTTAGGAAAAGACACACCATTGTGTGATCTAGTGGCTAGAAGCAGAGGCAAGCCAGATGCAGAGGAGAAAAAAGGCTGCACTTGTTATATGAGGGTAACTAACCACAGAAAAGGCTTTTCTAACATACTGGTAGGCCCTCCAGACCTTGCAGTTTTTAAGCCAAGACTAGGTGACTTTCTGTTAGATGCATGGGAGCTCGAAAAGAAGTTATGGGCCAGCATCAGAAATGACTGGGGGAGGTACCCTGAATCTCTTATGCAATAGGTTACACTTGATGATTATAATGGTCTCTTTTGACCTTAAACAATGAATCCATGACATTCAGCTGTGCTCAAGTGTGGCACTTTATTGTACAGCAGTTTTGGATGAAGAATAGCTGTTATCAGTGAATTAAACAGGAAAATTAACAATGTGGTTGCTCCAGCACCCCTTATGCTCCTTAATTTAATATTTCTTTATTTTATGTTGTCCTTATTTTTTCAGTGTGCTGCAGAACTGCGTATTGGATATGCAAAAGCACATTATAGGGGTAATTAGGAGGCAGCTGGAGGGTTTTGGCAGCTGGGAAGGGGACAACAAGCATTCTTGGCTCTTTTAGAGGCAGTATGGATTTGTGGGAGACGGATATTAGCTGAATGCTAAGATTGTCAGCAGGGAGAGTTAAAGGGACTGACAATAGTATTTGCATCATCTTGAAATTAACCACTTCCAGAAGAGAACAACAGTGTGCAGCAAAATAGGAGCTGTTGTTCAGCCTGCAGACTGGTGATCTTTCAAATCTGGCAGCAAGGGGTTTCTTTTCAACACAGCTTGACTGGTTTAAAGCCAAAATGTAGCCCCTATTTGCATTGATGGCGTTTACAGAGGCTTAAGGTCAACTGCTTGAGGAAAGTCCTGTTGTCACAAGACAGCTCTCGGTGCTGTGTGTGCTGTAGGAGTTCACACTGGTCCACAGCCAGGGTCCACATTTACACTAGTGCACAGAAGAGAAAGGCTTTGCTTCAGTTGCTTCACTTTGACACCATGAGACTGGCTTGAGGTCTTTGTTCTCCTCTGCAAACTACAGAAACTGCTACTCTGCTCTGTTGTTGACCATGAAGGTTTAAACCTTATAGCCAGAGCAGGGTGGTCCCCTTAGGAACCTGGCTTTAGGATGGATAGAAGTGAAGTTGGGGCTGGGGCTGCAAGATCTGGACATGTAAGATGGCTCTCACTAGCACTTTAGTTTGGATGAAAGAAAGGGATGTCCTGGTTGTGCCATATAACTGTAGCATGGTGATCCACACCAGGGAGGAGGATCATGCATGCAAGCTGGGCTCCCCTCTGGTGATGTTATGCTGGGAGAGAAGGTGCAGGTGTGCACCTGAGGTGTTCCAACCTGTGAGTGTTCAGGCAACAGCTCTAGGCTGGAGCCAGTCACAAGTAAAACTGACTGACAACACACCAGTGCTGCTCTTGTGCTGCTTTGCTTGCTAAGACAGACAAAGCCTTTACCCTTTGTGACCGTGTCAGTCAAAACACTCTAATGTCTCTTATTTCCCGAGATCAGAAGTGATTAAGTTAATTTGTATTTCAGAAGGACCCATCAAAGGAACTGTCTTGGTCATGATGTGATTATCAGGAAGGCCAGAGTGTTTAGTCTCTGTCCTGTGACTTACTGAGGGTGTGAGGTTGCCTTTCTGCTGAGAACCAACTCATTCCTGATCTCTAAAGGTTTCCTGTTTAATATTCCTGCCCTGAGCCAAGGCTGTGCTAATTTTTCGCTAATGTCTGAGGATTAATGTAGGGGAAATATAAAGAGATAAGGTTACACAACAGTCCCAGCCTTGGTTGTCAGAAGCCACCATAACCCTTCACTCTCCCTGGTCAACATTGCCACAGATGTGATTTCCAAGGTAAGCCATGAAATTCCAGGAGATTTGAAGCCTCAGTAGTAATCAAAAAGATCTACAGTTCCTATGTGTTGTGTTGCAGATCCTATAATCACTTTGTTAGATAAATTTTGTTGAATTCTACTTTGGTACCTCCTAAGTTTTAATAATCCTTTCCACCTTTCCTTGCCTTTTTCTTCTGGAAGAAACTCAGGGAGGACTTCTGACCAGCAGGGCCAAGGTCTTACCGTCCTCACCTCCCCTACTGGCATGGCCTTGATGGAAACCATGCTACAGGTCACTTCAGACATCAAATGGGGAGTGGATGGTCCAGCCAGGGTGAGGACACTTTTCCCCAAGGTGGGTACTGATGCTATCTGCCACCAGAGGTACTTTTCTTACAGGTACACTTGCAGTGATGTCCTAGCTACCCAGCTATATTTAAGGTTCCTGAGACCAGTGCTGTTTAACATCTTTGTCAGTGATACGGACAGCAGGATCAAGTGCACCCTCAGCAAGTTTGCTGACAACACCAAGCTGTGTGGTGCTGTTGACACACTGGAGGGAAGGGATATCATCCAGAGGAACCTGGACGGGCTGGAGAGGTGGGCTTATGCCAACCTCATGAACTTCAACAAGGCCAAGTGCAAGGTCCTGCACCTGGGTTGGGGAAATCCCAAGCACAAATACAGGCTGGGTGGAGTATGGATAGAGAGTAGTCCTGAGGAGAAGACTCGGGGTTGCTGGTTGAGGAAAAGCTCAACATGAGCCAACAATGTGTGAGTGCAGCCCAGAAGGACAACCATATCCTGGGCTGCATCAACAGAAGCATGGCCAGCAGATTGAGAAAGGTGACTCTGCCCCTCTACTCCATTCTTGTGAGACCTCACCTGGAATACTGTGTCCAGCTCTGGAGCATTCGGCACAAGAATGACATGGGCCTGTTGGAGCAGGTCTAGAGGAGGGCCACAAAAATGATCAGTGGGCTGGAACGGCTCTCCTACGAGGACAGGCTGAGAGAGTTAGAGTTGTTCAGCCTGGAGAAGAGAAGGATCTGGGAAGACCTTATTGTGGCCTTCCAGTACCTAAAAGGGGCCTACAAGAAGGCTGGAGGGCTGAAGGACTTTAAACAAGGGCTTGTAGTGACAGAATGAGATGTAATGGCTTCAAACTGGAAGATGGTAGATTTAGATTAGAAATTAGGAAGAAATTCTTCACTCTGAGTGCAGTGAGACCCTGGAATGGGTTGCCCATGGGAGTTGTGGATGTTCCATCCCTGTAAGTGTTCAAGACCAGGTTGGATGGAATTTTGAGCAACCTGGTCTAGTGGGAAGTGTCCCTGCCCATGGCAGGGGGGTTGGAACTACATGATCTTTAAGGTCCCTTCCACCCAAACCATTCTATGATCCTATGATTATTAGAACCATTAGCTCCACTTATTTTAGCAAAATGCTCCCCAAGAGCATTTCCTTCCCCAAACTTAAAATTTCCCTTTGATTTTATGTGGATAAACTGTTGTTTAAATCTCTGAATATCATTGGAGACTGACCCTCATAATCCATGCCAACGATGGGCAAATTGAATCCTATCTTACATGTAATTTCTCAATCAGAGAACAAGTTGCTTTGGCAATTTGGATCAAAGGCACTATGTAAAGTCACAATTACCGCTGTTATAGTGAAATGAGCTCCTGGAAAAATCATATTGACTTCTCCTTTGTAGGTTGCCTGCATTGTGGAGCCTTTGATGTCTAATGGCCTGGCAATGTACCTTGTGCAGCTATAGCCTATAAACACAAATTTATAATGAATATGTAAATTATTATTAATTATTTTTAGGAGCTCAGAACACAATTCTATAGACATGATGCAAAGCATATACAGGGCCAAAAGCTGTTAGAAAGAGACTAATTTTTTTACATACTCTCCCATTTTAGATGGACGTTCAGTCTGTAGGAGGAGGTGTTATTTCTGACTCTACATCTTCAAATTTTATGTTGTTGGTAAAACAAAGTGAACAAAAAGGAGGCTCTGTGTGAACTCCACAAAAGGGCTAGGGATGGTGGGGAAGGACAAGTCAGAGCTCCTTGAAATACAGCTAGCTCTTGGCACTATTCTTTGAGGCCAGAGGAAATCTCGTGTGCTGTGAAACTACCTTATTTATGTATTTGAATCCTCCTCCACCTCTGAAACTCTTGTGAAAAAAAGAATTTAAAATGCGTCGCTGTTTGCAGCCACTCCTCTGTGCAAGGTCCCCACAATGGTGCTTCTGCCCCGCAGCAGCTGAGCAACCACCACCAGTTCTGGGAGCCATTGTGACCTGCTGCCAAAAGCCACACTGTGGCTGGCTGCCTACAGCTCCTAGACGGGGAGAGACAAAAAATTCTGAACCCTGCTTCACCTCCTGGCTTAGCCAGGCTCCCCACCTCATGATTGTTGCCGTGTGCCATGTCCCCCCCCACTTTGTATTTGTCAGTGTTGTTTTCCTGAACCTGTGTGCTCCCCAAACTCCTCCAACAGAGATAAGAGTATTCCCATGGCAACCAAAACCGCAGAAGCTGGGCAAGGTTTGTTCCTCTGACCATCCCTGGTCTGTGTTTGTGGGAGCATCTCTGGCATGGGCACAGGGAGGGGACCCTTTAGGGTCTGAGTTTCTTATCAGGAAGCAGAATGCACAGTCCTAATGAGGTATCTCTCTTTAACTCTTTCTTCTCCAGGCTGTAAAATAGATGAGAGGATAGGGGTAAGGCTTCTGCCTCTTCCCCCCATACATGGGTCAGGGTGGCACAGGTGCTGCATGTGGGATGCAGAGGCTGAGGCCAGCTTCATGCATGCTAGCAATACTAGGGAACTGGTGGAAAACACAACTGAAAGGAAAAAGCCAGCACCAGCATGGGGTGCCGGGAGAGAAAGCATGTGCCCCTTTGAGGCAAGCTCCTAACCTGAGGTTGATGGGCTAGCTTGGATCTCATGTCTTGTTTGTTCACTTGCAATGTCAGAGGATGTGGAAGGGGTGCCCCCAAAAGCCTCTGAAGAGCCTCCATCATCAAAGCTTTGCTAGGAGGTCAATATGCCCCCAAGGGACTAAATTCTAGATTTGGAGGATGGCTGGAGCAGCCCTGACCTTCCCTGCTCCATGACCTGGGTGCAACTGCGTGTATGCCCATCAGGAGGTAGGAAGTTAGTGGGAAAACATCAGAAAACTTCTGAAGGTGTTAATTACTCAGCTTTAAGTTATAAACATTTTAATTGGACTCATTTTTGGTGTAACATACTATCTCTTGATGAGTCCAGTCCCAAAATTAAAGCTGGTTTTAATCTCTCTCTCTCTCTGTTCCCTTTCTCTACCCTGATTGTCTTTATGGTAACAAAGTAGAAAGTAAATCACTGAGGCTTCTTGAGCTTTGCTGAACATTGCTATTATTAAGGTGTTATATTTGATTTACTTTAAACCTGACCAAAAACTCCACCTTGGGACCAGACCTCCTTTATCAACATTGCAGCTAACTTTATGCTTTTATATGTAGATTTTTAAGGAGGAAAGACAAAAATTGGGCTTGTAAGATATGCTAGCTCACCACCTTAATGGTGATAGCACCATCCTTTTATGTAACCTTTGCCTGGAGATATTGCAGCATATCACTGTCTCCTTGTGATAAATGCTACATCATCATCTCTTTTTCTTTTTTCTTTCTTTTTTTTTTCTTTTTTTTTTTTTTTTTTTTTTTTTTATTAAATGTTTCTTAAATGACAGAAATGGTTCTGTATTGAATTATGAGATCCAAGCACCATCAGGTTTTCCTGTGTGCTCCTTTGTCACTGTCATGGGCTAACCAAAACTCTCCAGACTTTAAGGGAGTGAGAACTGTGATACAGATTGTGTAGGTCATGGCCTGTTCTGCCCTGGGAACAGCTAAAGACATCAGATTTCAGCCTTCCTCTTATGAGCCGATTACTACTTCACAAGTGCCTGCCTTCATATCTATTGTGCAAGACCAATTTTAAACCCGAGGCCTCTAAATTAATGATTTTCTGATGGTGCAGCACTATGACAGCCCTTCTCCAGGGGCTAGGCGGGAGAAGACACAGGTGGAAGTGGACAAAGGTTTCTCTCCCAGTCTCACCTTTTCATCCTCTGTCCTGCAAGTGCTCCTTAACGTGGCACTCTGCCTGAGAGCAGACTTATTTTGGCCAATGGGCGTATATATCGATGTCTGTGCATCTGCTAAGGACCCACCAGCCACAGACATAAGCCAAGTCAAAGTGGACCTGCGCTGGAAGGCTGCTTGAGTGTGCCCATCAGTAGCAGTCAGTGCTGGTCAAATGCTGCACTCTGTTGGGTGGCTCCCTCTTTTTGGGAGAGGTGGGAGGAAGGGATGAGTTGCCCTAAGACTGCCCTGCAATCAAGCTACAGACCTGTAGTGCAGGGGTGGGGCAGCCAGCTGTCTGGGGTTTGCTCCTTCTACCTTCCCACCTTTGGGATCTATACATTACAATTCAGGGCATTTATAACCTGACCTGCCAAGAGTAGCTGGACACTTTTGGAAGGAGTGAGGCATGGTCCTGTCAGCTTCCTCAATCCAGCACTAAGGCTGGGTATTTCACAGCTTGCATAACCCTAATTTGCTTTGGGTTTTTTGCTAAGGGGATATGATGCCAAGGGCTGCACTGTAGAGTTTTTGTTTCACTTCCAGGAGGCTGCTTGCCTTTTTTATATTATCTCACATGGTCACGGAGCACTGCAGGTAATAGAAACCTTTAGTTTTCATTGATTATTCATGGCACAGTTTGCTTTTCTAGGCATCCTCACAGGCCACAGAGCCTGCAGCCTCCCAGCACACGAAAGGGGACACGTTTCCTCACCACACAGACTTTGGCTCGAAAATTTCCTTGAAGCGTTCCAGTTATGCAGGTAATGAACACTTGAGTGGCTTTGACTTGGGTTCATTCCTCACCAATTGCTTATGCTACCTCCAGGCCCCTGGATGCCCTCGGCCCAGCCACTGCCTCTGGGAAGGCTTGGTTGCCCCTTTGCCAGGACAGTGATCCTTATATCCAGACATGAACTCCATGGGCTAACCTCGTTCTCTGCCTTGCGGGGAACTGACTTGGGTCCATGCCAGAGTGAGCTGGGACCTAGCAAGACCTGCAAGGAAAGGTTAAAACTCAGTCAGCTCCATTTCACTTTTAATTTTGGGGGGAAATCCTAAAAAGCTCTCTGTGGAGATTGTATTTTTTCAGCAGCCTGTTTCCTCTTTCCCTCTCCTTCTTTCCTTTCCTTTCCCCACCTTTTTGTCTGCTAAATAAAACAACCTACATTTTTGACCTGAATTACTTTCAGTTTCCCTGAAGGCATGTGCAGCTCCTAGGACGGTAGGAGGGTTTTCTTCTTTGGTGTGGTTTAGATACCATCATTAGAGATGACAGCCAAACTGAATCCCCCAGTCTGAACACTATATTTGTATTTTGCCGTACAAACAATAACCCCATGCATTTCTGTAGTGCTGGTCATCAGAGAGAAGCTTGGACTGCTTTACAAATGGGTAGGCAGCAATCCTGTGGGCAAAATACCTCCCCATTTCTGCAGGTGAGACGTGGGGAAGTTAAATAATTGCCAGCATCACTCAGCGAAGACCTGAATCTGCCTGCATCTGTATTCACCTAACTCACTGATAACTCCAGTGCTGTTTGCAGAGGAACCAGCAGCAGACCAAAACCAGGACACCAATCAGAAGGTGGCTCCCCATACCCCTTGCTCTGCCCTCTTAGTGCCTCTACCTCTCCCTGAGGAGCCATCGAGCTCCCCCAGGCTCCCCAGAGGGCATCCAAGGGCTGCGTGCCCTTGGAGAAGCAGCAGAAGGACAGGGTGGGATGTCATCTCCTCTGCCCTCACCTCTCTACTTCCAGAGCTGAGGGAGCAGCTAAACCCTTCCAGACAGGCTGTGTGTCAGGCCTTAGCAAAGCCCCACTCAAATCACTTGTTCCAAGTGGTGGGTTTTTTGAAAGGACAATGAAATTGCTCATTCTGGCCCGTTTTAACACTCTCCCCTATAACATGCATGGCAGACTTGGCTGAATTAGACCAGCCATACTAATTTCTCTTGTTATAGCGGCCCTATATAACACAAAAAACGCTTGGCTTTGGAGGATGATATTATAAAGAAGGACACTGTAATTTAGTGGCTCATTTAATGTGAACCAAGAGAAATATGAGGCATGCCAATGCTGCACTGGGGCTCTATTTATATCCTTTTTGGTGTATGGTATGATTTATAATAAAGGATCATTTTTATATAGTATTTGTGCTGTAATGGAGCTTACTGGGTTACCACATCTGAATTTAGGAAATATTGTATTAGAAGAAGCTCTGCAAATGCCATGTAAGAATAGCCCTTTCTTTAGTATTAAATCATGATCCCAAGTTTCCTAAAATAAATATTAATGCATTCTATTTACCTAGGAATCTGGGCTTTCATTAATGCAGCAGGAGGATCTCCACCTCTGAGCTCAGAAGTTGTTGTGTGCAGCCTCACAGAGTTCATTTTGTGGCTCCCAGCCCCACTGCCCAGCACTGGCACTGGGAGCATCCTCCTTTGCCAGGAGCCCAAGAGGAGGCAAAAGGCAGAGCAAACAGCTGAGAGATGTTTTGCTGAGGAGTGTGGTATCACAGCTTATGGGAAGCGCTTCCTTCTTGTGTCCCCCCCAGTGCATGAAGCCCAGCTGCCCTCACACCTCTCCCCTGCCCTAGGGCTGCTGGTGGGGAGGAGGAAGGAACAGGATTTATCCCCTCAGAGTTCTTCTGAAGGCCACACAGCAAGTAAGTGGTGGAGCCAGAATAAGAGCAGAGCTGCTACTGGCACCTCGCCCTCTGCATGATTCAGAACTTGTTTCTGAAGTGAGAGAACTGGGTGAAGTTTCATTTTTCTATCTAGAAAGCGGCATGTTCTGCTTCCCATTTAAAGCTCAGGACCCTCATGATGATTCAGAGTGCATGTAAGAATGCGCCTGTATGCTGATTTCTAGTGCCAGGCATCATAATCATAGAATCATACAATAATAAAATAGTAGGGTTTGGAAGGGACCTCTGGAGATCATCGAGTCCAACCCCACCTGCCAATGCAGGAACACCTAGGGCAGGCCATACAGGAACAGATCCAGGAGGGTCTTGAAAGTCTCCAGAGAAGGAGACTCCACAACCTCTCTGGGCAGCCTGTTCCAGGGCCCTGTCACAGTGAAGAAGTTTTTCCTCATATTGAGGTGGAACTTTCTGTGTTTCACCTTGCTACCGTTACCTCTCATCCTATCACAGGGCACCACTGAAAAGAGACTGGCCCCTTCTACTTGACACCCACCCTTCAGATATTTGTAAACATTAATAAGATCCCCTCTCAGTTTCCTCTTTTCCAGCCTAAACAGCCCCAGGGCTCTCAGCCTTTCCTCATAAGACAGATATTCCAGTCCCTTCATCATTTTTGTAGCTCTCCCTTGGACTCTCTCTAGTATTTCCCTGTCCCTCTTGAACTGGGGAGACCAGAACTGAACACAATACTCCAGATGTGGTCTCACCAGTGCAGATTAGAGGGGGAGGAGAACCTCCCTCGACCTGCTGGTCACGCTCTTCTTTATGCACCCCAGAATGCCTGCCAATGTCTAGCTCTACTATGCAGGTGGGTAAAGGAATAAAATCAGGTTTAGAAATGAGGAGGGAAGTAATCATCTGGAGGATTCCAGGGAGAAGGAGAAGCTTGCACAGGTGTGGCAGCAAATGTCA
Organism: Todiramphus chloris collaris; assembly: GCA_025345505.1. NCBI lineage: Eukaryota > Metazoa > Chordata > Aves > Coraciiformes > Alcedinidae > Todiramphus > Todiramphus chloris. The sequence continues at coordinate 11,796,579 of JANVCC010000020.1, read as the reverse complement.
CTTCCAATGAAGCTGAAGTGTGAGGTAGCAAAATGCAGAGGGTTTTCTTTAAAGCAGCCAGCTGCACAAGCTCATTGAAGGGAGCTGGTGTTGCTCACCCTTTGAGGAAAGATGCCCGGCCCTTCTATTCCTCTCCACAGGACGGGAAAGAGCTGCAGAAGGCCACAGTACTTCTGCTGCCATGCCCCAGTACCCCTGCTGCCATTCCCCAGTGCCAGAATGCCTCTGACCAGCTTCCCTTGCTGGGCCTTATCTTTTGGGGCACAAAGTGGCTGATGCTTTTCAGTGCTGATGGAGCTTGGCTTCCTTGCCCATTCTGGACCAACCTGCAGGAATGGCAGCCATAAGGAGACCAACTTTGGTACCATCCATAGCAGCCAGCAGTTTGCACAAGCACGTGCCCCCAGCCCAAGCTCCCTCTTGGTCCATGCCAAGATGACTGTCACCCTGCAGCCCCTGGCCACATGCTGCCTTGCCAGAGGGGAGTTTCCCCACTCCCTCCTCTCCTGGTCCCATGGGGGCACAGTCACTGCAGCCAGCCAGGAAGGTGACATGCAGAGGCAGACAAAGACAGAGCTGACTCTGCTTCCAGCTGAGCCAACCTCAGGGAAATTACCCAGCCACTTTGAATGAAAACGAATTAAGTAGCCTGGCAGCAACTCAGACCATATTTTATTAACTTGGCCAGCACCGAGTAATGTTAATCCCCCTCCCTGAAATTTGTTTTTTATAGCCAGGCTCTAATATATGAAAATGTGCTGGCAACGTTTTCAGTAGGTTACAACCCTCTGGTTAGTAAAAGCCATGAAGTGGGGGGGTTATCGCTTGGACAGGGACTGTGCTGCAGTGTGAAGGCCCACATAGCCCACCTGAACACTGAAGCCATGGGCAATGGATTCCCTTTCCTTGGGAGAAATTCCTGACAGCTCATCACTTTCACGGCGAGGGATGCCCAAGTGCATGGGGGGCATCATCAGTGGTCACTGGGCAAGGGTAGGGACTGGCCCCAGCCTAGAGGGTTGAATTGCTCTGCAGCAATGCCTCCCTCCCTCCTTCCCCCTTGGGTTGGAAACCAGCTTTTCCTGGCTCAGCAAATGCTATGTCTTTTTTTATCTACAAAACTGGGGGCACTAGGTATGATGCCTCGGTGCCTTCCCTTGTTTTAGACGTTGAAGTGCAACCCAGGGAGGAATCTGGCATCTAAATAAAGGCAAAAATCACCTTCTGCACAGGTTCCCTCCTCTGGGCCACCCACTAAAAGTGGTGGAGGCCAGGAAGGTGCTGCAGAGAGAGAGACTGCCTGCCAGTGGCCCAGAGCTCCTGCTGCTGGCCCTGTGATGGGGCTGTCAAGGGGGCAGCACTCCTGGGGAGGTCTCCAATGTACTGGTGATTCACTGGGACCTTGGGGGCCTTCTCCCTGTGTTTCACAGATGCTGCCTTTGATCTTAGTGCTGGTGAGGGGGTTGTCTTTGTGAGACCTTGAAAAGGCTGTGGGGCAAATTAGCATCTTCCCCACCCTCTGCATTCTCATGCCCTGCATAAGCTCTACCAAGAAATAAAAGTGCCCTGCCTTCCTTGTTTATTAGCAATAATAATCCTAATAATACTTCACACATCAGTAGGAGCTTCCATCAGAGGAAATGAAAGCACTTTACAGGTATTAATGATTTAAGACGCTTAGCCCATCTCTGAGATACTTAAGGAAAACCATCCTCTTTTTCACAAATGGGAATCTGAAGCAAACCGTAGGTAAGTGACTTATGGCCATGCAGGAAGGCAGCAGCAAAGCAGGACAAGAGGCCAGTCTCCTTCACTACTGCCTGCAACCACGGCACCTTGTTGCGCTTTTTCAGCTAACTTCTGTGCCTGCGATGCTCCGGCGGAACCATCAGAGGAACCATTGCAGTCTCCCAGGGGCCAAACCCAATTTGCTCACTGCGTCATATGGGGGCTGTTTGCCTTTCCAGAGCCTGCTTGCTTGAGGTGGGCTGATCCTTGGGTGACTGCAGCAGCTCAGTACTGCTCATGGGGTGCAGGACCATGTTTACTTCAGCAATTCCCTCAGTCTAGGGAAGCCCTTGGGGTGCAGTGCTTCCCTGCACTCTGTAAATAACCCTGGTCCTCAGGGCAGGTGGGAGAGCCAGGAGCTTGAAGAGGAGGGTGCCCCAGGAAAGGGTTGGGTGCTGCATCCCATCCTGAGCAGCTTCATCCGTCCTTTTGCTGCAGTCTTGCCTGCAAACACGCCACGGCTTTATCAGCTGCTGGGCTGGCTGTGAACACAGCCGCCATTGCCCAGTGGCTGTCCCATTGCCTGGAGGGTGGGCGTGGGGAGAAGAAACCTGATTATAAATAGTCAGATGAACTCCAGCTCACTGGGCAGTGAAATTTTTCTATATAGCCGCTTTGTAAAATGAAACTAGCCCATGTCTCTCCGGGTGGAAAAAGAAAGCAAGCGGGGACCACACCTCTTCTATTATGTGCGTAGATCTGCCCATCGGGGTCTGGCAGCTCTTGCCTAGTTAAACGAAATACTCGTTATAAACATGAGACTACTGGGTGGCTGGTTGTTAACTGTTTAGGGCACAGCTTGAAATAATATGATTTGGCCTGGACCACGAGCCGAAATGGGATTTTCCGCCTTGAGATGTGACCAGATCTGGGTTGCCTGCCTCCCTCTGCTATGCAAGAGCTTATAAATAACCCCCTTCTCATCCTCAGAACAGCTTCTTCTTTTTTTTTTAGCATGAGAAGAAAAAAAAAAAAAATAGGCAGGCAGCAAGCAATAGTGAAAGTGCCACCATGTTGTTCTATTTTAAATCCCGCTTGCCTACAATTTCACATGCAAGCAGGGGAGGAGACCACTGGGTCAGCCCACCCCTGCCTGCCCGGCCGCTGCGGTGTGCGTGTGCCTGTGTGCACTTATTGTTCTATCCTCACGTCACCTTTCAGCCTCTGCTGCTCAACCTCCCTCTGTCCCTGAAATCTTTGATTAATAGGTTTGCTTGCTTTTTATATCAACACATGTGGCGCATCTGGAGCAAGGCACGTCTCCGCTTTCTTGTTGTTGCTTTTTTATCTTCCTCTCTATCTATATGTACGCGTTTTGGTTGGTGGGTTTTTGTTGGTTTTGGTTTTTTTTGTTGTTTTTTTTTTTTTTTTTTAACTTTACTTGTGACTGCCATGGCAACTGTTACATGTTTGGCAAAAAGCTTACGGAGAAGAAAAGGGGCTCAGAGCGCTCAGCTGGCAGATGTCCAGTGTAATCATGCCGCAGCGCCGAAATGAGGCCTTTGGCTGGCTGCCGAGCTGGGGAGAACAAAGATGTCAGTTCCCCGTGTTGGCGGCGGTGCTTGTTTGGCACCCTTATATGGTTTCCCAGAACTCCTCGCCTTGGCGGCTTTCCATTCCCTTTAGGGCAGCAAACAGGATTAGCACACACAGACTTGTTTTTCTCTTTTCTCCTCCAACTGTTCCAATGACATCATCCCTGCTGCATTCAGCTGCCAGCAGGGTGACTTTGGGGGTGGGTTTTTTTTTTTTTTCCCTCTGAAAAAAACCACCACCACGCACACATCAGCAAGCATGATGGTTTAGGTAATGCTTGCACACCTTTCTTGTTAAATTAAAGCCCCCGAAGTGCAGTGAGCTCGGGCAAAGCAAGCCAGACAGGCTGTCTATTTTTTTTTTTTTTTCTTCTCATAATTGAATTCCTGCAAGATAAAAATCTCCTTTTCCTCAGTAGGCTGTAATCAGCACTCACAGAGATGTGGTTTCCAACTGCCCTCGTCATGTGCTTCCTTATGAAACTCCACGGAGAAATTGCCTTGGCACGGGTGCCGATTTAAAGGGCCCAGGAGTCAGGAGCAGTCCTAGCCAGCCCTCTGAAACAGTGGGGCTAGGAACATCCAGCCCGGGGACCAGTGGTGTGTGGGGGCCCATGGGGCTGCTGCAGGGTGGTGCAGGAGGGAAGCCCCTTCTGTTAAAGAAGGAATTTGTTTAGGAGTTTTTAGTTGCTACTGGCTGTGGAGGGTGGGGGAAGAAAGATGTGCAGGAGAAACCACTGAATTTTCTGCCTTTCAAAGCCCAGACCAGTTTTCTGATTCTGGGTATATTAGCCTCTGGGCATTTTCTTCTTTTTACACAGTCTCTTTGTCAGCCAAATAACAGAGTCAAGCCCTGTCCTCAAGGGAGCCCCAAGGGATACCATCAGCTGAGCATCACTCCTCACCAGGAGGTGGGCAGCCCGTGGTGGGGAAGCCAGGGCCAGCCAGGGCAGGAGGGCTGCCTCCCCACTTCTCAAACCTGCTTCCCTTGCAGCAGTGCTCCTGTTTTCCTTGGCGCAGGCCACAGGATGTGATGCTCGCTTCCTCCTGTTGCTGTAGACCCAGGGAAGGGGCCCGGTGGGGATGGTGGGCTCTGCATGAAGGGTTGCTCGATGATGGAAAAGGTCCACAGCTCAGGTCTGGCCACAGACCACTGGATGTTTGTCAGCATGGGAAGAGCTGGCCGGTCCAGTTCCTCATTGGGTCGCTCAGTTTTTCCATCATACAGGCAGACAGATGGATGGACAGACATAGGCGACAAAGCAGGGTTGCTAGGAAAGCTTTATGTAAGCGGCATTCGGCCAGCAGCTGACAGTGCAGCAAGTGTTCAGCTCCCAGAGCTCCACATCAAACCTGGCAGCACATCAAAACCTCTGTTTCATAACACACTAGAAATAGGATTTTCTATCAGCACTGAGAGGACTCGCTTGTGCAGGGACCTGGGATTTGAACAGTTGTTAATGGTTAACTAGACAGTGGCCTAAAAAATTCAGTAGCACCCTTCCCCATGACAAGGTACATGATTTTATCAGGCTCTGTGGCAGCCATGCTAACCTGGTCCACCTGCTAATAACATAAGTTGGGAACTAATTAGCAATTAAGAGAAATCAAATAATTACATAATCAGCTGTCAGGATAGAGGCTGTGATACTGTGAGAAGCTTTCCCAGGATGGGGACTGCCCTCAGCTAGGAAGAGGATACATGAATGTGCCCCCAGGGAGGGAATGGGACTGGAGAGGTGCTTCCCCAGAGAAGCACAGATTTCCAGAGGTGCTGAGATTTCATGGGAAGAAGAGGGCATCATGAAATGACATTGGTGTATCCTGACCCTGTTGGCTTCACTCTGCTCCAGTAGCAACCCTCACCTGCTTGTCCCAGCTGACATGCTACAAGGCTGGGCTGAGGGAGCATGGCAAGAACCAGCCATGCCCTGAGCTTTATAATGTATGTATGGCACAGCCCAGGGAGTGCTTTGCAGAGCAGAGCAGAGGCTTTGATCAAGCCTAGCTGTGGGTGAGGGGCTTGCTGCAGTGCTGAAGGGCAGAGAAACCAGGGTGCTGTTCCCACACCCTGCCTACTTGCAGGTCTGCCCCTTTGCAAGAGGCAAGCAAGAGTCACTTACCTTCTCTGCTCCTGGGCACCAAAGGGGATGGCAGCATGTTCCCGCTTGGGCCTCTGGCCATCCCAGTTCCATGCTGAGATGTGCTGATGGCTCAGGAAAGGCACTTACATTTTTTTCAGATGTTGAAAGAAAAGTGAGTGCATTAGATAGATAGATAGATAGATAGATAGATAGATAGATTCATGGAGATGGAAAAGACCCAGGTATTCATCTTATTAATTGTTCTCTTCTTTCTGATGAAGAGTTATCCCCTCTTGGACATGATCCAGTATTTTGTCCAGCCTCATTTCCAGCAATTCGAGTGACGGGGCTTCCTTTGAGAAACGCTGTCACTGTCCAATGCACTTTGCTGTTAAGAAGGGCATCTCACCCTGCATTTGGCTTCAACAGTTTGTCTCTAGGCTCTACACTTACTTCCCAACATTCTAGCTGCTTGTGGGTTCCTGTCTCCTTCAGGCGAACTAGATGTCTTAAGCTCTTTTTACTTTCTCCATAGGTCCGTTTTAATCCTTTAATAATTTACTGCTTTCCTTCTCTCTGCTGCTGTCTGTCCCATATCTGCCTGGGTCTGGCAGATACAGCCAAAGTACCTCTGGATGGAGAGAGCCTCCCTGGTGCAGGGGTGAGGTTCTGTGGGCTGCGGCAGTGGTGGCTCCCTGACAGCTCTGTGCTTCTCTATCTCTGGGCCAGTGAGAGTGAGCTCAGTGGCTGGCATGGGAGAGCGCAGCTGGAGGTATGCTCTGTTCTACACTGACTACTAAAAGCCTAGAGGGGACCGTTCTGGCCAAGTAGGACTGCTGAGGCATAGAAACACCCTGGCCACAGAGTCTTTCCCTTGGCTATGCTCCCTGAGGAGGAGTAGTCAAGAGGTTTGGGTGGAGAAACTTCTCAGTGTAACTCTGAAAGGGTGAACTGCCAGACCAGTGGGAGCAGAGTGGCCTCAATGCTGTCCCCTCAAGGAGCATCACCAGTGCAGCTGCAGGGTGCCTGGTGCCTGAGCAGCGTGGAGCAGTTACTTCCTGCGTGGTCAAAACAACTGGATTGGCCCAAGTTACATCCCTGAGGGCACTTCATGCAGAGCAGTCTCCTTCCCTCTGTCACCTTCACAAAAATGGCATGAGCACCTCTTGACCTGCATGAAAGTTAGTGTCTGATTCTCATGCGTATGTCCCCTTTTTGGAGGTGCACGGGTGTCCCTGTTCCTCACTCACCAGCTTGAATTGTCCTCAGAGGATTATGTTTCCCTTGTCATATTTCAAGTTCCTTCTTGTCCCCTCACCCCATTTCCATTCTTCTGTGTCTCAGGACTTGCAGCTTCTTGGTATGGAGCCGATGGGGCCATGAGCACTTCCACCCATGGAGTGGGAGGGAGGGGGGCTGTCCCAACCCACGTTCTCCCACTGGCTCGTCCCCTGGCACGCCGTGTCCTCTCTGCCACCAGGCATTTGTCACAGCGCTCAGCACAGCTTGGCCTGGGTCAGATGCCTGTGTTCCTCCTCGCTGACCCAGCGCCCTCCCTCTCTTTTTGTTTCCTTTTGTTTATGGTGCTCGATCCAGCTTTCAGGCCACGCACAAACGCTCTGCTCCCGGCCAACTTGAATTCCTTTCAAGGAAGATTGCACAAGAGTTCAGGGCTGGTGCTTGGAGCCAGGCCTGCTGGGCTGGCTGTTTTGTCCTCTCAGGCCGTGGCCCTGCCGCAGGACCTGCTGGCACGAACCCTGGCCAAAGCAGAGTCAGCAGGATGCTGCACGGGCTGCCCGCCTGGGAGGAGCCCGAGCAGCAAAGTCCAACGGGGGGTCAGGGACGGGCTTTGCAAATTTCATTTTTAAAGGAAGAGACAAATAGAAGTTTGTCTGGGATGCTTCGCTCTGTGTTATAGCTGTGTGGATTGATGGTAACCCCAGCTACCTCGAGGTATAAACAGCTTTTCTTCCAGTCTCACGCTGGCTCTGGGCAGTAAAAGCTCTGTGGCTGCTGGCAGTGGTGGAGGAGCCAGGCTCTGAGCAGCAAGGAAGGGGCTGGCAAGCCAAAATAGCTACCCTGAAGCCAAAGGGGAAGAGACAGGGGGTCCTGATGCCTTAGCTGCAGATTCACCCCGGAGCCTGAACCACCCTCCCTCGGTGGCAGGGCTGAGACACGCTGAAGAAGCAGCTCACTGGGTTGCTATTCTCAGAGCGGCTTGCCTTTGGTGAAAGAAAGCACTTACTGCCCCTCGGCTCTCAAGGACAGCTTGTATTTCAAGTGATGTGAAAACCTTCCTTGTCATCCATGGGTTTAAAAATGCTTCAGGTCAGTTTAAAAAAAAAAAAAATTTTTTTTTTTTTTGCTGTTTCTTAACTTTTTTCAAAATCAGGTTTGTTATGTTTGGTTGGTCTGTCTTTTTGGTGACCTTGTCAACAAAGATATCAACAAAGAGCTGATAGGGGAATACTTGGAAAAATCAAACCTATCTGCACGAGCAGGCTGTGGTAGGGTGAACCCTGGGAGAGTTAGCTGACCTGCTGAGCCTCTGTCAATTATTTTTGAAGAATCACATGGAACACAAGGCTTCGGGGCATAGGAGGTTCCTCAGCAGCCTGTGGCTGAGATGTTGAAGTGCCTTGTGACACCCATTGCCATCACAACTAAGAAATTTTGTCTATTTACATGATATAGGAGCCTCCCTGCTTTGAAGAAATTCAGTGACTTAAAATCCCTTGGGAAAGCTCCATCTTTGGAGCTCTGTCTAGAGGTGGGATTCATCTCAGCTGGCTGCAGGAGTTGGAAAGTCACGTGGTGATCCAAGCTAATCATCCTTGCTCTTCTGCTAGGCATAAGAAGGAACAGGCATTTCACAAAGCATGACTCTTTTATGCATTCACTGAGACAAATCTCTGGCTGGAAGTGCCCACCTCTTCCATGGAGCATAGTGAGAGACTGGGAGGTTTTCTTAGACATAGCTCCCTACCTTAGAGAAGATGAGCGCTAAACGGTATATGACCCATCCTAGAGAACTAGATCACTTTTGGTCCTTTGGAGCCACAGGGGAAGTGTGCACGATGACCTATGGTGGACATATAAATTCTTCCCCTGGCTCCCAGGTTCTAGTGTGGCCTTCTTGGCAATCTCATTAAAAACCCTGATGAATGCAGTGATGCGGCCCCTGAATTATTCTCACTTCCATCAATTTCATTTGAGCACATGGTAATATTCTGCCCATGTTTTCCAGTTTAACATAATGCTGATAAATGATATGACAACAATAAATTTTCATTTTATTTAAAGCTGTTTATCATCCATATCTATTGTGGAAAGTCATCAATTATGCAAAAAGCGTGAATGTTTAAAGAGCCTCTAAAGTGTCTCTATTTATGGATTGTATGTTGTGTCGTCTTTACTCCTTGTTTGTGCACACACTGGAGAGGCTCCTCCATTAAGCATCATTTTTGCACAAAGAGCTTGAGGAATGGAACTTGACAGGGGGATCTTAAGCTTGTCACAAAATGCAGCTGAGCCATAAAAATTTCAGTTCGTGGGAGAATCCCTCAACCCTCGAAGCTGGGTCTAAATCAGAGGACCATTAAACTAGATGGATGCAGCGTGCCTGCGGTCAAAAAGCCATGCTCTACTGCTTGCCTGAAGTCACCTTCCATAGCTTAGCTGGAGCTTCTCAGTGAAGGGGAAATAAATGAGTCCTTCATGAGCTCTCAATTAGCAGAGCGGTCCACACTGCTTTCTAGACAGAGATTTCCACAGTGATTTCTGCAGCCTGTGGTCCCTTGTAAAAGCCACAGGACCTGCATCCCAACAACTGAGGTGATTGTGGACCATGGTCCAGATACTCATGTCTTACAGGGAGCTGTTCCAGCTCTGGAGCAAGGGACCAAGAGATGCTGGAAATGGCTGAGATAAGTGAGGCAGCAATCGCCTGTCTCTGGTTTTGCACAGCAACCCCGTCACTACGGAGGGCCAGATTCTGCTTGTAGGGCAGTGTCTTTGGATCCACCTTGCATTAACACCAGCGTAATTGGCAGCTTAGTTTGGCATGTGCGTTAAATCACAGCAAAGGGGAGATTTTACTGCAAGGAATGCAGGCCAGGGAGTGAACACCAGAGACCCTTTAAAGTAGTTGGAGACGTTGGCATCTTGGATTGCTTCTTTCTTTCCTTTCAAGATGCCAGGAGGACAAAAAGAGTTAAAGTAAGGAAATTAGATCACAAAAAGCAAATTAAATAAACAGCACCATCCTGGCCCAATGCTGATCTCACGCATGGTGTGCCAGTAAATGCCCAGTAGCCCGGCACACATCTGGGTGTTTCTGGGGCAGCTCTGTCTATTCAGGCCCGCCGGGGTGTCGGAGGGGGCCCACAGCTGCCAAGGCTCTCCGGCAGCGTGCGACAGGAAAGGGAGAGCTTTCTCACACGTCTGACACAAGAGGTCGATTGTGAGGATTGCTGACGGGTGACCTCCCTGTGCCGCTGGTGCTGGGGCTGCTGGCTTCCCTGGCATGGGCACCCACTGGGAAACCTTCTGCTCTTGCATTACAATGCCCATAGCGTTTGTAAGTGTCCTGTAGCTGCCGAAGACTGAGGTACTTAAACATCTCTCAAAAGTAATTAGTTGTGTTTTCAAATTACTTACAATTTATGTAGTGTTGTAGGGGATGTGTCGAGTTGTGACAAAGAAGGTAGCATGAAGCCTGTGGAGTGGGAAGCACAGTGGCATCTGCTATTTTTAAACATACCACACAAGGTCACCTCCACACTCTCCCCACACCAAGCACTGGTCTCTCCCGCCCGCCTGCCCTTCACAGCTCTCGGTGGTCTTTGCCATGAAATCTTTCATTTTCTTTCTCTCTTCCTTTCCCCTTGTAGCCATCAGATGTCCTTGACAGTGCCATGTGCCTTCAAGACAAGTAAGCAATAACACAAGAGAGGATTTGCAGCCATCGTGTCTTTTATTGAGTGCATTAAAGGCCTGGGATCAAAGGCTGGTTACTTCCAGCACTTCAAGAGTTGCAGTGGCACATAAGTGGGATTTTTTTTTCCCTACAAGTTCAAACAGCTACACAAATTTTCCATTCAGCAACTATTTTTTTTTTCTCTAGGCTCATAGGTTGAGCAGGAATGTCCTCTGAATACTTGCTTCTCCCATGGCAGACACTGCTCTTGTCCTGACCTGACTTGGCTGTCACGAAGCTTGCTGTGGATCTTGCACCCAGTGCTCTGAGAGTTGGGCTGGTCCAGAGTGAAACCTTTTGCTCCACAGCCAGGAGCAAATCCAGTTTCTCTCATGCCATACAGAGGATCTTTATTCTCTTTTGGTAGCTCTCTCCTGTACATGGTGCTGAAGGGAGTGAGGCCCTTTTGGGAGACTCAGCGTGCCAGTACCTATCTGTGCAAGTCAACATCTCTGTGTTTCACCTCTTCTGCCAGACACACTCTCCAGTGCATCCTGAGATCGCGCTTGTCTTTCCATAACTGCACCCTGTTGGTGCCCAAAATCATTAACTATCAGCATTCCCTTTTCTCCTTCAGGCAGTTCCAGACGAGTTCCTAGTTCACAGCGTCAGTCCTTGCTGTTAATCCATAAACTATAACCTTTACATTGGGAACGGTTCGACATAATTAGATTTCTATTACATGATGTTCTTTCCTACAGTTAAACAAGACTCGCTTTACTTAAACAGCCAGCCCCAGGTGAGGTTTTATTGTAACCTTGGTGTTAAAGCTCTGTGCTTGCATGCTGTTCTCTCAAAGGCTCCGGTCCACCACACTGTTGCCTGTACTTACCTTGACATGACACGTTAGCAATCATCCGTAGCTCTCTGGCAGCAACAGTCAACCTTGTCCTGCAGGACGTCAGCCCTCTCCTAAAGAACCACACTTTCCATGAAGAGAAGAATAAAAGCAGTATGGCTCCAAGTCAGGTCACCCTGACTGCAGTGTAAACACACTACCTGCTCTGGTGCAAGCTGGAGGGGAAAACAAAGGCACAATAGACCAAACAAGGTCATTACACACAATTTGATCCAATTATACATCTAAACCCAGGGCTCTTTGTGTGATTATTTTTATTTTGTGCTGAGAGGGAAGGAAAGCAGCCTTCCACATAATGGAGCGGCACCGGGTACTGAAATGCATCTCCTCTCACAGAAACCAGCAATAATGCCTCCTAAATACACCTGTACCTTGTCTGAACATTCATTCACCCCCACTCTCGCCACTGCCATTCCCTGCAGTTAAAAAATGTTGGTATGCAGGAAAAGTTTCCTCCAGCAGCGTGCAGCCTGTGGCCACCCCCCCCTCCCTGAGCCCAGTGCCTGCTTTGATGCCACAAGAGCATGACAGTAAGAGAAATGCCTGGGGAAGTGAATCAATAGCAGCAGGCCGGCCAGCTGCAGGGTGAGGACGGGGTAAATCGCTGGAAGAAACTTTCCCAGCCACCGGAGGAGTTGGGAGAACAATGCGGAGAAGAGGATGTGAGGCACTTCCCGCCACTGGCCAGCCCTGCGCCAAAGAGCACTGCAGCGCTATCTTTGTGCCCCCGTCACTGGCTGGAGGCAGCTTTTGCCATTTGCTGTGGGTTTCTGTACTCGTCGTTTCTTTTAGCTCTCTCTCAGAGATCTTACAAAAAAGGCCACTGTGTTCCCCAGCCCTTCTGTCTGACCTCTACCCAGCCACCCAGCCCATCTAAGGCAGGTCTTTGGGCCAGACTGGGACTATTCTGGTTTCTCCTTTAAGATCTGGCTGGTAGAGCCATGCCAATGGTTTTTGTCTTTTCCTATCCCTCTTTCATTTCTCCTGTCCCTGAGACGTAGAGATAGTGGATTTCTTGTTTGTTCTGCTTTCCCATAACCCCTGTCTATTACCAGCCACTCCAATCTCTCTGTCTAGATCCTGCAGAGCTGCTTCTCTCTATAATATTCAAGTGCCTTTTGCAAGTGAAAAAAAAAAACCCAAAAACAAAACAAACAACCCGGCCCTGTGATTTTCCTCCCTGCTATCAGGAAATAGGTTTGTTTGTTTTTTAATGAATGCAAAAGAATGCAGATAGTGGTGAGGAAAAGCTTGGGCAATGAGTTCAGCACTTCTTTATTTAGGTTCCTCCATGTATATCAACTGAGCCCAGCAGGCGGCAAAGCAAGAGCTGGATGTTATTTCAGGAACACGCCTGGTCTTTCATGCTTGAGACAGAGTAGTCCCTGGAGGGGAACTCTCGCTTGCATGGGTGATTTGGGCGGAAAAGGACAAGGAATTCCAGCAATGCTGCTTTTCTTCTCTGTCTTCCAGGCTTTGCATAGCAGGTGTCCCCAGGGCTGCCCATTGCCACTGAGACAAGGGGAAAGGTGTTCACACCTGCAGCCTGGTATTTCCCACCACTCTGGTGCCGGATGACAGAATCACGCAGAATGGTAGGGGTTGGAAGGGACTTCTGGAGATCATCTAGGCCTACCCCGCTGCTAAAGAAGGTTCACCTAGAGCAGTTTGCACAGGAATGTGGCCAGGCAGATTTTGAAAGTCTCTAGAGAAGGAGACTCCACAATCTCTCTGGATAGCCTGTTCCAGTGCTCTGTCACCTCCACAGTAAAGGAGTTTTTCCTTTTGTTTAGGTGGAACTTCTGTTCCAGTTTGTGCCTGTTGTCCCTTGTTCTAAGTACTTATGGATACTTGGGACTGGAGACAGAACAGGCATGTCCATGGCATGATGTGGGAGATGGACAGCGTGTGGTGTTGCTGGAGACTCTGCCACCTACACCATGTTGACAAACCAGTGTGCTAGGTGGCACAGGCTGAACACTAATAATGGGTTCATTCCAGCTGTATGCTTGCTGGAAGCAGTGGACTGAAATCACAATCACACTGATGTCAACACCAAAAAGGAAAAAAAAACACGGAAGTAATGTGGCAGATGAAGGACAACATTTCCCTTGACTTACTGCTTGGCACTTCATGCTACTTTTAGGCGTTTCTACCTTACTGAATATCAAATTTCAGTCTTGAAGCATCACTTCAGCATGAAAAGTAGAAGTGCATCACATAAAGCAAGCTGCTTAGACATATAATTTTATTTAAACAATATATATACTTTGGCCATGGCTCTTTGCTGAATTCATCACAGATTCAGGCTTAGTCAGCCTGAAACTGCATTTTTCAATGCATAAAATATTCATTGCACTTTCTTACCTGGTTCTAGACATGATATTGCGTGAATCTTGTCTTTGAGATACCTCAGTAGTTAAAGGTACATCTGTTCTTTGGGATCCAAGGAGCTCTGAGATAGGTCACCTCTAGTTCCAAACTCAATATTCATTTGTGCATGGTGAGCATATTTCTTCCTCAGTCATACAGGACTTTTGCATCTTTCAAAGTGTGTCTTTTGTAGCAAATTTCTATGCAGATTTTTATGCAAGAACATATTACTAGGTTGTTTTCTATTGATGCAGAAAAATCTTTTATGCAATTTGCATACCATTAACAGCATCATAAGAGGTGATCCTGATTCTAATGGCTCTGCACAATAAGCAAATAAAGCCAAATATGGAAGGTATTATGGAGTGTGTTGTTGTTATACCCACAAAATGACTTGTACGTTAAAAAGAGAGGCATCAACTTCTCTGACACCTGAGATTAGTCCTAAGAGTGATACAGCAGTCCTACTATTGATACTTTTCAGCAGTTCTTTGACTGTCTTTTATCTCCTGTTGGTTGCCCACTCCATTTTCTTGTGCTGGCAGCAGAAACTGAAGAGGACGCTCAGTCTGCAGGGACCACTGTCTTGCATGTGGTCATCCTACTCAGCTTGCCAGGTGGAAAATGCTACTGGATTCCAACACTGCCACAAAAACAGTGTGGTTACATTTCTGTAGTGCTGGAACAGAGGCTGCCTTGAGGCAGGTATAGGCATTAGCCCATGTCCCTGCTACCAACACCTTCCTGTAGGCACATTTACATCTTATGCATTCCTTGTAGTAAAGGCCAGGTGCCTGTGCTGAGCCTTTCAGATCTGCTGTCCATCTTGGGTGCTGATGGCATGACATAGGTTGGTGGGCAGACTTACCAGCTGTAGAAGATGAATAGCTCTCTCCCCAGTGTCAGAGTTTCAATCCTTAGCCCTAGGGTTTTTTTAATCGAGTTTTGAAAACAGGGGATTGGAAGTGGACAAATGTTAGAAGCCAGCCTCCCACTGCCAAAGATCCTACAGCTCTACAGAGGGACATGAGAAGGTGCTTGTTCAAGGAAACATCACTGAGCAGTAGGGAGGTTTCTGCTCCTGTCCCTCAGGGAGCACATTGGTATGCTACTTCTTACCAGGGTTAGAAAACTACTGCTGTAATGGGTGAGGTGGCAGAGGAACGAGTCTGGTGGGAAGCTGTCTCAGAGGAGAGAGGGAAAAGCAGCAGTCTGGATCATGGTGGGACCTGCCTACAGCTGACTTTTCCCTCCCTCCACCAGATCTTTCCTTGTCTGCTGTTGCTTCATGTGGGAACAGTAGTCATGGGTCAGCTCAGTCATCTGGCTCCCTTGTGCCCTCTTTTCCTGCAGGATGCAGCCTGAAGTTCTCATACAAATTTGAGTATTTGTCCAGGCTCCTGGGAAATACATGAAAGGGCACTCTCTTGAACTGTGGCAATGCCCAGACCACATTCCCTCCCAGCACACATGCAATGCTCTGCATGTTGTTAACCAGCTCAAGGTTTTCACATGCTTGGTTGCCTAATAGAGAGAGTTTCTTCTGCCTGCAACAAACAGCAGTCAAAAAAGCTTTTTACCTTCTTTGGTCACATTTGGACATGCTCCTCTTCTGTTTCAATTGCTCGACCATCATAAGGCTTCAGCATATTTTGTTTGCATATTGTGGCCTGCTTTTTCAGCTTCATGGTTATCAATGTTGTCTTTACACGTCCATTTGATTTAGAGGTGGCTCCAAAATGCAACGTGCTAATGGAGCCATCCACACAAACAGCCTCTGAGCATGCAGTGAGAGGCATTCAGAAACGGAGCGATGATGAGCTGGACATAGTCCCAGATGAGCTCAGCATAACCTTCCCCAGTACACCTTTCACCTGCTACCCTCAGGTGCCAGCCACCCCTTGCCCTTCAGCACATCAGGTTGGAGTCCTCAGGCACACATGTAGGGTGGGCTCATCCTCTTGGGCTGCTGTGGATGGAGCAAACCTTGTCTGCTAGGCTGTGGCTGGCTCTGGCACTACAGCACTGATAGGGTGCACGCTTTTTGGTGTGCTGGAGCTGGAGGTAACCTCTGGGGGGCTCACAAGGACCCACACAGCATGAGTGACCTGCCTGCTCTTCTGCATACATGTGCTACACAGGAGGCTGGATGTCTTGCAGCCCTTTCTAGTAATGGTGGTCAGCAAGCAGCATTTAAAACTTCCTCTGCACATGTCCATGTGTGCACACACACCTGTGAAAGGCTTTTCTTGCGGTCAAATTTGAACACTGACACCTTTTCTTTTTTGCAGCAGCAGCAGTGTTTTCAGAGGCATGTTGTATCTACACAAGGTCTATTTTCTGTTAGCGTCATTAAGCAGAGGTTGTTGCTGCTACCGGCCTTCAAGACAGCAGCACCATGAGCTGATCACCTGAGGAATTTTCCATTTGTTGCAAAGCACTGAACAGGCATCATTCCTCTTCTTGAGACCACAGAGTGCACTGACCAGGCTTGGAGGTGGCAGGAGCTGGATCACAGCTTCAGATCTGCGCTAGGGGCTGTGTTGGCCCAGATGTGTTGTCTTCTGATTCATGGTCTGGTGTCTTCTGGCCTCATGTCTCCATGTGGCATGTCTTTGAGCTGAATGCACGCCCCTTGTGCGTGCACTGCTGGGTACCTTGGGGCAGGCCCAGGCTCAGGGGGGTGCTTGGCTGTGGACCAGCCCAAGGACATGGTCTCAGTCACACCCTAGGGTGTAGGATGTCTGGGAACCACGTCTACTCCCCTCAAAATGCAATTTTCATTGCCACAGGATATTGCACTAATCCAAGCTTTTGTGCTTCTTAAATTTCTAGCATCTGTAGGGTGTAACTTTATCAAACGCTAGAAAAGACAGTCCAGTCAGCTTCAGTGTGTGCCTCCCATGTTTTCTTTTCCCTTTGTCTCAGACTGAATTTTTTTATCAGCTTTTTGTATATCTGCTTTACTCTTTACCCTTTTTTCCTGCAACTTTATTATGGTGACGCCTAGCAAAGCCCAGGACCCTGTTAGGCACAGTCAATGAAAATGGTCTCCAAAGAGCCTGACTATAAAGTGCCCTTCTTTCAACTTTCTGCTTTCCATTACTTCTTTTTCCTCTGTCCTTTTTTTTTTCTGGGTATCTCTTTCTTTCTTTCTTTCCTTCCCATCTTCTTTTATTCCCCTGTCTTTTCTCCTGTTGTCTGAACCATTTGATCCTTGTTCTTCTGTCATTCCCCCTCCTCTCCCACCACCACCTTTCCTGGCTTCTATTTTCTCAGTTTTACACTTTATATCTCCCCAACAGCCTCTAAAACCGTCTCTCACCTATTGGCTTCTGTGTCAGACATTTGCACCCCCTTGTTGGATCTGCTGGCATCTCAATGCCTGAGCAGCACATAGAAAGGAGGGCAGAACTTAGTGGTCTCTTCACTTTCAGTCTCACAGAAGAAGTGAGGCACATTTTCCTTTCTTCCCCACAGGCAGAGTTACAAAAGTCCACTGGGGTCTCTTGCCTCTACACACTGAAGCAGATGCCTATAGAAATTGCTCCTAGCTTCCCTCACAGACTAGCAAACAACATGTTGATGTTTCCTCCATTCCAGGAATGTGTGACTAAGGAGCTGGGATGAGCAGCATCACTGAATTGTTTGGGTTTTTTTCCCCCTATCTGCTCATCTTTTAGCAGCCAGAGAGGAATACAAAAGCCTGTCCTGAAAAGGTTTTGGTGGAACAGCCAGTGAGTTGAAGGCCTGGCTGGTCTTGCCATCCTGTGGGAAAGGAAGACGTCTGAGCCAGGTTGCAATGCAGCAAGCAAGCCCTATGGGAGTGTTACATTTCTCAGAACACAAGAGCTCCTCCACCAAATCTGGACCAGCTGTGCCCTCTGCAAGGTTAGTGTGGAGAGCAGGCACCCACGCGGCTGTGTGGTGACCCTGCTTTGCTCAGCAGGGTTAGCCACCTTTAATGCCAAGTTAATGGGCACAGAGCCAGCACTCATCCTTAGAAGCTTTTCCAGTGCTGGGCCAGCATCCACGGATTTTGCCTTAATCAACACATGTCTTTGAGGGTTGCTGCTGGTAAGGAATATTTCAGCAAAATTATTATTTTCATTACAGTATTCCAAACACTCAGTTCTGTTCGGGTTTATGCTTCAGACCACAACACTTATAAGTCAAATCTTGTGCTCCTCAGTATAACTTCCTTTAGCTAAGATTTTATTTCTTTGGGGGCTTCTGCTAATAGTCTTTAACATATTCCACAGCAGTACTGCAATATCTGCACTGGCACTGAAGGCTTTTGTATTTGCTGGCTGTAGTTAGGGCTGACATGGACATATGGACAGGGTCAGAGCTTTTGAGGTGGCTTTCTTGGGGGTTTTCAGGCAAAGTATGCAGCTTTTGTCATTAGGACTCTGGTTGTGTACAGATGCCTTCAGACTTTGGGGAGCAAAGAGCTGTGGGACTGCTCTTGCTTAAATGACAAACTGATGGACCCAAGCATATAGCTGTGGCCTTGACAGGTTACATTTCTGTTTGCAGTGTCACTTCCTGTCACACTTGCAACAGAGGTAACTGTTTGCACTGTCATAACATTTCTTCTGCTAGAGCTTCCTGGCTGGGGATGCTGCAGCAGTTACTGCAGGGCACATCACCCTGCTCCCCAGGTGCTTGCTACAGCCTAATCCACAGATGCTCCCCTGCCATTTGCCAAGCCCTGGCAGCACATAGGCAACCCCTTCTGTGGAGGCTGCGAGCCCACCATGCTCTTGAAGATGGCTCCATGTTGCTTGCCCTGGCTTTCCTGCTCAAAATCTTCACCGTGCACAGCGTGGTGTCCAAGGGATGGCCAGCTCTGGAGGTGGCCATCACCACAGACCCTTCCATAGTCACCTGGGACAGGCCGATGAACAGGTCCCTCTAGCACATGTCCAAACCCAGCTCTTTCTTTCAAGTCCTGAAGCTGTATGGATGCTAACAGGAATAGTTGTCAATAAAATCACAGGCCATGCCTTATTCCAGATTTCAAAATAAGCTTCAAGGAATGAGTACAGAGATCTGGCTGGATGGTGCCCCTGAAGATGTTGGAAATTTTGTCCCTTGCAGAAAGAGCAAGGCTTCTTGATGCTGGTAAACCACATGTTGCTCTCTGATACACTGCTGAAATATTCACAGTGGGAATCACTGGTACTATTGATTTCTTTTATTAATATTGAAAAGAAAAACTGAGGATCTCCTGCATACAATAGGTAACGTTCTGCTCACCTGTGTGATCTGTAGCCAGTGTTCATCTGTGCTGCCTTTGCAGCTGTTTCCATGCTTTGTCATTTCCATCATGATACCTAGAGAACGTGTGTTTTGCTTTCAAGATCATCTCGTGCAAGTCTGGCTTGAAATATTTGTCCTGTGGTTTCACATTTGCCTGTAAGATTTCCCCAAACATTATATTTTGTAGTGGCTGCCCTTCCTGGGTTTTTAAGTCCTTTTTGGGAGAGGAAGTGGGAGAGCCGAAAAGAAAGGTGAGAGGTCCTTTGTGTGTGGTTAGAGACAAGTGCCACTTGCACCACTCAGTGACCAGATCATCCCTCACCTTTGCATGTACCTGCTATGAGCTGCAACTCGCACCCACCTATGCCTCAACGAACACAAAGGTGCAGAGGGGATTCCAGTTGCCATAGAATAAACTGGGTCCCAATTTCCTTCTTGCGACCAGGCTTAAGAGAGGTTCCTTGTCCATTCATGTGCACATTTCTCATCTACATCCTTGCATACCTGCTGATCCAGCCTCCCCTCGTTGCTCACTGCCAGCCTGGTCCCCCACTGACACAAGCAAACACAACCTCAGGGAGGGACAAGCTTGCTTGTGTCAGCACAAGAATCCACCTCCTGCACCTGATTTGCACTTACCCCTACCCATACCAATAAGTGTGTGTGGGAGGGTGTGAAATCTCATCTAACAGAAATATGGCTAGGCAATGTTTTCTATATCTGACATATATAATAACACACATTGCATTGATGAACTTATTGTCAAATCAGTACATAGAGTTAACAAGAACCCAGCAAATGGTAAAACAAATGAACATACCCAAGTCTGTGTGTTTTATACAGTGTATGTTCATATCCAAGGCATAAGTTCAAGGGATCCATCCTGCAGTGTTTATTTTAAAATGCAATGTGCTTTTACCAGTGCTACAATCCTCCATTCTTAGATAATCTTTGTGTGTTTCAGGTCAGGAGGGACTACTTTGGCCACCTATTCTTCCATACCAGTAGGAGTCGGGGTCATGAGAAAAGAGAAATTAATTAATCTGGTGAAGGGAGAAAGGAAATCTCGCTGGACAAGAGACAGGATTCAATTGGAATTGCTGAGGACTACCAGAGCTGCTGCTTTACATTTGACTTCATATAAGAGGAAGTTTCCCATTCCTGTCTCAAGTGCTAGGCTTTGTGGGCAGCCAGGAAATGTCCAACACGGATTTCGCATGATGAAATGTGGAAATCTAAGGTGGCAAATAGTCCTGGGAAGAGGCCAAGGCTAGAGGGGAGGAGGTTGATAAGCAGAGAGGGCTACAAAACTGCATGATATAAAACCTCAGAGAACTGTTAGAGTAGGGCTAACATGTATTGTAAGACAACAGAGCAGCATTTCTAGACACCTAAGGGAAGGCAGGGAACTGCAGGTGTTGGGGATATTACAGCCAAGAAAAGGCATTTGAGGCAAGTGTTTCTGTTAAAGGCAGCAAACAGGCAGAATTTACCACACTGGAACAGTCCCTACAGATGAATAGAGAGCAGGTTACCATGAAGGTAAAAAAGGAGAAAGAGTGACTGTGAGGATATTTAGTCAGAGACATAGTGTTGCTCAGTAAGGTGCAAGAGGAAACCTGTAGCAGCAGATTCCCAAAGGCTTGCAACAAGATGCCACCTTTGTTGGTGGGACAACACCTAGCAACCTGCAAGCAAATTTAACATACCCCATTGTATGAAGCTGACTCAGATCATGCTGGTTTTTTGTCTTCCTGTTGCCCTCTTTTTTCAACCAAGGCTATTTCATTAAAGATACAATTACTCTGCTTGGTTCAGTTGTCCTCACTGAGAAATGGCCTGAAGTGTTTGAGATGTTCAGATGGAGTCTGTGAGTTGAATCCCAAAACCTGTCCAGTCCTGGAAATTATTAGAGGTGGGGCTGGTAGGATCATTGTCTGGCCCAGCTGCTCCTCCCTGAACCCCAGGTAGAATCATCTGCTTTTTGTGCTAGTGCTCAAAAGCCTCTAATGCTGGATATTCTTCAACTCTCTATGCAACCTATTCCAGTGCTTACCTGTCCTTGCTCTTGGAAGGGTTTTTAGTGTAGCTCCTTTGTTCTTATTTACTCCAGTACCCCAAAATGGACTTAGAAATAAGACTATTCCCTTCCTGGTTTATAATTAGATGACCACTACCATGTCTTCCTTGCTCCTTGGTATGATCTTATCAACACAGTTTTTCAGTGTTAGATTATTCATTCTTTTGCATACAGCACCTTTTCTGGACCACTGCTATTGCTCTCTGTTGTACTTTCTGCAATCAGCTCAATCTCCCTGAACTGCAGTGGCCAAAATTGCACAGATGACACTTCAGACGAAGCCTTGACAGCATAGACAACAGGGGAAGAATGGTTTCCTGTTTGTCACAGACTGCACTTCTGTTTGTACACCTCATTAGAGCACTTTCACTTTTTACTGCAGCGTGATGATGCTCATTCATGTTCAGCTGTCATCCCTAGATCTAGTTCTGCAGAACTGCTGCTGTGCTCGTTGTTCACCAGTTGGCCTCACAGTCCTTGATGACGCCGACAAAAACGCAGAGCTCCGCTTTGTCCCTACTGAACGGCGCTTCTCTTCCCATCCCTTTCCCCAGTTTGTCAAGATTGGTTTGCATTCTCCTCCTGTTCTCCAAAGTGTTTGTTCTTCATACTGTCCTGTGCTAATTTAATGTGTTCACTTCTCTTCTATTTTTTTTTAAGAGATATTAATGAAAATACTGTACACTGCCAGACATAAAACAGATGGTTTCAGACTTCATTTGATACGTACTGCCAGTTTGACAGTGAAGCATTTATAACTACTCTTAGTCTGGTTTTCCAACCAGCTGTACACTCCTCTAATAGCAGTTTCTTTTTAGCTGTGTTTCTTTACTTGGTTTATGAAAGTGTCAGGTGAGGCGATAGCAAAAGCCTTGTTAAAATCAAGATCTAAAACCCACTGTAGAAGGAAATCAGATTGATTCAATGTGATTTATTCTCGTCAAATTAGTGCTCACTGTTCCTCATCTGCTTGTTGTCTTCTAGGCACTGGAAAATAGCTTATCCAATTACCACTTCCAGTACTTTTCCAGGAATTGAAATTAATCTGCTTAGTCTCCGATTCCTGGCTCCTCCTGTCCCCCTCCTTTTCATGGTAGGTGCTAGGTTTGCCTTTCCCAGTGTGCAGAAAAACATCCTCCTCCTTTAACTTCTGTGCTGATGGCACCAAATGGGCTTCAGCTGCTTTCCCCAGTATAGCAGAAGACTTTTAGGACTTGTCAGTTGGAATATATCTGACTTTACTGTCTGACCTCCTCATTCTTTCTTTCATCAGTATTCTTACCCTTGGAGTGTCTACCCTGATTGCATTAAACAAGGCACCTTTGAGCAAAGACTGAAGGAAGAAACTATCGAACACTTATGCATGTTTGGCATCATCACTCTATCTCCTCCTCCTCCTGAAACCCACCTCTTTCTTTGGTGCTCCTGTTGCTACTAGTGTGCACACTTCACACCCACTGCTTGTTGCATCACATACATCTTTTCCACATTGTTTCTCCAGTCTTAATGCTGTTCTTTTATACTTAGTAACATGACCTAGTTCCACTTTCTGTGTGCTTCCTCTGCACTTCTGAAACTAATGAAGAGCTCATGATTTAGCCAGTTGATACCTTGCTAGCTTCCCTTACTACTTGTGCTGAGTTGCCCCAGTACTGAGCATCTCACAAGTAGTTCTGTCTCATATCTTTTGTGACTGCACCTCTTATACAACTTCCTTAGAGCTTTGCCAACTCTCCAAACGTCCTTTCTGCCTTGGATTTGCTCCTCTGCTTGTGTGTACAAACACCATGGGACAGCTAAAATCTGTTTCCTCAAAGTCCAGTTTTGTTTTTGGCTTTCTTGTTGTTTGTTTTGGGTTTTTTTGTTGTTGTTTTTATTTTGTTTTGGTTTTTTTAATTCTCCTTCTAGAAATGACAACTGCTACTGCTTTGGGCTCACTCTCACCCCAGCTGCTTTTCACCTTCACCTGCAAAACCAGTTCCCCTGTATTAGTTAGAATAGAACTTTGCAGAGTATGTAGCCAGGAAGAAGATAGAGAGATGGCAGCTGCTGTCAGTTCAGGGAAGGGAACAGAATAACAGAATAGAACTAGACAGAGAAGACCTTGCTTATTTACCACTTAGTTGTGTCAGTAAAAATTAGTGTTACCTTTCATGATTATCTGCCCCTGCCTATGAACTTGTCATTAATTTCCAGGAGATGTGGCTAATAGTGGTGGAAATATTTGCATTATTTTTGTAAAGCATGAACAGCACAAGCATGTTACTAAAATACTTGTCAGTTCTCTCTGTCTGTCTTAGGACTTTTTTATGGTACAATGAATGGGCTTAAACTTTACAAACATTTCAGAATTGCATGTGTATCAAGCATATAGTTAGAGTCTTCTTTATTCAGTTATGCATTGACATGAAAGTGTGTTTTTAAACATCAAGACTCAGGCCAAGAAGAGCTGTTTTGTCATCACTGCAGCATTGTAGAGTCCTCATGATGAGCCAGACACTGCAGCTTCTCAACAGCCAACCAAAATGCACCTGGCCTTCAAGACCATTTCCAGCCATCTTTTTCCAGTGTACAGTGTGCACTATTCCTGGTAATGTCTCACTCTAGCTGCATTAGTGCTAGAAGAGTTTTGTTGTGCAAAACTTCAAGACAAAATCTTCCTTTTGGGAGCTGCTTGTCCTCTCTTCTTTGCTGCCAACCCACCCAATATGACCTTCCAGCCTGGGACTGTCACCAGGTGACTGCTCCTGTGCTGTTCTGGAAAAGCTCACCTGAGTGGGGTGAAGGCAAGTTGGTATTTGGCTGTTATCTGTGGCTCCGGCATGTTCCTGCAGACATCCCTTTAGGTACTGAGATATTTGCCTGTGAGTATTGTTGGCAGGGTGGCTGATAGCTCTGCTGTGAGTTACTTTAATAACATTGATTTCATTACTTCAGTGTAGTTTTGCTTCACTACATCAAGTTTTGGCATTAGGGTGAAGTGGCAACTGAATAATTCAATGTAAATGATATTTCTTCATGGGGCACCCAGAATGAAAGAGAGCTCCCAAAGCTCCCATGGATGTCTGCCCAGAGGCTGGGGTGGTTCTAAAGGAGTTGACTTTAATATTCTAAACAACCATATGGGTACAACTTTACAACTGACTCCTCTCTTGATATAATTGTGTAAAAGAAAACACTCTTTCACTGTCATGGAAAATCAATGATGAGGTATCCATAGCTGGCAGTCTGATTTCTGTTCTTTGCCTAGTGATTGTTGATCTTATGAGTCCTCCAATGGTTGCTCTTTGAGTCTTAGGAAGCTCCTTGGGAAAGGACCTTCAGACCTCAAGTAGAATAAACTAATCACAAATGGTTGATTGGGTGAGACATGGCATTAAGCACTGCATATTTTCCCACGCAGATGGGTCCCAGAATGCCAATTTCTCATTAAAAAGAAAAGACAAATTTACAAAGTGCTGTCACAGTGCATCCTTCTGTTCTCGTCTAATTCAGAATCAACTGTCATCAGTTGGAGAACACTCCTGGTCATGTTCTTGGACTTTGGATTGGACTTTACAATGCTCTGAAAGAGCTGTGAAGAAAAGGTGGGAAGGTTTGAAATGCTTCCCCATAAAGACATGGGTAGGTAATGTATTTGTTTTCTAAATACATACCTAGAGGCTTAGACAACTGGCATGTCTGCATTAACCAAATGGTATTCTGGTTAAAAGAAATCATGCTCCTGGCAAGCAGAGAACCCCCTGAACCTATAGCTCATTTTCCCTGAAGTAAAATCAAAAGTACCAGTACCAGCTCATCATTTCAAGATTCCTAAAACAAAATATGTATTAAAAGTATCTCATCTCAGGCAAAAGCATGTTGTAATAAACAGATAGGCTTTCCATTGCTCCTCTAAGAATACCCAGTTGCCACAAACCCTGCACCTACCCCCCAGTGCTCAGATCTCCAGCTGACTTTGTTATGAAAGGACTGAAACCCACATGTTGGTCTCAGGACTCATCAAGCTATTAGAACTTTTGCAGATGTAGCCGGAAGGACAATTTACCCTAAATCTTCCCTACTCATTTTTTATTCCAATAATGCAGTTCTTGTCCATGCTGAAGAATGAGTTCACCAAAGAGCAGACTTTGATCTGCTAAAGAATACTAGAGAGAAAAGAGTTCCTAGTTAATAAATATATAAACAAACAGTTCCTGCTCCTCAGTAATGTGTGATACAAGTCCCAAATTTACATTTAAAATCTTTCAAAACTAAACCACGAAGGGGAGGCCTGACCTTGCTAACAGTCTTTAGAAGCCGACATGGAGCAACCTAACTGAAAATGCATTTGAAAATGCTTTCTTAAAAATAAGAATCATAAAAAGCAAACTGGCATATAAACTCAGTCTTCAAATAGTACTTTGTGAATTGTCTTGATTCTGGAAAAGATGCAGAGCGCATGCTAAGACCAGCTTCCTGCATAGACTGTTTTATAATAAATGGCATTGCATTTTTCAACCCCAGCACAATCTCCATCCATACAGTACTTTTATTTATTACCAGAGTGTTCAGCAGCAATGAGAGTTGAAGTCAGGAAGGAAATGGCTTCGAGAACATGGCAAGAATCCTGTAAAGTTAAGGGAGTGGAATGGGGAAAGGTACTTTAAAAGTACAGGTGGCTGGTATAAATTATTGAACATTTGAAATGTTTTCCCTCAGTAATTTTAATCACATTGTGAAATCAGTCACTCACACTTTTGTGAAGCACTTGATTTATCGGAAGCTTTATGCTGTTAGTTGCAGCTCAGGAGCCAGCTCTGCACTCTACACTGTGGGCAGGGCATGTCAGGAGCAGCAGCACGCTGAGGCTGTCTCAGAGCAACCACTGCCAAACACCTACCACTGTAAAATTAGCGGTGGTCATCCAACAATGGGTGCTGATACCCAAAAGCATTGAAGTTTATCCATGAATCCTATTCAGACATCAGCAAGCATCTTCAAAGATGCCCCTGACTCTGAGTGAGATGTGCTCACCTGCCAAGTCATACCGGGCTGAAGGCTGTGGGTTGAGTCTCCTTTGCTTCACTCAGGAAATGAGCTGAGCATGAAGCATCTGTGACTCTTTTCAGAGAGGCTTTCTACGGGGTAGCCATCTCCCAGATGCACTGCCCCAGTGACAGGGCCATGGAAGTGTTCCCTCAGTCTCCAAGGGCATGTGGACTGTGGTGAGATGGCACAGGAATGAAGCTGGCTTTGAAGTTTCCAGGGGAAAGCGTGCCTGTGGAGAGCTGGGAGGGCATCTCAGGGTGGTTTGTGGAAGATGGGTACTGTTAGAAACATAACGGTGCTTCACAGTTTGGTCACATTTCCCTCCACACTGATTCCATCTCTTGCTGTTCTTCAAACACTTGTTTTTTTCCACTGTATTTGGCAATTTCTCTTGTCTCCATTATCCAAGTATAAGTCATGTATTTTGGTTGATGACTTTTCTTAACAAAAGAAGAGATTTGGCTCAACTCTTCTATGGTTAGCAAATGCTACTAAATCCCACCCACAGCATATCACAGTGAATGCAAAGGAGATTTAGACAAGCAATGGTTAGGATAAGCAGGTCATATTTCAGTGTGTTTAATGCATGAACATAACTAATGCCCACCAAATGACTGAACCTCATTTCTGATTAGCAAGCTTTTAATAAACAAGTTTTGGCCGCAGAGACGTTTTGCAAAGGTCTTTGTAAGGACTTTGGGTAGACTGACACTGTCTCCGTGGCTCTGCAGCACTTTGCACAACAGGGTGTTGGATGTGATAGCAAAGGATGACAAGGTTTCATGCCTGCCTGAAAACAAGGGAATGCTGGATCTCTGTTCTACCTGGGCAACCTTGCTGCTGCCAGATGCTACAGCTGCTGGCAAAATTTTCCTCATGCATTTCTTTTCTCTTTTTTTTTTTTTTTTTATCTCTTAATTGACTTAGAGGGACTTAGATGGACTTCTAGAAACTAAGGGAAGGATCTTTTGCTGGGGTGTTTGTCTTAGCATTAACGAAGTAGGATCTGGCCTTTAATGTTCAGTATTTGAACCACTCAGGCTGCCTGAATCCCAATTCAGCTATTAACATGGATCTGTAGCAGGCACAAGCATAGCGGGTGTGCTGGGGCAGCTTTCTGACTTTTTCCTGGAATAGATTTGTCAGATCCATAGACTGAAGGATTTCCTCTTTTCTCTGTCATTACCCTCTGCACAGGAAAATCCTTCCCTTCCTTTGGACTGCCCAACAAGGTCTATGCTCTCCTTTCAAGTCCCCAGGGGACAGGGATGATAGCCGGGTGATGTAAAAAGCAGCACGACTGGGCACACCTCTCATCCAATCTACCTCCTCTTCCTACATCTTGTTGGCAATTAGTGCAATTTACCATAACACAAAGACTGTCCCGAACACCATTAGAAATGCAAATGATGACCAGGGAGCCTGAGGAGCAGTTCCTTTGCATCCCACTTCTTCCTGGCCCCAGCACGTGTTGTGCAGATGATGCTCTGCTGCGCCATATTTGTGAGCTCTCAAAGTTGCATCTGTTTGGTTTTTTTTTTTTTTAATCTCAGCAATGTAGCTGCAGACTTAAAACATAACAGACATTTAGAAACTGTATGACTTTCCCTAACTGTCTGTAACAGTTTCAAGATAAGTCATTTTAAAAAGAATTACTTTAAACGGAGACTGCTTTAAACCAGACTTCTGTACTTCTTGGTTTTGCTTTTATCTTGGCACGGATGCTTACCCTCTCTCTAGCTCCTTTGTAGAGTTCATTATGCAAACGCAAAGAAGCTACACTAACGTTGTAATTTTGTTTGGCAAGGTGAGCCACAAAACATATGCTGTGTCATGCCTTTTTATTACTGTGCAAGAATTGCCAAAGCAGCCTAAAGGAGGAATCAAGGACGCGATCGTTGTGAGGAAAAGAGGAAACGGTCCAGTTTTACAACACTCAGGCTTGTAACCACTTGTGGTAGATAGTTTCAGAACTAATTTTAAATTATTTTCTTACCAACTGACAGTGGCTTCAGAGTGACTTGTGCTTAATACCAGCACTTTCTGATCCACGCTGAGCCATTTTCCAGTGCCCTGGAGGTCAAAGCCCTACCTGTGCAGCGGACACTGCACGGGCAGGGACTGCCCCATCCTCTCCCTGAACGTGGAGCTGGTGGAGGTAAACACAGACCCAGCTGAAAAAGAAAGCCTCTTTGAGCAAGCACTGACATCCCTTTTCCACTACACGGAGGGCAGTGTGTCACACCTTCGTCTGCTCATGCTCCAGAAGCAAAACTTGTACTTCTCAGTCTAGACAACCTGTAATCAGGCAAGGGAAGAGCAGACAAAGGGAACAATTAATAGGCGTGATCTCAGCCTCCTGCAGCCTGCCCTAAAAACCTCCAAGGACTTTTTGTGCGGGCATCTGTGGGAGCAGAGGTGAGACCCTGCAGACCCACACCTCCTCTGGGGCTGCCCATGTCATGGATGCCCCACTCCCACTCCCTCCCCACACTGTGCTTTCATTTGAAGGAGATCAAGGAAATTATTTGCCTTAAAAATGACCCAAAAGATAAATTGCTTTTAACTTGGTCTCAGATGTAAGCCACCACATAGCCCTACAGCAGGAGTGAGCCCAAGCAAGAAGTTTAAGAGGAGCAGGAGTTTTTTGCTGTATCACAAAATGCCCCATTGCAACATCTCCCGGGTGCTTTGGTTGCAATGCCTTCAAGCCCGCCTGAAATGTCAGAAACGGCTTGAGAGAAGTGGCAGTGTGGAATGGGGCCTGGCGTCCCTAGGGGAAGCAAACCTCAGGCACGGCGGGTGGCTGCCCACCCCACAGCCGCTGCCCACCCCCTGCCAAGGGCGGGCAGGAGTTATGGGAAGGAAGAGGGGGCTGCATAGTGGCAGCAAAGGGCACAAGTCCCTTAACTGCTTGTTCCCAGATTTGGCAAACCCTTGGAGGGAGAAGGGAGGAGAAGAGGAAGGGACATTCCTCTTATAGTGTAAAAATGAGGTAACATGCGGTGGAAACACAGGGGCAGAGTGACCCTTTTCATTAAAGACAGGATGTTTGCTGTGTTGTGCGGAGAGGTGACCACCCAGCAGCCAGCTCCCCCACCCCCACTTCCAGCGACTCCTTATTGGCGTAGGCTGGGGGAATCACCAGCAGGAGACATGCTGGGGAGACATCTCTGGAGGTCATTACTGATCTGTTGTCACAGGCTGTCTCAGGCAAAAGAGACACTGGATGAAATGGGTAAATACCCAAAAAGGAGAACTGTAAATGTTTCCCTCTCCATTCATTTTGCTCACCATTAGCATTTTCATACCTTCCCTGATCTAAGTAAATGCTTTTTCTGTATGTCAGACTTCAAAGAAGTGATAACCAGCTTGGGGCAAACGCCTGTGGGAAGGGGACAAGGTAAGAACTCCTTGAGACATGGCCCAGCCTCAGGCTTGCTCCCACACCCCTGAAGGCTATCCATCCATGAAGGAAGGCAGAGGCTGGTTAAAGATAAGGATGCCTGTAAAATGCAGAGATGTAGGGGGAGATGGAGAGGTTTGCAAGTTGGGGCTCTGAGAGGGAAAGCACAGCCACATCAGCGTGCTGGGAAGGAGAGGCAGCTTTCCTCCAAGGCATAAACTAAGCCTCACTGTGCCTCTTGGCACTGCTTTCAACCCTGCGTATGACAGGTATCCAAAGCAAAGCAGTGACATTAAACACATCCTTTCAAAGGATGAAACACAGAAGAAACTTCCCAACTCTCACCTTTTCATCATGCAGACAAAGCACCAGAGAGGCCACTCTGGTGGGCCTGCCCTTCTCCTCCTAGGGGAGGATGCAGAGGGAATGCTGGTCCTGCAGCACTGCACCATAGGCAGGATCTGGGCTGCACAGAGCATCCGCTCTCAGTGCGTTTGCAATGGCAGCCACCGCGGTCTCTGTGGGTTTTGGAGAAAAGTGATCACTGTGGAAATCTGTTGCTTAAATTCAATATCCTGTTGTCTGTGACAATGCAGTCCTTTTGGGAAACACAGTCCTAGCCATTAAAAACAAAGCAGCAGTGTGGAATCAGTGAGAAAAACAGCTCTTCCCCTATGCATTCAAGCCAGCACACCTGGAGTCCTCAAAGTCTAGTCGCACTCAGCCCGGATCAACTCTGTTCCTTACAGGAAAGCTGTGCTGGAAACCACTTGTAAGCATGTCCCACCAGAACAGTATCATCCACAGTGTTTACCTGTGGTTGATGTGGAGTTACAGTGATGAGACTTTCCTGTGGCTGCACCAGGCTATTTTAAATGCAAGGCAGGCATAAGACAGGAGACAGTACATGCTGTTCATGTAGGGAAATTCCTTTATTAATATTCAAGCCTTGGGACTGGCCTAAAGTAGAGAGTTTTTGAAGCACACAACACGCTTAAAATGCAGACTTGCCTTTAATGCACAAAATGTTGATGCACCTAAAATCACTCATGAACCTAAAATCAGGCCTTCACAGGAACCCCATTTCCTCTGAGCACCAACAGATTTACCTTGTATGGGTAGAAATATTCTTGTTCTCCAGTCATCAAAGGCAAATCTCTCTCAGAGAGAAAGAAGAAGCAAAATCTCAAGAAGCTGCAGAATATGTGGGGCTTAGTTTTTACTATGTAAACAGTTATTTGAACCAACCCAGTGGTATAAAAAAACATGTATCCATCCTCCTTTTGCCCTGGAAACCCAGTTTAGAGGATTTTGAGGATACGTGGGTCTCCGGTGCACACTGTCAGTTATTCATGTGGGGTTGGACATTTAAGCTACATGAGCCCCCCATGGCCTGCATTGCTCCTGGACACCCCGGCTGAGGCTGGAGGGCTGCCATGCTCCCAGACCGCAGGAGCTTGTCCCAGCTGGCCACCAGTTTGCCTTGCAGGGCCAGTGCCGGAGCAATGTGATGCAAAAGCCACGGTGCACTAGCTTGTGCAGGTCGTGTTGAGGTGGTGTAGGCAGGGCAGGCAGCTGGGGCAGGATCTGCATTCCCCTCACGCCAAGTTGTCTCTGCCTGTGAGTCACTCTGCCTAACTCATGAGCTAGTGTGGATTAAGCTGTAATTTGAAGGTGTTGCCGCCTACATCTGTCCTCGCCGCTCCTCTCCTGGAGGTGGCAGAAGTGAACACATACTCCATCATCTGAAATATTCGCCCAGACATGCTAGTTCAAACCCCAGGTGAGGGTAGGTTAGGGTGAGTGTGCAGGCAAGCGCACACCTTGCAGTAAGAAACTCGGGGGAGGAGGTTTCCACACCGACTCAGTGGCTGGAAGATGCCTGCTGTTCCCACCTGCTGGCTCTTGCCATGGCTTTCTCACCTGCCTGCGCCCAAACCCCTTTATCCGGCCCCATACCCCAGGGAAGGTCTCTCTGCTCACTCTCCACACTACAGGGTTCCTCTAGTGCCTATGACCAGGGTAGGTGTTTCCCAAGTGAATGTGTCAGCACCCTTAGGCTCATGAGCACCATTTCTCTTGGCATTTGCTTTGCCCTGGAAAATTAGTTATATTGGGGCTAAAGAGATAGAAACATTTGCACGGACATATATTTAACTGAAATAGCTAATTAAATTAAAATAGCTTTGATTTAAGTGAAAATTAGACAAGTGGCCAAACCCAGGATAAGATTGATCAGGATTATTTTGAACTCTCAGTCACATTTCTGTTGGAAGAGCCAAAATTACATACCGTGTGCTTATTCTGGCTCTCAATTTATTTTTTTTTTCCTGCCATTAAACCACCTGTACAGACTGTATCTTATCCAGCGTAAAGGCAGCCAGTACAGTGTTAACTTGTCAACAATTACTGAACAAATGGAAACACACATTTGTACAGGATTGGCACTTTGCACCAGGAAGCCACCGTGTTTGTGATACTTCACTGGAAGCCATAAAGCCAGATTTTCCTTTCCTTCTATCAGCAGCGCACGTGTGCAATGCTTTAGCTAGAATGGTTTAACCTTGGCCCTTTGATTACAGCAGCACAAGTCCTTCCCATAGGCCAGTTCTTAGCTTTGTATTACTCATTGCTTTTGGTTTACACTTAGGATTTGATGCAGGAGCAGATAAGTGATGCATCTGCTCCGTCATATTTCCCCAGCGTCTCTCCCTTTGTTCTTTTTGCCTTTTATCCACCGGGTTCTCTCTGCGGAGATCTCTGCCCTCGCCAAGCCTCTTTCCCCTTCTTTCCTAAGCCTGTCTCTGCCCACCTCTGCTTCTGCAGGAGAAGAGACCAGGCGCTAGCATTTAGCAATGCCCTTACTATTTACTGATGTTAATTCCCTCGCTCGGAATTAATTTCCCTTTTGTTTGCCTGCGCTGGAAGGGTCTGTGAAATTTGCAACGGTTTCTCCTGAATGATAAAAGGGAAGAAAGAAACCCTGCAGCCAGGCATGTGGCAGCCCTGGCCACCCCACTCCGCTCCCCTCCCTGCTCGCAGCTCTCCCGCGGTCGAGGTAGGGGTGTGCGTGCTGAGTCACTGCCTGGGGTTAACACGCTCCAGCCTTGCAACAGCAAACACCCATTAGTGGAACAAAAGCGATGTTGACAGTTAGCAGCGCGTAGCTAACTCTGATTAAAGGCCGGCTCGTGTCTTTGGAGAAGAGCCGGCGGAGGAGGGAAGCGGGGCTCGGTGCCCAGGGGACTCCCAGCGCTCTTCTGGCTGACTCAGCCAGAACTGCCCCCGGGGGCCAGCCCCACACGGGATGGGGGGGGTGGATCTGGTGGGTCTGGTGCCTCCAAGAGCAGACTCGGGCTGGGTCTGAGTGGTGCAGGATGAGATGGTTCTGCCCACACACGCACAGCAAGCCTCCCAGCTGGGACACGCATCCGCTCGCTGAGGTAGTGTGCTTGCAAAAGAAGCTGCATGTATACAAATATACGGGGCACGAATATATATGCTTCCTTATAATGGATATCAAGCCAAAGTCCTCATCTTGGTTCCAGGGTGCATCAGGATGGTCAGACACTCTGGTTCAGAGAACAGAAATGAAGAGGTAAGGCCAAACACTAATGCCTTCCTCCAGAGGGGATGGAGTGCCTGGCTGCTGTGCAGCTGTGCTACCTTTCTAGCAGTTAATTCAGCAGAAAGGGAGGGAGGAATTGCAGCCCTGCAGGCTACTGGGCTTTTTTAAATCTTTGCTTGGAGGGCTCACAAGGCAAAGCTGTTCCCTGAGGTCAGCAAGTCTAGAGAACAGTGCTCGGTGAACAGACGCCCTGTGACACTTCTGCAAAGCTCCTCTGCTGGGGGAACACGCCTTGTCTCTGTGAAATACTGCTATTCCCCTCGGAATTACATGCTCTGAGCATGAGGCAGACAGACCTTCCCACCTTCTGGCATCTGCTTAAAAAAGGGCAGGGATGCATGGTTAAATGCCCTTTTCTTTTTTGCTTGGTTGGCTAGACTTGACCTGGCTGGATGGCACCAGCCAGACTTGCCATGTGTCTTGCCAGTGTGTCCAGGGATAAGGGATGCCATATCCTAGCATGGTCCTCCATCATTGCCCACCACCTCTATCCTGAGTACTGGACTGCCACAGCTTGTCTGTTGAAGTACATTAGCACCAAAGCTGTCTTTCCAGAGCAACTTGTCCCACACTACAGTTTACTCAGGTTTTGCCCAAGCTGGGCAGACCCTGAAGCAGGCAGCAGAAGCGTGAAGTGCAGCCAGGCCATTGCAAGCTGTCCCCAACACCAGAGCCAATGACTGAAAAAGAATATCCTAACCTTGACAGGTTGCTCCTTTCTGGCACCCATGTGTGCAAATCCTTCCTCATGCATACCCAACCCTCCCTTTTCCTTCCATGGGAAAGCCGTCAGCCTTCTTATCCAGCAGCATTGCTATTAAGTGGCTGAATTGGAGCCTGTGGTGAGACTGGGATAGTCACCAGTGCCCTGAGCTGGGCTTTAGGGCTGCATGGACAGGCCAGACTCAGGGGCTGCTCTGGCTCACATCTCAGCAGCTTCCTCTGCAAACCTAACAGATGCTCGCAGCAAAGAAACTGAAACCAAGCCAGAAAAATGAGGCACCTGCAGGAAAGCATGTTGGTGGAGTGCTGCTGGGTACTGCTGGCTCTCATGGGTCTCCCATTTGTGTCAAGATTTGCCTTTACTGCTCTTTGTAGCCTCCTCAGGCTGCCTCTCCATCAGGAAAGCAAGCGGTGGTCACTGGAGATATTACTGCATGATGGGAAAAGCAGCTAAAATAGTGACTGGGCATGATGCTGAAGAAGTCGTCTTCCTATGGTGTCCTTAACACAAATACTCTTACGGAAAATGAATCAACCCTCTTTGGGCTTTCTTCCAGAGGCCCCTCTGACTAATTCTGCCCAAAACAGCCAGGCTGACCCTGCGCAATGGTGTGATGGTGGCAGAGAGGACTTGCTCACGTTTGGGTGGAGGCAGGGAAAAACTGTTTTGCAGGCCTGCCCAAAAAAATCTTCATGCTGACTCTGCCAAAAACCACACCAAACATATTGTCAATGAAATCGCTGGCAGGGAGCTGGCTTGGACGGCAGGAGTGTTTCAGCACTGTGGACTGCCTGTTAGCTGGCCTGAACTGTATTTACACTGCTTTAAGCATCTCCATATTTAAAGAAGAGAAGGCAAAGAAGAGGGCAATGCCAGTTGTTTTGGTGTGCTTTTGACGCTTCGTCTTCAAGCATGCTATTTTTGTTATGATGTTAGCATAGTTCCAGCTCCTGTCCCATCCCACAGTTCAGAGCAACAACAGCGTCACAGAGGGTTTCACCTCCTCGTATGGCAACAGACTCCTGTGGAAAAGTAGACAGAAGAGATTTCTCTCTTGGAACAGGAGCTTTGCCAGTTTAACCATATGAATGTCCATTCTGTGCAGCTGAAGAAATTATGTACAGATGGGATCCATCTTAACAGAGGCTTTTATTCACAGGGCAGGTTTCTCTGCCGTGTATCTTGGGTCACATTCCAGCTTGCATAGCCATATCAACCAAATACATCCACAGAACCAGACTAATGTCTGAGCAGACACCAGACACAGAGAGGCTCTGCCTCTGCTGCTGTGAGCAGCATGACTTCTTTGTACAGCACTGCGGCCCCCTTGGAAACATGAAACTCAGAGTCATGGCAACAAACACACCTTTTCTCATATGGCATCCTTCACAAGGATTCAAGTATGTGATACCATTTCCAGGGTGCTGCCAGGTGCTGTGGAGAAATCATGGCAGAACAGCAAGATCCTAAGAAAGATCATCCAGTCTTCAGTGATTTGAGAGGCAGCCATAGGAATAGCTGTGGTGGCTACAGCTACAGAAGGGTACAGAAAATAGACCAGCCAAACAGTAGTAACTTTTATTGATTTTGGTGTGTCATTTTTCCTCCTGGAGCTGTAGTGGTGGAGTCCCAAGGGGAGAGCTCGCCTCCACATCCATGGGCAGCTTTCCACCACTGCACGCTGCAGCATGGACCCTTCTCCAGTCCTGACTCATCTCCTAGCTTCTTCCATTCATCAGTAGGCTGTAGCATTCTGACCCTATATTGCACTGTCAAGGGGCTTTTGTAAGAGAAGGCAGGGAGGCACATACCTCAGAGCTGCTGTCCCGCTCTTGCCTCAGCTTCTGACTCCATACATACACTTTCCTGGGGCTGAGTGATCACCTAAGCCAATGGGATGGCCAAATCCCAGATAATCTGTTTGTTCAACAACCTGATCTTGACAAGAAAAATGTAACACTGATCAAAGCCGCAGAGCAAACTTTTGGGCACAATCCAGCAACATGCATCAATAAACTCTTCCCCCTGCTTCTCTTTTTTTTTGACGTACGTTCAGCATTCAAGTCAGTAGTGCCTTAGAACATCTCGCTAGCTGCCCACGCTCAAAATCAGAGCAGCAACAACAACAAAAGGAAATAGATAGAGGGATGACTTAAGTGAGTTTGGAAATCACTTCTGACATGAAATACTCCTTTAGTCACAGGCACAAAAAAGCATCAAAATTCCCGGCCTCTGATGTAAACAGCAGAAAGAAAAAGTCATCTAGAAGGACAGGATGATTCATGCTGAGGACCTGACTTGTAATATTCATCAGTGTTGAAATTGCCTCTGCAAGATGACTACATGTGAAAGCAGCACCAGCGAAATCCCGGCTTCTGCCATGAGAAGTATCATTAATGGCAAAGCAGTGCGGTGAGACTCCAGTACCACAACCCTTGCTGGGGTGAGTAATGATAAGTCATCCAACCGGTCCCAGCTAAAACAGCAGCGTCATTCAGGTAAGACTGCTTTATGTAAGGGCAGCAGCAGCAGACTGGAGCATGCTCAGGCTTTGCAGCCCTCTTCAATAGCAAAACAGAAGGTTTTTTTCTCTGTATTGCAAAAACCCCTTCCAAGGGCTTCCTTACAGAGCTGCTTCTTGAGTTAAGCACATGAAGAAGACTGGAAAATTCAGCCAGTCTTTCCATTTATGTTAATCATCCTGACCCAAGCAGTAACAGGGCACAAAAGGCTGTGCTGACTTTATGCATTGTTAGGAGATACTTTCCCCAGCATATTTGAATCCGTTTGCTCAATCTTCCAGGCCTTCACCCATGAATATTAAGTTCCTTGATCACTATGCATTAGGAGTCATCTTTGCACCATCTGTTTGTATTTGTCATCTAACCCTTGTAAATAATAAAATGTACTTTGTTCTCGAGTTCATGGATCCTGGCAGGACAACAATTACTGTGGAGGAAAAGTACTGTGTGAAACTATTGGCAGTGGCAGGTCTCTGCTTTAGCTCCCCATCTTGCCGCTCTACAGTAATTAAACGAAAGTCAGAACCTGCCCAAAGAGTGATGCTTAGCCTCCATGGCTTCCTTGAAGGCCCAGAAGAGATGATGGTGGGGGTCTACATCCCTTCTAAAAGAAGGCAATGACAGAAGTGAAGGCAGGCTGCACTTCAGGAGAGCAACCTTTCTGAACTCCAGGCATGCCAACTGCCTTGCTCAGATGAAAATGTAACTGGGCTCAGCTGGAGAAGCAGTGGCTGCTTAATGGAGTGATCTGGGCAGCCGGCCTGGGCAAACTCTCTAAGGGGTACTGGCAGAGAGGAAACAACTGAGAAAAAAAAAACAGGTAAGTGAGCAGATACACAAAGTCGCTCTCACACCTGGGAGTGCCTCTACAGAAGTGAAATAGTCACCCATCAGCTGAGAGGTAAAGTTCAGGGAAGGCCAGGCAAATATCAAGGGAACCATTGATAAAGTACAGTTGTTACGATACGAAATTAATCCTTAGAGGGAGCTCTGCTTAAAAATTTTATTAGATCATGCAATGAGGACAGATCTGCCACATATTACTGAGGTTCAATTTCAACTTTATCAACACAGATAAATCTGCGCTTTCCCCAGGAGAGTGGTCCTGTGAATAAGATGGAAGATGCTCCATGTCTGAAGACCTCTGTAAACAACAAAAGCCAGCTGGCGAGCACACCCCCCAGGCACGGTATCTTTCCAGAGATGGTCAGAGACATACCTCTCGGCAGACTCATGATGATTTACAGTGCCTGAGGATTTGCCTTTCTGTGTTCTTATAAATTAACCTGTATACCAGGCGACTATCAGTAAGTGCTCACATTGTTGCCATCTAGTTAAAACCTAATGTAACTGGTTGAAGAAGGGACTGTTTCATAGATTAAATAGAACCGTATTATTTCTGTCCAACTTGTTGGTAGCAATAAATTTAGGCAAGAAAATGGTTGCCAAATATTTGTTTAACTGGAAGAGTTATCTAGGCTCAGACAAGAAACCACTTGCCATTCTGCTTGGCCCTGCAAATATCCCACAGTAGGAGGTTACCTATAAAGTGATAGACAATATATCTTGTTAATTGCTAGAGCATGATGACCTTAGACTTTGCCCAGGTATTTAATAACACCATCTGCTGTCTAGGTCTGCAATACTATTATTTTTACATGAGGATTACTCTTCTTGCTTCACAAACAAAGCTGTAATAGCAATGCTAAAGGAGAGCAGAGCAGCATGGTATTTAAACCCAGCTGTCCAAGTAAAACATACAGGAGGTGCAGCTCACCCAAAAAAATCCCAGACGCATTGTCTTGAATCTGGAAATCCCAATGTGCTGAAGGCTGAGGGGCTGTGATCTAGCCTGGTGGACAGCACTTGGGAAAAACTCTTGTGTCTTGCCCGAGCAAGGGCCAGGAGTGAAATCCACCCTTGTGCAGGCTGCCAGCCACTTCGCTTTTTCTGTCACCATTGTTGCTTCCTTCCCCAAAACAACAGCAATGTTCCAAAGTCCGACATTTAGAAATTGCTGCACCTTCAGATCTTTTTCTCATTGATTACGTGCATTTAGCACCAAATAATAACACTTATCTGGCTTTATATCTATAAGGGGTCCAATCCTTTTCTTGCTGACAGTGATGTGATTTTTGGCTTTGGCTTCATAGGGAATTAGGGAAGGGAAGAAAACAGTGAATTTCTCCATGCAGCTGGTGTCTTCTGATCAGTCTTTCCACTGCCTCGTGCAGCTCAGGGTTTCATGTAAAGCCATTCCTGGTGTGCTGGGAACCTGAGCCTACTGGATTCAGTGACAAAAATTCTAACAACTGAGATGAGTCAGTTTCTCACTCTAGAATGATGCAATTTTTGTGCAAATAGTCTTTTCTTCCTAATAGAGAAGCTGAAACCTGGTAGCTGGTGAGCTGCCAGATTATGGAGGAAGCATTGGAGGTGTGGACACCAAAGTTCTCCAAAAAACAAGGCAAACAGAAAGAGCCAAGAGAATACTTTAAATTAAAAAATACATATGCACTGAGGATTTTAAAAATGTTTTAATTTTATACTGCTTATTGGTGCGTGTCACTCTAGTGTATGAGGGATAAAAGGATCATGAATTCCCTACACCCTCCAGCCTTACTCCTGTATCAGCCCCAAGAGAAGAAGTGCTTTACTTGGCACTCTGTTGCAACACAGAGGTCAAATATGAAACCAAACATATGAATGTAATTAGGAGGGTATGTAAAATATGGGAGCTGGATGTCTTAACAGTGTCCGAAGCAGGCATGTCTTGACATGCTGTTGGTTAAAGAGGATTTTAAGTATTCCAGTCTGTCGGACGGTGTATCTGGTTACATCTGAAGGGTTTCTTAGTCTTTTGCTCATATGATTTTTCTCATATTTCATGTGTGGAAGTTTGATTCTGAAAACCTAGCAGGAAGAAACATTCATCTGTTTTTGAAGTACATGAAACAATACCTTTTTGTTACCAATGCTAGTTTTGGAAGAAGATGTGAAGAAGTTGAGATTCTTCCCATACTTGCCTTGTACCAATTCTAAGGCAAATATGTTATGGATATTTAAATATGCCACCTGAAGGTGCATAGAGCACATTGTGATGTTTTTTTTTCATTATTTGTAAACAGAGAAACTGGTATTTTCATATCGTAAGGTTGAGTGGGGGGGTTCTTTCTGTTTTGGTTTTTTTTTGTCTTTTGTTTGTTTGGTTTGGTTTGGTTTATGTTGTTTTGGGTTTGCATTTTTTGTTTGGTTGCTTGGGTTTTTTTGGTTGTTTTATTTTTTTTGGTTTGTTTTTTGTTTTGCTTTGCTTTCACAAATGACATGGGAATGGCTAAAATCCATGCCAAAAGTATTTACAAAAATCTATCTCTGCCCTTTGCCTGCAATTTGCATTTTCTTTTAAATCTTTCCAAGTGAAGCAATAGGCAAAACCCCCGGCAACTAGAAGCATGTGCAAGGATGCAGAAAGCTTTAGAATACACTTCCACACCCTGCTGACCTATTCATCAAAAAGTCTGCCAAAAC
Organism: Todiramphus chloris collaris; assembly: GCA_025345505.1. Classification (NCBI taxonomy): domain Eukaryota; kingdom Metazoa; phylum Chordata; class Aves; order Coraciiformes; family Alcedinidae; genus Todiramphus; species Todiramphus chloris. The sequence continues at coordinate 11,756,778 of JANVCC010000020.1, read as the reverse complement.
ACGTAACTCTTGATATAAAACAAAATTCAGAAGAAAGAAGCTCGCTTGCATTAACCTACTTCTTTCCAGGTTACATGCCACTGCAGGCTCTCCCAGCGGAAGAGGAGCTGTGCCCATTACGTGACTTTTCTGACATCTCTGAGAGTTTATCAGCAGAGGAGGGCACCAGTGGGAGTGACCCTCCTTCAGCGCCTGTGCTGGGTTGAGCTGGGACTCTGAGCTGAGCCAAGCAGATATGATGGTCCTCTGGATGAGGCAGTGATGACCTGTCAGCTGCACAGGCTCCTGACCTCACGTTAACTGGTGCTGTGCATGATCACCTTAGGCCAATTGCCTTCCTGATGCAAATTCAGTGACTTAGTGGAACTGCTCCTGTTCGTGAACTGCTGTCCATTGGTTTCCTGAGATCAGGAGTGGGGAGTGATATTAAGTTTAGATGTGCCTGACTCCCTCTTCTCCCAGATCTCTCTCCATTTGAAACACCATCCTGGTTCAGGAGCATCATGGAAATTCAAGCTGAGGTTCCTACCATCCCAGAAAGTGTTTATGGAGCCACGAATTTGACAGCAATGGCTTCAAATCAAACAGAGTCTCCCAAACTGAAGTAGACATGGGAGTATCTTCCTTGCCTGATACCTGCGTCCCATGTGCTGGTTTTCCAGATTTTAAACCAAACCCCCATTTTATATTCTGTGAGAACACACATAAATGTTTGCATGTGCATGCACACACACACACATTTATAAAAGAGTATGTTATGTATTGTACCAATTATAAGCTAGGCCCAATGAGAACAACAAAGAAAAAATCATGACGGTAGTTAAATGCTTTTATAAGACTACTGAGCCATAAGGACATCCCTCTGCACTGAAGAAGAGGAATGCTGTGCAGAGGTTTCCCCATGTTATCGTTATTGGTGATGGAGGCAGGGTTGCCATCACATTCTGCAGGAGGTGGAGCCCAGTTCTCAAGCTCCTCAGGCCCTGGTAGGAAATCAGACCCACCTCCGGAGTGGCCCTGTGTCCCTAGGAAGCCCAGATGGCCCATGTGTCCCTTCCTCCTCACCAGTGTGCCCTCTGGCAGTTTGGGGAGGGGTGGCACAGCTGGCAGCAGGTGATGGGATGGGTGTGGGTGCATCATGAGGGTCTCCTTTGGCAGATGCAAACTGATGGTGCTGCTAAGTTCCCTCCCTGTCCACCCATCCTGATCTGCTTCCTTTTTCCCCAGAAGCACCCCCAGAGCAGGAAGATGGGGTTACTGGGGCAGGTTTAGCTGTGCTGCAGCCGTTGTCACTGCTAAGTTTGCTCCAGAGGCAGGACCAAGCAGCCATGGTGGAGGAGAGCAGGACCACTTCTTCTGGTGGCAGTGTCAGTTCAATATGCCTGCCAAGGCACAGCCACAGATGTACTGCATGCTCTCCTCTGGTAGCTCACCCACATTCAAGGCCATCTGGATCAAAGACAGGATGAGATGGTGCACAGGAGACCAGGGCCAAGCTACTTTCTTCAAGCATGATGCTCTGGGGCGGTGATTTGGCCTGCTATTATGTAACATTTAACAAAAGCTGTATAACAAAACTATTTTAAGTAAGAATGTTAATTGAAGGCTGAGTCAGGCTGCAGCTAGCACAGAGATGTTTTTGAGAGGCTCATACCCTTTTTCATTTGGTCTGTATTCCTTCCGCTTAATTACAATGTGTGCGGAACAGCAGTTAGCAATAATAGTAACTGGCAGAGTGAAAATGGATGATGAAGGTGACTGTAACTTGCTTCTGGATCAGCCATTGAAACCTATCCCATATCTGTGATATCCAGAAGTTACTCACCTATAAGTTTGCACAGCACATATAGGAAGTTTTACCTGACTCACGGGCCATGTGTCCACCAAGGACAGACAGAGGAGTCCTTGTCAGCACTAGGCAACGAATCCTTGCTGAATTCTGTGCCGGTGTGATTTTCCCCTCTTGTTGCACATGGAGGGTTAAAGGAGGTGTGGACATGTCTGACCATGCCTCAGCAAGCTGCCATGGGGTGCCATGGGGTCCAACACAAAATGACAGTAGTGTCCTCCATTACAGCTTCCACTGGCATAGCCTCTAAAGGATTCTCCATCCAAGTAGACCATGAAGAAAAGGGGCAGCTGCTTGGTGCTCCTGATCATGACGGACTGCATGTTGAAACTGTGGTGAGACATGTTAGGGAGAAGATTGTTGAGGGACACCTGTATGGCACATTCCAAGTGCATGCGTGAGACTCCTGAATCAGCAGCAAGTGGCAGCTTCGCAAGCAGCCTCTGCAGCCGTCCCAACAAGCTCACCAGCACAGCCATTCCTCAGGCATGACGAGAGGACTTCGGCAGGTCCCATTACAAAGATGACTGATTCTCAGTCCCTCATCCCATCCCATTTGGAAGACTAAGTGATACACAAGTCCCAGCCTTTGGCAAGTTCCTTTAATGACTGAAATTCAAAGGAGGAGACTGAGTTTAATTGCCAGGTCCAGCACAAGTCTACCAGTTACTAATGTTGCTGGTGTTCTTTTTATCAAATATGAACTCAACCATACTTCCTAATAGGTACCTCCTTCTGGAGCTCAGCATGAGCAGAAGGGATGTAGGTGCCTGGAAAAGAGATGTGCGTGAATTTTTTGCCTGAAAGTACAAGTGGATGGGACAAAGTTAATGCAATGCAGCTCTGCTGTTTAAGTTTACAAATGCATCATTAATGCCTAAGCTTGTAAGTACCGCTCCTCACCATTGCTACACAGCAGTACACTACACATATGACAGTATGTACAAGAAGATAAAAATACCCTCTTTTACTTGTTTTTACTTACCGTATTAGAGACCGGTAAGCAAAAAGCTCAGGTAAGGCTAGGGGCTGAAGCACAGAGAAGAGCATTTCTCCCTGCTCTGACTGCCCAGAATGCTCCCCGAGGGGCTTCCTGCAGAGAAGGGGCACTGCCTGGGCATCAGGAGGAGAGAAAGGGAGACAAATGAGAGACGGTGCCAGGGGGGCCAGAAACAAATTTCATTTGCATTTTGTGGTTTCTCACATTTGGGCAAACTTCCATCAACTCTTGTTACGTTGCAGAATGGAAATAATGTAGCTGCAACGACTAGCAGATATGCAGGGACACCAACCATATCTCAACGTGCCTACAACAAACCAAGGCTGCAGCTTAAGGCACTGGCTTTCTGCCTTTGCATGCCAATGCCTGAAATGCCTCCTGAAGGAAGAGTGGTCTGTTTCAAGAGACTATCCTGTAGCAGCTGCACATTGTTTTATATGTTGTAGTGTTTCCCCTAAAGAGCAGCCCCCCTGACGTGGGGGGATAGGGGAGCATGGGCAGGAAGGGCACCAGCACGGTGTGTCTTGCTACCCAGATAGGGAAGTGCCAGTGTTTGGTAACTATAAAAACCTAGCAACTGCTAGGTAATCATAGAAGGGATCCATCTCCCTTTTCTAGTTCTTCAGGTCTCTTAGAACTAGCTGATCTTCGCATAGGCCAAACGCATCAGCACCTGCTCCCCAGAGACCCCAGCCGCTTTAGGCACCTACGTGCCTAGAGGACAAGGGAGGAGGACAAGACAACCACTGGGTGAGCAGAAAAGTAGGACTGCAAAACCACCAGCACTGGCAGGAAACTTTGAGGTCAGAAGCAGCAAAGACTACCTTCAGCTGGGCTGCCTCCTTTCCAGTGGTGGTCCTGTCCTGCCTCTAAGTGTGGGGCCAGCAGCTGCCAAGGCAGGGAGGCCTTTAGGGACAGCTAGCTCTTCTGGCAGGCCCAGGAGGTGACTTGCCAGCTGGAGCTGTCAGCGAGCGTCAGTTTGATGCTTTGGAGGGACATTTTGGTAATGCAGGAACTCCCACGCTGGAAACAGCTTTAATAGCTCTGGCCCAGGCTTTGAGAAGGTCTGGGCCTCAGCTTTGACTTTTATTTTGTGTGAGGACCTTCCTGCCAACTCCCCCAAACAGGGAAAAAGCGTTTCCCAGCCCAAACTCCCTAGGCCAACCAAGAAACCCCTTGGCACACCCTCCCTAGGGCTCCTCTGCTTGCTTTGCTCAGCCCTTCCACCACGCAGAAAGGGACTCTCTGTCCGTTCTTTGCAGCTAGTCAGTGCTTAACACACTGCATCAATGTGGGGTCAAGGGGATGAAGAGCAGACAAGGAATAAAACTCTCCGGGGGCGTAAACAGAAGGAGTTTTAAAGCTCTCCATAATTTTTTCAACAGACTATCTGTTTCTGCTCTTATTTTCCTGTGAAGTCGTTGCCCCTGTCCAATTTTCAGAGGGTACTTGGAAGCCCGTCGACTCCAGCGCAGAAAGCAGGGAGCAGAGCTGGCGAAGTGTCGCGGAGGGGTCACGGCTTCCCAGGCTTCCTGTTTATTTTGGGAAGGGGTCACTCGGCCAGCTGGTCGCTCTGCATACGCCCCGGGAAGCCCCCAGCCGCTGCATTCCTACCCTCCCTTGCCCGTGGCCGCAGACAATTGCCGACTGTGGCTTGCAATGCAGAGCTCCAAGGCGGGGTGTAAATGGGATAACCCGACATGCCTATTTACCCGGCCTGGGGATAAGGGGCGGAAGGTTTTCCACATCAATTGCCCTTTCTTCTGGCATCTGGAAGTATCTCTCTGAAGTTTTTACTTCTCTTTGGAGGGTAGTAACCTCTGAATGTCTCAAGTATTTTCATGATCTTTTTCTCAAAGTTTTTTTTTTCTACAGGAAAAAAGGGTGTAAAGTCAACTGCTTGGTTAAAAACAGAGTTGTTTCCTTTTTTAAAGAAAGCATGCAATTTTTGCTCCAAACCGCCTAGGGCAGAGCCCACCAATGGAGCAGGAGCTGTAGCACCCAGGCTCTTGCTAACACTGCATTTCCCTGGTAATAGCCCTGCCCAGGTAGAGCAACAGCATATGTATCATCTCCATATTTTGGGAGATACCCTTGAACTAATGGCACACCAGCGTTCTGCTGCTGCTTCCTAGGCAGGTTCTGTTTAGGTGGCTTACAGCTCTTCAGAAGTTCACACCGAAGAGTGATGTTCGACACTGCTGTCTTCAAGGAGTTAATAAAAGCCCCCCATCTATGGCAAAAGGCAGACACTGAGTAGCTCCTCCTCACTCCTCTGGCACGTCCTGCCTCACAGGGAGCTAGTCCAGTGACCTCCCTCCAGCCTCGGTGGAGTATTTTTCCACCAGTGACTCTGTCAGCTCCTGCCATCAGCAGTCAGCTCCAGCCATCAGCAGACAGCTCCAGCCTGCAGGGCAGGGCAGCAGTCAGCACACCGCTGATGAGCGGCTCTTGGGAAGCGTGCTCTCGTCCTCTGAGCACATAAGTGCACATGGCTTTGCATTCATAGTGATGCTCATGTGAATAAAGTTATAAGTGGTTGTAAACATCGGCAGGATCGGTGGCTTACCATGAGCCTGTCCAAAGCCTATTTATGTCAACAGGCTGTGCCTGATGATACTCTAGTTTGCATCGGTGTCTTTTTTATTTTTTTTCTCTATGACACTAAATAAAACAGTTGGATGAGGATTTTTCTCTTTTTAGTGTGCCATGAGGCTGGCTTTGGGACCAGCATCAGCGTGAAAGCAGGACATCATCCGAACTGCTGTTTAAACCCATATATAAAAGGTGGTGGTGATTTACTTTCAAAATGATGGATTGTTTTAAATGAAAAGTTTCAGTGTTTCTAAAATGGCTACCAGGAGCTCACTCTTACAGGCAGACATGAGCAGCTGCCTACAAACAAGATGTGGCGGTTGCATCAGGGGCTTTTGAGCTGTTGGCAAAACTCACATAATCCTCACCTAGGCAAGAAGCACACTGAAACCCAGGCACATGCAGCATTCTGGAAAATCCTCTGGAGCAACCTGCCATCTCCAGTAGGAATGAAAACAGCAGAGAGGAGGCACTGGCCCGGTGGAGGCTGTAATGTGCTGTCAGCTTTCTGCAGGTTGAGCTGGCAGGTCTTGCTTTCAGCCACAATGGCACTGCTTCGATGGGCTTCTTGACCCTAAATCACCTGCATCTGACCAAATCCAAAACTTCAAGGACTATTCCCAGCCTCTCCCCAATCAGTTCTGGGAGAGTAGCCTCCATAATTTGTTACAGATCAAAGGAGGTGCGGTAGCACCCTCCACCATAACCATTCTTCACATCTTGGCTCTGGCCATTTTGCTACTACCCTGGAGCACTTATCCCTCAACAGAAGGATGGAAATAAGAGCCATGGAGAAAGTGGTGCAGATCTGCAGCACGGGAAGGATGTGGGGCAGTCCTTGACTGGGAAGGAAAGGGGAATGCTGAGGGCATAGAGAAGCAGGTAGGGAGCACTGGTTTGGACACAGCAGGAAAGGCAGGCCCCATAGAGGATGGGTACGTGGGTGAAGTACATGCTAGGGGCACAGCTCTGGGGCAAGGGGCCATGTGTGATCACTGCCACCAGTGCAGAGGAAAAGCAGAAAGGGAAGCAGGACCCTGCAGGGAAGGAGAAGAGAAACCAAACAAGATCTCAGTGTGGTCCAGTGCGAAACGCCAAAAAACATGGGATGGGAAGGGGCTTGACACAGTGTAGATGTGGGGGTGTCAGCCAGAGTTCATCTTGAAGAGCTTCCCTGTTCTGAACTCTCCTCTGCCTTCCTTCTTTCAATGATGACATTGGGTACAACCGGGACAAAGCAAAGACCTCCTGGGTCTTTGCTGCTGGGGCCCCCACTCAAGCCACCATGGTGCTCCTTGGCCAGGCACTGCCCTAGACCTGCATGGCCCCCAAGCCCCATGAAGTGTCCTCCAGCAGTTGCTGCTCCTATCTATAGCGTTGGCATGTCATAACAAGGGGTGTTTCACAGCGATCGGGCACAAAAGGATGGTTTCTGTTTCGAAAGAAAAAAGGAACAAGAAACAAATGCATTATCTGTTCCATTCCTGTGCAGTTACTGCTGTAACAGTCAGTAGCTTTGAAGGCTTTTTTTTTTTTTTTTGATTTGATACATAAACCACATTTCCTATGTAGCACTGCTACTATTTTTTTATCAGCTTTTTGACATTGAGCTTCGTGACACAGGTGTTTTTTTTGCCTTTTCCACCAGAATGAATTCAAAGGCAGCAAATGCAGCAAAAACAGACTATCGCTCATCTCGACTTTTCCAAGCAGCTAGTTTTCATTAGAAATAAAGGAAAATAAATACCAATCACATTTTCTGTCCTGCAGTTAAAAGCCTGCCACAGCTGAAAGCTTTGCTTTCTTCTTCCCCTGCAGCCTCACTCAGCTAGCACTCCAGCTCTGCTCATGATCTGAAATGTGCAAACACACTGTTTCTTGGCTTTCCACCAGTATATATAAATATATGTAATTTTTTCCTTCGGAGAACCTGGAGGCTAAAGCAAGAGGGCAAAGGAGTACGTGACTAAAACATCCAAACTTCCTCTTTCATAAGCCATCACATGATGAAGTGCAATTACAATTCCTGCCTTGTCCCTGCCAATTGCAGGCGCATTGCCTCACCCGAGAAACCCGGCTTCGTGTGTGTGTGTGTGTGTGTGTGTGTGTGTAGGCAGCAATCGGTGCAGCCGGCTTGGCGAGGCTCCAGGTTCGGGCTGGAGAAAGAGGGCAGTGGGTGGAAGACGAAAACAAAGATCTGTTTACTTAGCATGCATGGATAAAGCGTCTTTCCAGCCGGGGGAGGGAACGAGGGAAAAGAAACAGCTTTAAAGGACTTTGATGCAATGTGAAGAGTGCTGCTCGGGAAAAGCGAGCCGATGTTAACCCTTGGCTCTCCGGGGGCAAGCCGGGGCCGCGGCAGGGCCGGGCTGTCCCCTTAACCTTCCGCCCTCCCCGGCCGGCTGTTGCAAAGCGGGTACCCGCCGTGAGGGCTCCAGGAGTAGCTCCCAGGGCGCCGCCCGGACATGCGGGGCTGCATCAGGGGCTGGGTCGCGTTTTTGTTAACAGCCCGGCGCCTTCAGTACGCCCAGGCGGGCGTGCAGTTGCAAAGTCACCCAACCTGGCAGTGTGGGCCGGCGCTAGGAGCCAGCGCCAAGACGAGGAGGGCAGGGAAGGGTGAGACAAGCTCCCCCCAGCCCCCGGGGGCAAACGGGCGGCAGAGGCACCCAGTCCCCGGCCCCGGCGGGCAGCGCTGGAGGAAGCTTGGGGGTAGCGAGGAGCGGCTGCTGCCCCCGCACCTTGCCTGACCCCCCCCGCACCTGGCCGAGGAAGGGCCACGGGGAGGCGGCGCTTAGCGCAGGGCCGACCAGGCGGCTGTGCCGCCGGCCCGCAGCGCCCCGTCCGCGCCGTCGGGCGGCTGCCAGCCGCGGGGAAGCACCTCCCGGCGGCGGCGGCTGCGGACGTCAGAGCTTCCCCGGCCCCGGCCCCGGCCCCGGCCGGCCCCCGCCTCCCGCCCTCCTTCCCTCCCTCCCCTGTAACCTACATAACGCCGTGGGAAGGGCGGCCCGAGCACGGGCGTCGGGGGGAGCAGCCTCCGCCGTGTTTACCCTGCCCGGGAGGTCGCGTGCAGCCGGCCGTACGTGCTGGGATGCGCCCGGTGAGGGCTTGCTTCATCTCCCGTGGCAAACGGGAAGAGCAAACACCCTCTTTTCCTCCCTCGCTTGCCCCCACCCCTGTGTTTTGGTGTGGATGGAGGCGGCGGATGAGAGATTCGCAGCGTGGAAGGGGGACGGGGAAAGATGTCTGCAGGTTTTTCTTTTTTTTGGGGGTGGAGACGGCGTTTGCTTAGTCTGTGTGAATGTTGCTAATCTGCATTAGAGAACCGCTGGTTTGTGGTTGAAAAGTACAGGAAATCTAGAACGTCCTATTTCCTGTGCACAATGACAACAGTTTAAAAAAAAAAAAAAAAAAAAAGATAGGTAATCGTTGCATTTATTTATAATGGTGCCTCCTGCCCCTGCGGGGAGAACAAAGCCGGGCAGCGGCGCGGGAGGGCGCCGGCCCCTGCCCGGAGGTGGCGCTGACTGCCCCGCGGGGAGGGTAAGGGGGGAGCCCACAGCCGCGGGGCGCGCCCGGGGCACCGCGCTGTGCCCAAGGTCACCGGCCAAGCGGGGCGGAGGTACGGCGAACGCCGTACTGCGGGATGCGACCCGGGTGGCACGTTTCGGCAAAGTCCCTCGGCGGCAGAGGAGACACTAATAAAAACAACAACAATAATAAAAATAACAGAAAAGAAGGAGGGAGCAGCAGTGCACCCCCGCCCCTCGCCTTGTCCCTCTCCGCTCCGACAGGCCTCCCCGAGGGCGAGACGGGGCGGGGGCGCGGCGGCCCCCCGGCGGCAGGAGGAACTCCCGCTGCCGGTGGCGTTGGCGCGGGCAGGGGCCGGGGCCGGGATCGCAGCGGCGGTGGCGGCGGCGGGGCGGGGGCGCCCATCGCGCAGGCGCGGCCGGCACTGTCGAAGAATCGAGGCGGCGGCGCGCAGAGGCGGCGGTGGCGGC
>JANVCC010000020.1:11691441-11739605 GCA_025345505.1 Todiramphus chloris collaris | reverse complement strand
CCTTTCTTTTTGTTTAAATGCCAAATACACTTTCTGACATTGTAAAGATTGCCTTACTGTCTGTGATTCCTTATTCCTGGCCCCTGTCCTGTAGAGCTGGTCGCATGCAGGCTTGGTCTGAGGCGGTTGGGGAGAAAGAGTGGCTAGCCAAGGTGGGGATGCCCTTTGCCATCCCACCGGCCAGGCGAGCTTAGGGAGCAGGAGGGCTTTCTCCCAGAAACGCGCGGCTCGTGTTGCGATGGCAGATCCGCCAGATCCTGTCCCAAATTCCTCTGTGTTTCTCAAGGGAAGTTGCCTCCAGAGTAGGATGTGGAGAGCTGTCCGAGAGGCGCTGTTGAGTTAGGGATTTCTGGGTTTGTTTGTGTTTGGTTTGGTGGTTGGTTTTTTTTGTTGTGCTTTTTTTTTTTTTTGGGGGGGGGGGGGGTTGGTTTTTTTTTTGTTTAAGGCAAAGTTGACCGCAGTTCAACGTCATCGGTTGTAAGATGACAAAACTGCACTTATTCACCAATTACGTACCATAACGTAGAATTTTGATAACAAACTTAATTATACGATTGGTGAAGGTGCCAACGTAACACTGCCATCTCCGAAGGTCTTCAGTGTCACTTCTAGGGCTTTTGTGTCTTTGAACAAAGCTGGGGAGGTGGGGGAAGAGACTGAATATTTTTTTTTTTTTTTTTCTAATTTTACTTTAATTTTCAGATAGTGCAGGTGGACTTTTGAGTTTGCTTATCAGTCTCCTCTAGTGCTGTTGCTATTGTTACTATCACTGACCCGGTATTTCCAAGTAGTGTCAGGTACGGTGTGGTACAGTGACAGCGGTGACTGAGGCTCTGCCAGATTGCCCGCGGGCATATCAGTGACAGCCCAAATGTGGGTGGAGGAAACCTGTAATTTCCTTATTACGTGTGCTTGAAACAAACCTACTGCTATTCTTTGAAAATGAAAATATAAACTGGTTGAAATGAAAGCAATTAGGGCTGCACTTAATGGCCCTGGCCCTGCCTTTTAAGCTACTTTGGAGAACTCTTTTGTAAAGCCACTTCTTTTGATCACGCTTCTGCATCACCAAGCAGACTTCTAAAATCAATAAATCATTGGTTACTAGAAATAGTTCGAGTCTTATAGTGATGTTTTTGTGCTGTTTATAGTTCGTTGGCAATGCTGCAGCTGTACGACCCCTTCTTTTGAGGTGTTTATAACTCGGTTATGAGCGGTTGTTTCTGAGCAAAAGGGTGGCGAGGTCGTCCCTTCCCAGGGATGGGCTAATAAACACTTTCAGTATTGGAGGAGGAGGAGGAAAAATCTGTTCAGCTGACTATAATTTGAAGAATTTTGGGTGCTTTTCAGTCAACTGTTCTTATTGTGCTAATGTTCAGACTGCAATTTAATGCAGAGTAGATCTTCTTTGGAAGACTACTTTTTTTTCCTTTTTTTTTTTTTTTTAAAGGTCATTATTAGTATTTGAAAATCAGAACTGCACATGCACAGTAATTTTTTATGAAGTGTTTAATGAGCACACCCACTACATTGTGTTCCATATTACAGGTCAATGTAATATTAGATAAGACTTGCATGATAAACAAATTCATTGAGTCAATATTACGCTTTAAAACTTATACCTATAGTCAAGATTGGTGTCTTATGTAAACACATTTAGCCAATTTGAAGAAAACGCACATTATATATATATACATACCTATATATATACCTATATATAAAAAAACCAACAACTGTAAAGGATTCTTTGGAACCACTATGATCTGTGTAAATGTGTATTTAGGCACTTTATTAAAAAAAATGGATTTTGAGCTGATAGATGGTAACAAGTTCTTCAAAGTTGCTTGGCATAATACCTTACATGGGTTGAAGCTCACATTTTTCGATTAAGGTGATCTCCCTCCTCTTAAAAAAGAAGCAAAACCCAAATCCCAAAGCCTCCCTAAAAAGGCCCACCTTTTGTGTTATTAAGTGGCCCAGCTCCGAGCCTGCTGCGGGCAAGACCTCCCGACAAAGCATACCTGTGTTTTGGGGCCAAGGGACCATAGTGTGACTGGGCGGAGAGGCCCGTAAGGAAGCACACCTTCCTCCTCCTCCCTGTCGGCTGCCCTGCTCCTGCAGCTCTGTGACTATTGGAGAGCATGGAAACTCCCCAGCTGGTGATGCCAGGTGGTGGCCTGGGAACAGCGTCATTGGAAAAGAGATGGCTCCCAGTGGCTATGTTCACTCGGCTGACATTAAGCCCCCAAGACCCGAGCCAAGTCTAATCTGCACTGTAAAACTTCAGAACTGCAAAAGAAAACAAACAAACAAAAAAGGCATAAAATTAAAATCTGAGGGTGTTCCTACATAGCTCATTTTTCTCACGTTCAATGTTGCTTTTTTCCTTTTGCTTGCTTTACTGAGTTACTATAATGCGCTAGTGGATTCTCCCTTATACCAGTTTACTACTTCCTGGGCTACAAGCTTTTTTCCTCTCTTTTTTTTTTCTTTTTTTTTAATTATTTTGAAGTGCTTTAGCTGCAACAGTGCTACTGTTAATATTCCTTTTTAAACTTTTTAAAAGGTGATATTGTAATTTCTGTAGTATTAAAAGTGTTTTAATGAAGAATGTGTGATTTTTATTTTTCAAACCCATTCCCATCGCTTTTTTTCCAGAGATGTTTTTTCCTGGCAGATCACCTGCACAGTGCTTATGTTCATAGCTGCTGAACTTACCTGTTGCTATTTTTACTTTTAAATTTTTTTTTTAATTTTACTTCTGGCACCAAGTATAAAGAAACTAGGAGCTTTCAATAATTCTTGCACTTTTTTTTGTGTATGAAAAAAGAAAGCTTGAGAAAAAGCTATAGTTGCCCAAGTGCAGTATTTTTTTTTTATTATTATTTTTTTTCTGACACTTGTAAACAGGCGGCAGCGTGGGGTAAGGGGCTGTGTGGAGCTTGGGGGTGCTGCCCTGTGCCTGGTTCCCGGGGGGCAGGAAAGGCACAGCACAAGGCCGGCTTTGACCGCCTTTGCGGTGGCCTCAGAAAACCTGGTATGTTTGGGAGCTCTCTTTTTAGATGTGCTGTAAACCAGGCCATGGCAACCGCGTGTTTTTATGAACTAGCATTTAGGCAAAGGGTATAAATACATTTGAGAGTGCTCTCTAGTGGCTTGTTATGTCAACAGAGCCCCTGGATCCTTTCCTTCTGCGCCCAGGCCAAACTCTGCTCGTCCGTACTGCTGGTGGGGCAGTCGCTCTCAGCGGGATGGGATGGGATGGGATGGGATGGGATGGGATGGGATGGGATGGATGGGAAGGGATGGGAAGGGATGGATGGGAATGGATGGGATACTGCTCTGAGGAGACCCAGCCACTTGCTCGCCCTCCGAGGGCTATGGCTTGCCTGCATCATGGCACCTGTCCTGCCGGTTACACCCGCTTCCCATGTCTAATTTGCCCTCAAAGAGGCATGGGACACCCTGTGTGGTGTGCGGAGTGTTATGACACAGCAGCAGTTCCCACATGAACACAGCCTCTCCTTGGGTGGGTGGAGAAAACACTGGACCATGTGGAAATTAATGGCACCAGGAGTAGCTGAGCTTGTTGTAAATTGAGATGTTTGTAGTCCTGACTCCAGCTTCAGCGTGTGCTTTGCTACAACGGGGCTATGAGTGGGAAGTGTCCAATAATTAGGCTTGAAAAGGCTCAGCCCTCAGCATTTCATGTTTGTCCTCCTTGAGCATTTGCATTTCGGTAGCTCCAGCTTTTGAGAAGTAATTAAAAAACCCCAACACCTTTCCTCAAGCAGACTCTTGTTTGTTTGTACGCCACAGTCCAGCCCAGTACAAACTACACCTTCCATTTCATGTTCCCGGAGATGATGAGGCAATTAAAAAAGAAAAAGAAAACGTTTTTTCCCCCGTAAAACCAGAAAGTGGGCCTAGGCAGTGTATGGATTCACTTTCTAGAAAGGCAGTGAGTGGTGGCCGGTTGGCAGGGGGGGCCGTGGCATGGCCCAGCCTCTCTCCCCAGGATGGGGTGTAGGCCAGCAGGACTCCTGAGTCACCCTCCTTCCCTTGCCCTTTGTTCCTAGGAGCCAGGATGCCTTTCCTCTGCCACGGCCCAAGGTCAGGCAGTGCTCCAAGCAGATGAATGGGGTGCTTATCTACTTCATCACCCGGGGCTGCCACTTCGGAGGTAACTCTTTCACTGCCATGGGCTTTGAGCACTTAAGTGCAGGGTTCAAATTTGAATCAATGAGCTCCCTGAAGGGCTGAACCCTTCTGGGAAAGAAGAAACACTGGCGTCTCCCAGAGAAGTCTCCTAAGTGCATGTTAGTGTCCATGTGGATGTCTTGCTTGGTTGGCACAGGTGCACTGAAGGTAGGGTGACAACTCTGCAGTTATTTGTATACACACTTCACCTAACTTTCCTTTTCTTTCTGCCACTCAAGAGCCAGTTTTGCAGAGATTAGTATAGCAGAGCACATGCTAAACCCCAAAATATTACATCAAGTGGAAGCCTCCTATAAAATAAACTCGCGGACCAGCCAGGAAAATCTCATGAAAGCTTCCCCCTGCAGTAGATGTTTCTTCATCCCATCACCTTTGACTCAGCAAACACAGCAAGAAGCATCCTAGCTCATTAAGCTCCCACCTCCACACGATGCTGGAGCAGGGGGGAGAACCCAACCTGCTCTGCACAGGGTCTGGACATGCCCTGCCCCTGGTGGTCCCCAGCCCAAGGGTGTTCCCAACCCATCCCATCCTGGGGCACCCTGTTCAGAGGCTTGCCATGAGGCAGGGCAACAGGGTGCCCTCCTTTTGGAGGGCTGTGGCTTCCCTGGGAAACCCTGGGGAGCCTCTGGTTTTCAGAGCCCTCACCTGCGGCCTCTGGGAAGGAGAGCATTCTCCCTTCACTGCAAAAATGCCAAGTATGCATTTTTTTTTCCCCTTTTCCCCCACAAACCCCTTCACCCCCCCCCCCCCCCCCCCCCTCCACCCCCCCACCCGCCCCAGAGATGCCTCGTGCCTTTTTTTTGGCAACCATTTAAAAACAAACAGAAGATAAGTAAACAGAGATGAAAGGGGTTATTGGTTCACCAGGTCGTTTCCTTGCAGCTGGAGACAACTCCTCCCCCGGGCTGGAGCTGCTGGCTGGCAGCTGGGAAGTGGGCAACCGGTGGCTATGGATGGGGGCCTCACCCTACCACCCACTCAGCCAGGGGCCCAAGAAAACCAGATGGACTTTCCCCTTCTCTCTCTTGTGCTGTTTGGTTTTTAATTCTTTTTGCTTATTTTTGAGCTGAGGGATTTGCTTTTTTTTTTTTTTTTTCCCACCAGAAACCCACATTTTCTCCAGCCCTTTTTTATAGGAGTGTCATATTCTCCAACTTTCCGGTAGTAAGAGGACTTACAGATATTAGGCAACAACTGCATAATGGAATGAGGCATTTAATTTTGTCCAGACTATTTACAACTCTTTTTTTTTTTTTTTTTTTGGCTTCCTTTTGGTCTCAATTCAGCTACTGCTAAGCACTAGGAACAAATAATTTTCTCTTTTAAAATGCATCACACCTCAGCTGATGGTTAGAAAGCTCAAAAATTAGGGTACTGTATGAAAGACTTTAATGGGAGCAGGGGGAGGTGTTGCTGAACATCACCTTTCTTTCGCTTCACAGAAATCAAGAAATAAATCAGCTCCTGCACACTGACTCATGCCTTTGCAGATCCTATTTAATGTATTGCAATGAGCCCAAACCAGCATAAGCACCACTTTTTCCATTGCACTTTCAGACCTATTTGGACTCTAATAATTTTTTAAAAACCCACTAAATTCCCTGTGATTTTGTGGTGGTGATTGAAGAAGGCTCAATGCATTTTCCCTATAAGAATGCAGCTAGGGCAACTTCCCCTTCAGAAATTACAGAAAGAAGGTGATTTTTCCTTGCAGAAAAATCTGTGCTATCTTTATTAACTCTGGGCAACAAAATACTTCATGCAGTACCTGTGCTGGGTATCGGCTTCTCTGCATCTGGGAAGAAGGGGACAGGATGGGCCCTGCTGGGGCTTTAACTTACCATTCCTGGGACTCTAATTAGTTCAAAATTTCTGCTTAGACATGTAAACTGCACCTTCTGACTTTCCCGGAAGAAATAAATGATGATAAACACCATGAAAGAACAATTTTTATCCATGCCTTTTAATGGCTGTTTTGATGGTGACTTTCATATTGTGAGAAGACTTCTATTCAAGCAAGCCCTCTGCTTTTCTTTGTAGAGACAAATAATCCGTGCCCATAACTGAACCAGCTTCTTTATACCCTATATTAATATTTTTATAATCCAGGTGGTTATTTCACCTCACCAGTTCTGCTTCTTTGGGTTACTGTGGCTCTTTGCCCAGACCTCTTTGTCTGACCATGTTAAAATTAACTTGCAAACGTGGAGGTCTGCCTTCTGTTCCTCTCCTCCACAACGTGGTTATTTCCTGAAATCTGCCTCCTAATGGCAAGACTTTCCAGGTATCAAGACTTTATGGGAATGGTGGTGTGTGTTGGGTGGTTAGTCATTTGGCCTTCAGCCAGTCCTCAGGCAGGACCTGCATCAAGAGCTCTGCAGGTTTTGTGTGGTCCTGGTGCTGGTGGAAGGTGCAGACCAGCAGTCTGGCCCAGCTATTCTGCCTTCTAGTTATATTCCAAGCAGGAACATTTTCAACTGCAGCAGCAGCATGTGTTTCTTCATCCTGTGTCACAAAAGTTTCCTGACATTTAGTGTTTTGGGGTGGATCCCTTCCTTTTCTGTGATGAGTGCCAATTTCAGTGCTGCTTTTGATGGATAACAGTCCACGAAGCACTGGAGTGACACCAGTAAATCTAGTTTGTGTAGGCAAGCTTCTGGGCTCCCTTTTTAGCTGTTCCCTGGCTGCAGAGGGACCAGGTTACCTGCCCTGCCTGCCTCCCCTCATCTGTATTCCTTCCTCCTGATGCCAGCAGTGCTTTCCATAGGGGAGCACCTTCAAAAGCGACTGCAGGGGAAGGGGCTGCCTGAAAGATTTGGGTCATATTCATCCTTCTCCCTGGGTATGACCTCAAAGCTCATTTAAGCTCTTGCTGAGCAGCTCCAAAAAGGTGCTGTGGCACTGCCTGTTTCATCCCGATGATGACCAAGGGAGTTCAGCTAGTGGTTCATGGGCTACCTTTGGCCTACCAAAGGTGATGCGTGTGGCTACTTTCGTTGGCCAAAGGGGTTTCTCTTCCTTTACTGAGCCTAGTTTTATTACACGTTTTCAGCTCCTGCAATGAGAATTTTATATAAACCCTTCCAAAAGCTGAAGCAGTACCTAACTGTAGGAAGAGGTACCAGTGATGCTTCAGCACAGGCTTCTTTTGGATGAGAAAGACAAAAGGCAAAGAGGAGTACTGGGTGTGTTTGAGGTTGTTGAAGGTGGAACCAGCTTGAGCCTCTGAGTGAAATGGGTGTTTTCCAGCTTGCCTTGAGTTCCTCTCCTAAGCAAAACCCTGATGCAGGTCAGTGAAAGCAGGACTGCAAGACCCGTTCCTCTTTCATTTTGTCCCTTTTCAAGAAGGTGACAGTAATGAAGCATCCTTTCTGTTTACTGCTTACAGCTGAAACTCAGTATTGCTTCTGTGAAGCAGTTTGCACCTGACCAGAGTTAAAAACTAGCCTGATTTCAAAGCACAGATAAAGCATTGCAGTGAGACCATCTACTTTAAAAAAAAAAAAAAAAAGCTAAATTAGATGCCATCCATCCTTGCTTCTTCCTGTTGAGTGTAGGAGCTGGAAGCTAGCTACTTTAATTTGCTCATCACTCCTTTGATCTAAGGGCAAGGCTAGCAGCAGGGACAGGCTGGTGACAGCAGTCTGAATTTAGTCCCTCTTGCTCAGATGGTGCATGACACATTCCTTCAGGTGCCACTTCTCCCATTATGTCTCAGTAACCAAACTTTGGGTCTTGTTATGCTACCAACAAAAACCACATCAGTTACTGTCCACATAGCCAGGAGCTGTTGTATAGGCAAGAATGGTTTAGGCAATGGTAAACAATACTGGTGTTATCTGGGTTTCATTTGCTTTTAAAATGGGGTTGAGAAAGGCAAAATCAGGTGAATTTACTCTCCAGGCAAAAAGCAAAGCTCATCTTTCAGGGACTGAATTGCTGACCTTTAACTGGTTTAAAAAATAAAATAGAAAAAACGAGCTTTTTCTTTTGCAGTCCATCCTCTTTCTAATACCAAACAGGATCCCATCCTGCCAACAGCTCTGTCATTGATTTCATCGACTCCATGGGAAGGTCCCCGTGGGTAAAGCTACCCCAGAAGTGCAGGAAGAATCAAGCCCTAAATGTAAACGATGAGTTATACTCACACAGTTTTGCTCTAATGATTTATGAGAAATCATTTCATTGTAAATAGGTTTTCCAGTTAAATGTATTGCTAGCATTACCTTATTACTTATTTGCAATTAATTAAATCATAGAAGATTTCTATGTTGTTATCATTTCCATATACTATAAATAATTCAGAAGAAATGTTGGTTCTTTTAGAGTACTATGTATGTGCAGATAAGGTGAAGGAGAAATAAAGGCCCGAGGAAAGGAAAGTTGCTCTATCCTCCACTTTTTCACAAGCATGTCTTTAGAAAAAAGGAAGGAAAGGGGCAGGGGGTAGCCAATGAGTGAAATAAGATGCTGGTTCCTGTCATCAGCATAGCAGGGCTCCTGGTTCCATGCAGAGCATCTCCTGGCTGCTTTTCAGAATAACCAGAAGGAAGTGTAGAAATGTAGGGGTGAAGGAATTAAACCTGTTACTGATCCACTGGCCTGCCACAATATTTGCTTCCCTTGAAGTAAAGGGAAGCGGGTTTTTGTTGTCACTGCAAGCTTGATTGGCCTTTTGAAAAATGTACAAGAATTGTTGTTGGAAAATTCACATTTAAACTAACTTTAGAAACCTGTTTCAAGGCAATTTACCTGGGAAATAAAATCCTTATTCATGAACAACTAGAGAAAAACATCCTGTTTCCAAGCAGAATCTCACGTGTATTTTAAGACTTTGCTCATTGGTACTGGCACCTCAGAGGTTAATAATAAATAGGAAGGTCTGGGAGAGTTTCTTGAAACCATTTATTACTGTTGCTGCCTCCTTAGCAGTGTCCTAATGGGAAAAAGCTTCCCAAGTCCTGGGATGCAAACCACATCGGGATTGGGGGGTGGGGTGGCTGGACTTGGTACATTTGTCATCCCCAAGTCCACTGAGGAGCTGGCAGAGGCAGTAATTGGGGTGAGTGTAAATGTATCAGGCAAATGGAAGGTGAGATCAAGCCAGGAATTGTTTCAAATTTGGAGACAAGATTGAGAATTGAGATGAAGTAGTGAGCTTCATTTGAACCGTTGGTTATGCTCCCTAAGTGATTTTCTGTCTGCTGGCATGTCTGTGCTGCACATTTGCATTTGCACCTCCGGCAACATTAGCAAAGCACCATCGTGGGGAAATTGCTTGGGAATAAGGCTGGCCACCAAGACATGGCTGGCTGGAGTGGAGCTGTGCTGAATGAAGGAGCCTTGTGGCTGATCTTCTGCATCTCATTTCCCCATGGGGAGATGGGCTCAAATGCCCAATGGCTGCGCAGGGCCAATGCAGAGCATTTCAGCATGCGCTGGGCAGGGGAGGATTGCAAGGGGGTGGCACCACTTCCATCAGGACAGTGGTAGAAGGCACCTCTCCATTCCTGCAAAAGACCTTGTCAGACAGAGGAGGGCCTGAGTAACATCCTGCCTACACGGAGGTGAGCATCACTCCTGCTCTTCCATCCCTCAGAGGAAGAGAAGATGGAGGTGACATCAACAGAGAAAAGAGTGCATGAACTGGAGCCCCTCATGCAAGTGGTGATGTACAAAATGGTTATGGTGCCTCTGCATTGGTTCAGCTACAGAATACGTTCAGTTGTATGCCACATACATCTGGCATGCAGCTGACTTTTTTTTGGCTATAGTCACACAACAGCAGGTAGGTTTCATATAGATACATATTTAATCGAGCTACCCTTGGTTATTGCCAACAGAGGGAGGTTTGCTGGATGAGATCCTCTGCAGAAGGCTGTTGGATACTGGAGACAGCTCCTCTCCTTCTGTCCCCTTCCTGATGCTCAGCCAGGGCCAGGTTTATTCCCCCTCCCTGGAGCATGACTGAGTGCAGCCTCCCCATGGGACAGCTGGTCCCTCTTCAGCTCCTGTGTGATGAGCAGCAGCTTGCTGGGCCCAACCATGGCCTTCGTTCCCCTGTGCAAACCCCGTCTGTGCTGGAGTTGCTGTAGGTTTACAACAGCATGTCTGAGACAAGGACCTGGCATCTGCGAGTTTGGAAGAGCTCTGTTCTTCCCCTGCGCAGGAGGAAGCAGGGGGCCTCCTGACGAAAGAGCATGGTTGGGTTTCTCCATCTGGCAGATGGCACCGAAACTGTGTTGTTCTTGTTTTGGAGAGTTCCCCAACCGTACTAGAGAGTGGCACGAGGGAAGGAGCTGCAACATGATGCCTCTCAAACCGAGTGCGGCCAGGGAGAGTAAAGCTTATAGTAGCAGCTGGGACCATTAACTCTCTCATCTGCCCCTTTTCACTACGTCAGAGTCTCTGAGCTTTGTGTTAGACCAGTTCCCTGCAGCAGTTTCCTGAAGGGTTGAGACTGCAAAGAGATAAAAAAAAAAAAAAAAAAAGAAATTATTTGTGTGAAAATTAGTGGTTTGGACATGCAGAGTTTTGTGTGGAGGCACATCACTGCTGGCTATGACTGGCATGGGAGACCTGCTGTGAAACCCAGCGTTGCCATGGGTGCGGCATGCTGGAGCTGTCTGCCGTCTCGCTGCGTTCGTACCACTCCAGCTGACCTTAGAGAAAGCAAATGCTGTATATGGCTTTCTGCTACAGCCATGACCTCACACAGGTTGGGCCTTCTGGGTGCAACCGAGTTGTCCAGGTAGCTGCTTGCTGTGAGGGGCTGCTTTGCAGTGGGGCAGCCTCCTCCACAAAGGCTTCTCCCTCCCATGGGGGCAGAAGCTGTAGACCCATGGGCAGAGGGGTTGGAACCCTGCTATGGTGCCCCAGCTTGCAGGGCAGCTGGTGGACAAACAGCTGTTGCCAACTTTGGTGCTTCACTCTTTTTGTTCAATGAAAGGATGCTCTTCATCTAGCAGGCGAGGTCCCTTCTGGTATGTGAGGCCTCTTCTCCCATACCTCCCCTTCACAGCTCAAAAGGGATTAGTCACTGCCTTGCAGTGCCCCAGCCCTGCCAGCACTCCATGCATGGCCCATGAGCTGGACACAGCCATCCTAGATGGAGCGAACCCACAAAGGTGGGACATGCCTGCCCTCATAGTTGTTCTTACAGTGCTGCTCGTGCAGCTGGCAGGGCAGAAGCAACCTGGTCAGGTGGAGAACTGTGTGTGTCCATGTGTGCATGAGTGGTGATGCAAGAGAAGTGGTGGCACAGGAGAAAGAGTGGCAAAACGAGACAGAAAGCAGCAGAGTGATGTAGGGCTGGCTTCATCTCACTGCAAAACACTTCCTGTTTTTCTCCTCCCACCACCATCCCATCATTACAGAGAACCTGGTGCAGAGGAGTGGACTCGGCATCCCCCTTGTCCACAGGAGCTCAGAGAGGCTTCCCAGCAGAGCCAGCTTGCTTTTCCTTCACCGTCCTGTGTGAACTTCCACCTCATTTTTTCGCCTTTTAAAACAGATAGGAAAAACTGGGCCTAAAGGTCAACAACACAGCTGTGTCCGTACAGAGGCTGGTCAGCAAGGAGGGTGGAAACGGTCTCTGCCCCCAGCCCCAGGGAGCCCTGGCTCCCCTCTGGGCATGGCATTGCAGGCAGGAGTAAGCAAATGAGAAGAAATTGCCCTGACTTAGCAAGAGGTCATGCAGAAAGATCCATGCTGGCAGACGAGACTGTGCTAAAGATAACTGTTTGACAAACTATATTTACTCTCCCTTTCTGGGAGGACTTACAGGGGATTTGGAGCATTGTGCTTAATATAAGCCACCCAGTGCCTGCGGTGGAGGAAGCGCTTACTCCAGGCTTCTTTGTGCTTGTGCCTGTAGAAGCTATGAGAGGGGACACCACTGAAAATAGCCTTGTCTCCTAATTGTATTCTTGGGAATGCTAATCAGCAGGCTCGCTCTTCCCACCAGCAGCAAACTGGCAGCGATGCTGTGTGATGGATTGCAGCTGCTTCACTCCCCACCACCATTTCTCTCGACAGCAGCACTGGTTGTCCCTGCCTGTGTTCCTCACTAACCTGGAAGGGAGGTGATCCATTTTGGAGGCTCTCAGAGCCAGGGGAAAGCCCGTTGTTCGTTGGTTTTGAGTGTTCTGGGAAACCTCTTCAGTGGAGCTGGCTTTCTGCCTCCCAGAGCTTTCCATCTAAACAACAGCAATGTGGGGTAGCACTGGACAAAGGGGCAGAAGAGAATACTCCTAAACAGTCGTGACTTTTCAGCTGATAGTCAGTAAACTTTCTGCCACACAGGAAAAGAGGCACTTGAGATTTTGAGTATGCAGTAACCATGACAAATACAGAAGTACAAAAACAGCTCTAGGCAGATAGAAAGAACAATACCGAACAAACAAATTAGCCATCTGTACCATCTCTAGCTCCGAAAAGTAAACAGAAATACAGACCCACACTGGAAAAGACTGTACTCATAATAAATCAATTAGCTCTACCAGCCCTTGGAGGCAGCAGGGGGTGAGGGGCAGGAACCAGAGCAGCAGACTTCTCCCTGTCTCCCTTCAGATTGTCTCTCCGGGCTCTCAAAAAGCTCTCCTGCAGGCTGGGGAGTGAAGGTCCCCAGAACGCTCCCATCGCAAGTGACAACAGGAGTGACACCATGGAAAATCTTGACCCTGGGGTGGGGGGGATGACCAGTGTTCACATTTCAGAGACTTCCTTTCCCAAGCCCCAGCCAGTGAGGGTCTTGTCATCCTTCCTTTCTCTTCTCCTTCGAGCGCAGCAGGGTGTTGGGAAGTTTATAAATACAGGCAACTGTTTGCTCTAATCCATCTCTGTCCATGGGGATCAGTAGTGCATCAGTCTCCTCTTTCCTCACTCCCAATTTATCCTTGATTGACTTGCCCATCCCATGGCCACCATCCATAACCCTCAGTTTGCCGCGTTTCTCAGTGATGTCTCCTTACATGCCAAACATCTGCGGAAAGCTGCCTCAAAAAAATCGTCCTCTTGAGATGAAAAGGCACCAGAGTGGTGATGGTGGAGTAGGAGGTCATCCCTTTTGGGAGCTTTATTCCTCTCTATTCTGTATGATGGGTGTCTTATCCCAGAGAAGAGCAAGGGGGAATGGCCAGATTTGGTAATAAACTATCCCTGTGCTGTGGGAGCCTAAAACCCTACCCAGAGTGTGAAGATCAAGAAATTTTCACTGTAAAGCACTTCTGCTGTGTACATAAGGAAGGGAGCTGGATCCTTAGTGCTGCAAACTAGGGCTGTGCTCCCTATAGTCACTTCAGAGGCTAGTGCACGGTGCTGTGTTTCACCATGTGGGAAAGGATAGCGATGGGACATGTCTCCACAGACACATCTCAGGAGATTGCCGACCAGCTTCCACTTTTGAGTCCCTTAGGCTATCCTCAGCCTCCTGTGATGGGCACAGGGGCTGTGTGTGAACTCCTCCCCTCACCTCAGGGGATACCAAGACCAGAGGCTGTGCAGGGCACACTTGCAAAGTCTAGTTGCCAGCTCATTGCTGGTGAAGTCTGCAGGCAGGAGGAAGTTTGCTGTTACTGTAAAGAGCTGCACTAGCTGTGCCTAATTGCATCCCTTTGGGGAGGGCACAAGTGGGTGAAACTTGAGTTGAGGGTAAGGATTAGGAGAGTAATGCAGACTGGAGGAGAAAACAAACACACCCATGAAAGAGTGGCATGCTAAGGCTAAAATCTGTCACTGTCAGAGAAAGAGCAACAGCAGCATCTGTCTAATAGCACATACCAATGGGGTAGGAACTCTTTGTTGGTGCGTGACCTTCAAGTCATTGCCAGGAATAGATTTTGGCTCCAGTTTCAACTCTAAGAAAAGCACCTTCTCCTGTCATGATTTGGAAGCTGAGGTATTTCAGTTTCCAGAAACAAACATTGCTGGCAGGAGGCAGCCCGATGGCCCTGGCTGCTGCAGAGCCCTGCATGGCAGCGGTTCCGGAAACAGTGGGGCTCTGCACTTTGGGAATGACATGGGGCAAAGGGACTCAGTGGGCTTCACCCACCCCTGCCCCTTGCCATCATACAGTGGCTCCTGTGCACTGTCTAGCCCTAGCTGACAATATGGCTGCTTCAATTTTTCCTAGTCTATAAGAAACAAATCATTTTTTCAGTATTTTTAACAGTACAATTCTGTTGTTGTCCCAGGCTCTTGCTGATGGTTTCCATACCAGAGCTCTCTTTCTTTCCAAAGATCCCAAAGCCCAACAGTTGAAGGGAAGCACAGTTTATGAATGAAGGAAGGCTGCCACCCCTTCAAGTCAGCAGAGATATAAGGCGGTGCCCAGGGGACAACCAGCCATCTATTCACAGCAGCAGTTACCTTCAAGTCAAATTAACCAACCCGCCCACTTTGACACCCTCTCCCCAGCATATTTGATGAAGGTGGCTGAGAAACATGGAATGCTCTGTAAAGCAGCAGCCCAGTGACTGGGGGGTAGATTGTGGGGGCCCACAAACTCCCTTCCAGATGCCGCTGCCCTTCTGCCCTGCCAGCTCAGGCATAGCTGCCATCCACTTGCAGAGGCACCACGCATTCTCCCCTCCAGCTTTCTAAGATGGTGGCATGGGGAAGAAAAGATAGCACAGCTTGTTCTGACAGTAGAGAGGGCCCACAACCTCATTAGAGGTTTCAACAGCTCTTAGAAATGGGATCCTGGCTCCCCTGCCTCTGCAAACCAAAGTCTGGATTCACTTCTTCAGACCTAGAAGCCCACCATGGGCTGCAATGAAAAGGTCATGGTCACACACAGCCTGTGCTTCTTCAGTGGTCTTCATGGGTGGAGGCAGCATGGATGTGCATGTTTTTGAGAGTGGAAAGGAGTGAAAATAGCAGTTGTAGGCCCGTACACACTCTGCCTGTCCTCTCACATCCCAGAAGTTCTTCAACTACCCTCAGCAAGAAAATATTTTGCTAACCATCATCTTTAAAGAGAGTTTTCAGATCAGTGGAAAGCCATGTCTAATACAGCTCTGGAGCTCAGGGAACCAAAATGAAAACCTGGAAAAACTCTTGAGAGCAAGCACTGGTGGTTCAGGGTGAGGCAGCTGCTTTTACCTCTTCTACATAAACCTCTATACCTTCAGGAACATTTTCCCTGCTTGTTTGAAATGTCACTTCAGCAGACACGGAGAATAGCAGCCTTTTGTTTCTGTCTGTGTCTGCTCACTCTGCCTAGCAAACTCCAAATCGCAGGGGATATTACCCACTACAGAGGTAGGATGGCTCTCTGGCAGCATTTCAGAAACAGAGGAGCAGAGAATATTTACAAGAGCTGTTTAACTTGATAAATCACTGTTAGTTGGCTTCACACAGATGAGGAGCATACTCCTGCTTCACAGACCCACCATGGCAGCCCTTTGCCTCGGCTAGTCAGATGTAGCAAGGCAAGGCAGATAGGAAGCCTTCAGAACTGTCTGGGGAGGTTTCAAATTCACTTTGCATCACTTTAAAGGAGCATAAGGTGTGTGGCAGAAGTCCACCATGTCTTACAGAAGTCCAGCAAAGCTGGGAGTAGGCACGCTTCTTCCAAGTCACTAAGAGGAAGCTGGGCAAGGAAAGCCAAGCTGTGCCTTGTTGCCCCCAGGGAGCTGGGACCCAACGTTTTCTTTCAGTAGAAGTGTGGGACGAGTGCTGTCATCTCCAGCCCCGTGTCATTAGGATGTTTAGCAAATCCTGGGATCCAAATATCTTTCTGCAGGTGACACGTGAGTGTGCCAGTGAAATCCAGCATAACTGGAGCTGGGAAGAAGAAGTTCTGTACGCACTGCCTGTGGGCTGTAGGAGATACAATGACATTTAAAGTCTCTAAGGATGTTGTCAAAGCTGACAGAGCACCAAGCTGGTGTAGCAAAAGGAAAGTAAGTCCTTCATAGGTACCTAATTCACAGTGGATTGTCAGAGAGCAGAAGGAGTGCTCGGGAGGGTTTTTTGGTCCCTTTTTGTTTGTTTGTTTGTTTGGTGTATTTTTTTTTTTAGAAGAATTCACAACACTTCTGCAGAAAACCTTGAAGCACCTGAAATCACCTAAGCTTCTGAAGCTTAATGCTGCTCTCAGTGCCACAGGGGAGCCTGCTCCTCCCAGGCACCTTCAGAGCCCGAAACCCACAGCACTAGGGTGCCAGCTGCAGCCACCTGCTGTAGTGGCCACAAGTTTTTTTGTACAGGTTAACTGTCAAACGTACAGGGTTCAGTTTATTACCACATCCAAGATGCATGAAAGATCCCTTATAGGCCCGTGAGATAATTCCTGGTAGTTAACACTCTCCCCAGTTCCTGCCCAGCTATGGTCCAGATCTGTAAATCTGGGTGGACAGGAGCTGTGTTGGCAGGATTTTCAAAGCTTGTAACTCCTGTGTTCATGCTTTTTGAGAGAAGGCATGCAGATAGGTTAGGTATGTCCCTCCTTTAGGTCTGCCTTCTTCAGGATAAAAGAGGAGGGAGTGGGAGGACGAAGAAGCTTCATGCAGCACGACAAGGAAAAATCCCTGGTTTACGTATTGTTACAAAGCTCCTGAAAATTAAACTATTTTTCATAGGTAATGAACCGTGCATGTCCTGTACAGCAATAAAAATATCAAAAGTAGTACTAAGAACTAATGTGGACCATAAATACTGACTCGCATTCATAATACTTTCTTAGGGCCATTATAACTAAAATATAAATGGAGTTTTTATTTTAACTATTTAATATTAATCAAATGGTTATGAAAGTACATAACAAACAACTGTGACATACTCATGGCCTAAATAATAAAAATGAAATGGGTGAAAATTTAATTTGCAAAAGAAAGAACATTACATTTATAAAGCATAATTATATCATCAAATATTTACCATTATTTGCTGGAATTCATTTTATTTTTATTTTACATAATAAAACAGGGGGTTCATAAAGCAGCAGGCTGGGCCCCATCTGAACTCTTTTTGTACCCCTGGGTTGCACAGGCAGTACGCCTGTAACTCAGGGTTTGCTCCTTTGTTTCCTTGCTTTCCTCTAAAGGTTCCAATGCTGCATTTAAAATACAGCGATTTCAATCGCCATCTCTAGAGACAATAAAGTGTCCCAATGTCCTTTGCAGATCCAGGCGAGCGGATGAATTACCATTTTACATGGGCTGTCTGTTGGGCACTATGATGCAGCAGACACCTTCACTCCTCCAAGGAGTACTGGTGTTCCCCACCACAGAAGCAGTGAGCAGACAAAACCATGCTGAAGCTGTCAAGCTGATGACCCCCTCCACCCAATAACCAGACTGAGGCTGCTGGTGCGCGTGCATTAAGCAGAGGGTGACATCAACTGACGGCCGTGCTCCCACCCTCTGTGTTTTATTCCTCGCCATGTGCGGATGTGCGGAGGTTTATTTTCTTCCTTCAGGTCTGACAGTCAAAGGGGTTGGTGCTCCTGCACCTGCTGAGGTGTAGGATCCTGATAGGATTTCCATGCAAACAAGTGCTTGGAGGCATGCCCTGAGCACCTAGGCAGGGTCAGTAGGCAAAGGCTAGTCTGGTGGGGGGGTATTGTCATCTTGAATCGAAGCCCTCCCTCCCAAGATGGTTGTTTTTCCATCAGCTTTCACAAGACACAGTTTTCTGTTGCACTTATTTTAGACAGCTTAGCTCAGCCAATGCTGAGAGATTCAGTGGGTTCTTGGGGGTTTTTTAGGTTAATTTGGAAAATTTCCCTGATTATACATCTGCCAGCATAATTTACACCTCTGAGGATTGGGTTGATTAGAGAATCAGTGAGAATGATTAATTTTATTCATTGAAGGCAGGGCTATGAGTGCGCTGCAACCTGTGACTGAACTGATATTTCCTTTAATTGTTCAGCTGGGTCCCTGGCAAGCCTGAGCCAAAGCTGCAAAAACATGTTTCTGGTAGCCCAAGTTTCAGCCGTCCTGCCAAGACAAACCAAGCCCAGCTTGTCTTCTGGCTACAGCCTTGAAGTTCAACACCCCCCCCCCCCCCCACCCCATGCGCACATGAAGGGGAGCAGCTTTTTAAGTTTGGACAGAGGCATGCCTACATCAGACACAAGGCTCTAATGCCGGACGCCAGCAGCAGCAAGCTGCTGAGTGTGGGATGATGTGCTTTACCCCCTGTCTTTCGGGGGCTGCCATCACTGATGGCAAGCCCATATTCCTTCTGCATCTCATGGGCAAAAGTGCTCACTGCATCAGTACCGGGAAAGGTCAGAGGGAAGGGAGAGCAGCAAGCAGACAGCGCTGGATTGTGCTGCTATTATTTATCTTGTTAACGAGGAAGGTAATGGGATAGAAAGTATACTTTAAAATCTGTGGGTACCTCCAGGTGGGGAAGCACACTTTGCAAGCACTTTGGAGGGATAGAAATCAAAGTGGTCGTGACAAATGGGAGAAATGGTCTGAGATCAATAAAAGGAAATTCAATACAGGAGAGTGAACAGCACACACTTAGAAGGAGGACTGAAGCGGTCAAGAGTGATGTAGGGGAAGGCCATGCTGCGAGCAGCAGAGCAGGGGAGGTCCAGGCGAGATGCAAGGCAGCAGCTGGTGGTCTGGGATGGGGAAGGGGCCAGCCAGGAGGTGTTAGTGGTAACACCAAATGTGGGGCTGGGGAAATCACCATTCCTCTCTCCTTACGGCAGAGCTGGGCAGAGGACAGCATCCTGCTGCTTCAGAGATGATGCAGGCAAGCATGGAAGAGCATGAGGCATGGTGGTAGCCTGGAAGACGTGGCTTACAGGGAAAGGTTGAAAGAACTGGTTTGTCCAGGCTGAAAGAGTGGAGGATGAGGGCAGACATGGCAACGTGTCAAATATGTAAGGATTGCCATTAGACCAACTAGTCTTCAGGTAGACAGAGAAGAAGGTGAGCTGTTTCTTGGTGAGAGTGAGCTTGCTTAGAGTGAAAGGAAAAAATGCTGTAAGCAGCAGGAGAGAATAGCCTTTGCGGAGGGCTGTCCCTGTCATCGAAGATATTTTTAAAAGGTTAAACAAATACCAGTCAGGGATATCAGACAGGAAGAGAGGCAAGGGGAGGGGAAGAGGGACTGGATGATCTTTGGAGGTCCCTCGATCCATACATGTCCACAACTGCTGTGATTCACGTTGGGGCAGTGCCCAAAATGTGTCTGGTGAATTCCACACGTGTTCAGGGACTCCTCGTCCCAAGCTGTATGTTGCCCTAAAACGGACCTTGATTTTTCCAGAGACTCTTATAAAATGGGATATTTAGGGCATCAACAGCACCTGTATCCCCAAAAGCATGGGCTAGATTTTTAATATTTCAAATTATTTTCTGCTAGCCTACAAGCCTTGCTGAGTTTCACACTCATTCAGATCAAAGTTTCTCTACTGGCATGACTACAATGCCTGAACTGCCAAAGCTAACATATAATACAAATTAAATGATAAGTTGTATGAAATATTGTTTCATCTATATCCAACACTAATATTGTAAGATGTAGAACCCTAACCTCCTCCCTCAAAAATAAAATAAAACGAGAAGTGCCAAAAAAAAGCTGCCAGGAAGAAATCAAAAGTTATTCAGTATTGTGCTGGGCATTGTGAGGGGTGAGGTTAAGCTGAATGAAGCCACTGTGCAGAATAGGTCAAGTTAGCCAATGATATCATAAAGAAGGCTGCTTTTTCAGGAATGATCTAGTTAAGTCAGGAGATTTAAGTATAACAGACTCAGGGGTGTTTGAGCTAGAAGGCTGCATTTAGACTAGGAAAGAAAATGTCTTCTAGTGTTGTTATTTCAGGCTCAGCTACATTCACTCACCTTTTCTAGTCCTGCTTCATAGATGTGCCCTATGGGACCCCTGGCAGTCTGAGCCATGCTGTGTTGGATAATGTTCATCTTCTCCCCCCAGCAGATGGATCAGAAGTAGCATACATACATCAGCATGTTTGACTATTTATTATATATTCAAAGAGACAGATATTCTGTGAGGAAGGAGAGCTTAAACAGAGAGAAGAGTTGCACATCATGATTGCACAGTGAAGGAAAAAAAAAAAAACCAACAAACCAGATTTTGGTACCTGTTGTCCTTGTTTTAAGCAATTTCTGCCTACAGCCAGGTGGTAACTCCCTGGCTTGCTTCTATTTCTGCTCATCCGCCATCATCTCTGTGCTATTTCTTGCTCTGTTTCCCCAGTTGGCTGGGCTGTGCACCAGAGCCTTTTATGGCAGGGCATGGGAGGCTGAGGCTGCAGCCACATGTCCCCAGCCTCCCGCCGCTGCCCCTGGCCCGCCCGTGCCCGCTTGTGCCCTTGGGATGGGCAGCACAGCGGTGGGGAGAGGGAAGGGGGGCAGGTGAAGGGGTTATATTTAGCTTGCCTAGGAGGAGCACTAGGGCATGACATCAGCCTGGCTTGCTCCTCACAAGCCAGCCTGTGCTCCACCGCCTGCCCCATGCCTGCTCCCCTGGCACCGGGGCCCAGCACTGCTCCTGTTACCCGCCCCCAGTTCTTGCCTGCTGACGCAGGGGTTAGTCTTAAGTGTGAAAATAAATGGCTGAGGACCCACGTGCTTTGCTTAGCACAGGGCAAAAGCTAGGGCAAGCCCTGTCACTCACCCTGCAGTATTTTGGCAGCATTGGTGGGTATCAGCACGGGTTGGGAATTTCAATCCCTGCCCATCTCTAGTGACGGACCCGGTGGCCCTGACACACTCTGGCTGAGAGTGGCATTTACCAATGGTTATTCCAGGGCAGAGAGTTGGCGCAGAGTTTTGCAGTCACAAGAAACACGTTCCTCTGGGTTTGTCCTTCTGACTTCACTGCCAGCGGTGCGATGGGAACAGTGATTCCAGCCTCTCCAGTGCAGCAGGATCCTGGCACCTGAGTTCTGGTGCAAGACAGACGAGTCCCAGCTTGTTTCACCTCTCCAGGCTGGAGGTTTTGCCCTCTGTTTGTCAGCTGGAAGTGGTGTCTGAGACTCAGAATAGTTTTTACCCCCCTGAATTGGTTCTATGTTCAGCAGATGCCATGTGTGTCTACTGGGTCCTCAACTGTAAAAGGGGTCTGGCCCCACCTAGGGAGCTGACCACAGGCAGCGAAACTCACCCTTTGTATTTTCGAGATTAATGAGGCTTCCCTCACATGTGGCACAGATGGCTGGATTTTTGGCAGTGCTGAGCACCTACAACTACAACTACATTCACTTGGAGCACATTGGCACACAGCGCTCTGGAAAATTAGGCCATGTTTCTCCAGTGCAAAAGGCTTGTTGATGTGTGGGATATCAAATGTGTAAAATTATTCGCACTCTGCTTCTTGATAACAATAAAAAGATGACTCATAATTACTTTCTGAGAATATTAAAATCCTAGACACAATGAATCTGTGAATCTGTACAGTGAATCTGTACAGCACAGTGTATTAAATGCTCTCCTTTATTACGGAATACTGATGTCTAATAACTCCTGAGCTCAAGTTTCACCACAGTATTTATAATTCACATCCATAATAACATTTTCCCATTTAACAGCCTGGGGCAGACGCCACAATGCGTTATACAGCACGGGTGCAAATAATGAGATAGGATGATGTCATTGTGTAGCGTTCCTCCTAAGAGATCTAAAAATACTCTCCCGCTTTCCCACATTTCATCAGCGCCTGCTCCCGCCCGCCTGATGCTTTTGTGCCCGTTCCCATGGCAACAGCTTCTATTGTAGCCCAGACTCTCATGCAGATGTTGTCATTGATCCAACACCTTGCGGCAGCTTTGATGGCGCATTGTCTTCTTGTTTCCTGCTCTCCTGTCTCCGTTCTCCCCCAGTAACCGTGATTTGGGATACTTCCTCCTGCTCTGTGCCTTTGATTTGAAGGAGGAGAAGGGGGAAAGTATCGATTGGGTTTTGTTATCAACCCCAATCCTTCTTGGGGTGTTTTCTGAGAGCAAGAATAATATGCTGTGGATTCAGCTACAGGTTCCCTTGTGCAGTTGTTAAAATAGGTGCCTTAAATAGAACCACTAGAGGAATCAAGAGCAATTAGCATTGGGACACCCTAACTAAACCCTCTCTCTGACAGGGCATGGAAAACTTCTGTTTCATAGGGAGATGCTGCTGCTTTATTGCTTGTACAGTCTGTTCAGAGCCTTTTATCTTTTTTTTTTTTTTTGCCTTTTTCTTTCTTCTGGTTTTTTTTTGGTTTCTTGGTTTTTGTGGAGTTTTGGGGGGTTTGTGTGTGTGGTTTTTGGTTTTTTCCCCTTGCTAAGTGCCTGGGGAAGTTTCCACATTTTGGCTGTGTTCATTGTTCAGTCTCTCCCCACCCAGGCTTGTCGCTCCAGCTTGTCTTGAAGAGAAAGGGAGGGAGGAGGCAGAGCTGAGCTGGAAAAGCTGCACTGTGGATTACTGCTGAAGTGAAATGTAGCTGTAGGAAAAACGCAGACAACAAGGAAATTCTGCTTAATCACCTATTGTCTGCAGTTGTTTTGCATTCTTCACCTGTCACTCCTTGCTGAAGTCGGACCTTGTTCTCCTGATGATAACCTGACAGACTGATGGTAATGAATGTGTAACTGAAGACCTGGGCTTCTGCATCTGCATTATTTATTCACCTAAAGCAGGAGATGCTCTATATTTAGTGTATGATGTCGGTGGCTTGTTTGCATCCTTAAAAATTGGCAGGGACCCACATCTCACATGATATATGAAATCACTGATAACTGCTTCTTTTCACTGAAAGAAAAACAGCTTAATAAATGCAGCTCTTTTCTGCTTTCAACTCTTCCCTCCCCACCATGCTCCTTTTCCCTTCTGGGATTTGTCTCTCGGTGGCAGAGCTCAGAGCATCTGTGAAGTGGAAATGAGCAGGCAGTACTGCAGATCAGATTGAGGCCGCGGATATGATCGGGAAGTCGCTGCCCTCCCAAGCCCCCCTCTGCTCCCCCCTCCGAAGTCCTGGGGCTCTGCCAAAGACCTAGCCAAGCAGGGCGGAAGGGAAAAAAGAGAGTGAGGGAGAGCCTCCTCCTCCCAGCACAGGCTTTGCGGGACGCTGGTATTCCTGGTATGTAATGAGTTTCAGTCGGGTTTTAGCAGGCAGGGAGCAGGGGGGACAGGCAGGGCTCCCATGCGCTTTGCTCAGCACAGAAATGGCACCATGACAGATACTGGCAGTTATCTACCTTGAACATGTCTTTGGTGTAAGCAACAATGTCGTACATTCGTGCTTTCGTAGGGGAAATGCAGCCGCGGGGCTTTTCTGGCATTGCTGCGAAACCAAAGGCCGTGCAAAAATAGCAAGCTTTATGTATAAAAAATAGATTCGAGTGCCAGATCTTCAGCTGCTGTTACCTGGCAGGGCTCCACCGAATTTCCGTGCACCAGTTCATGCCAGCTGAGGATCTGATCCTTAATTCAAATGTGGGGCTAGTTAGGGGGGTAAAGAGGCTCAGTGCATCCTCTAGCTCGCGAGGGCATGCCCATCCTCACAGCTTAGGGCTAGTTTTCTAAAGTCGGCAGGTGCCGTGGTTCCACAGCCTATCTCAGCTCTCCATGGCAGCAATGATAAGACCTGTTGGGAGCTGCAAATGTATCATCGATCCCAGGGCTACGGTTTGGGTCTGGAGTGGGTTGTTGCTTTGGCCATCGCTCAGATAAAGGACACAGCCTGCCGTGGGGGCAGAGTCCTCAGCAGTGCAAAGTGACACGTGGGAAACAAATTTAAAATAGGCAGTTGACCCACAGAAACAATCAGACCATTTGTTTCGGCGAGGATTTCTTGCAGCGGGCAAAAGCGGTTACATTAAATCTCTACCAGGGTTTAACATAACTGCTGCTGATGCAAGCCCAGTAAGAAGCAGGAAAGGGGAAACGTATCCTTGCTGCAGAGCTGCTATGCTGCAGATGAATGACTTCGCCTGTTTAATAAACCAGCCCATTCAAGCTTCCGCTCCATGGCCGTTTGCTTGATGGGTTTGAACAATAATGAACTAGGATTAAAAAAAGCCCTGCCCTTGAGAAATTTGGGCTGCTCCAGCAAACGGGATCAAATAAAGTTGGTAGTATCATGTGGCCTGCTAATGTTCAGAAATGACATCCCATGTATCTTGAGCTTATTCAAACCAGCATTTTGCTTTGTTTTTGGTGAATAGGACGACCTGCAGGTTAAGCATCAGAGAGACATTTGGGAGGAATTAAACTGAGAAAGGTGGGGATGGAGCACGAAAGGAAATTCTTTCAAGAGCTTTAGCATAAAACATCCTTCTATAAAGGAATATGTGAGACAAGTTTTCAGATGAGACAGTTGTCCTCCCAGGAAAAACATCATGAAGTTGTTACACAGAAACTCGTTAAAGAAAAAAGTCAGCCGATGCCACAAGATGATATCTCAGTAGTCCCAGATGTTCACTGTTCTGGGAAAAACGAGGAAAGATTAATCTCAGAAATTCACCCTCTGTCAGCGGGGTACTCAAAGAAACTTGGAGTGAGTTTGTAAAATAAAGATGCTGCTCCTTGGAGTAATATAAGCAGCAGCCATAAATAGCTAGCTGCCATTTCAAAACAATGAATAGATCCTGATGGCCTGTACTGGGCAGGAACCAGTATGATGGCTGCCATGGGACTGGGAATTAGAAAATACGGTTTGTTCCTGATCATGTAATGTATTTTCTGTGTGATACTGGGAAATCCCAATAGCCCCCTGAATAATACCAGAAAATCAATTCTTCCTTTCCCCTGAGGTCATGATCCTTTTCACATCAAACACTGAGGGCTAGGATGGTGTCTCACTGTGCCTCCACCAGCTTTCTTGATGTCAGGTGCTCTGCCTTCTGTTTGGGCTTCAGCCACAGCCATGTGGCTACTAAGGATGGCCACTTATGCCTGGGCCCAGTCTTGCAGAATTGCCCCTCACGTTACTACTCCGGCAAGCTGCAGGGAGCTCATCTTGCTGGTGTCTGGACACCATTTTTTGCAGAAGTGTTATAACTGAGACACTGTGGCACAGATGTGGGGAAGGAGGAGGAGCCCTGCTGATGGGACAGAAGGATGAGGCTCCTGAGCACTCCCCAGCAGGACACTGAAGGGACACGGGCAGGTGAGGACTTGTGCCTGTTGTCCCTCCTGGCACTAGCAGCTACCCCAGGGTGG
This sequence comes from Todiramphus chloris collaris, assembly GCA_025345505.1. Classification (NCBI taxonomy): domain Eukaryota; kingdom Metazoa; phylum Chordata; class Aves; order Coraciiformes; family Alcedinidae; genus Todiramphus; species Todiramphus chloris. The sequence continues at coordinate 11,714,253 of JANVCC010000020.1, read as the reverse complement.
CACAGGCAGTGGAGTCCTAGCTGCAGGCAGGGCAGGGGGAGCAGAGACAGACACAGGCAAACCCTGGGTGAGCCTGCAAAAGAGCTTTTTAATGTGTCACCCCCAAAATCCCCACTTGCAATCAGCCCTCAGCTGCCATGAGTGTAGGGTGGCATGCGTGGCTGAGCCACAGGGCAAAGGGGTGAGACCAATTGCGTCTCCCAGCTTGCTCCTGGTAGTCTTAAAGGTTGTGCACACAAGGGAAAAGGCAAGACAGTGCCTGGCATGCAGGCAGGCGTTCAGTGTTTTAACTGGCACCTGGAGTGGTGGGAGTTGTCACAAGGGGGTCTGGACCTGATCTAGCCCTAGCCTGCACTGGTGAATTCCCTACCACCGGCTGCAGGCCGACATCACAGCTATGTGAAATGCAGACACAGAGCTCAAACACCTAAGCCAATTTTATTTCACACTTTTCATTATTTCAGGAGATGTTTCCATGGAGGTTCTCATTTCAGTGCAGCAATCCCCTCTTTCACTATGACAAAAGGTTTGACCGTGACTTCAACATCATTTAACAGCTGAGGAAATGAAGTGAGAGAAGGCTGAATTGACAGCAAGCTGGGCTAGTGTGAACACTGGTGGGTGGCCCTAAGCAGTAGAAAGTCCACTGGGAGGGACTGAATTAGGAAAGCTGTGATTACTTTTTTTTTTCCCTTCAGTGAAACCTAGGAGGTAACTTGTGAAGCTTTGCCTGTGAGCAGAGGTGATGGAGAGGGTTTCCAGTAGAGGCATCTTCTCAGCAGTTCCCTGGAGCATGAATTTGCTCTCTCTGGGCTGAAGCCAGCAGGAGGGGCATCTTAGAGTAGCCTTTTTTGACCAGAGGATATAAGGACCATCCAGCAGAGTATCTAACTCTAAAACCACAAACAATCAATTAGATTTGGTGTTGTCAAATTGCTGTACTAAAGCAAGAGAGATAGATAAAACAATAGGATGTCAATGTCAGAGCTGGGAGGTTGAGCCAGATCTGCTGAGTCTCTCTCCAGGGCAAAACTACAGCACATACCTTCCTCTTTGGCCAACAGCAATTGCATCTTAATGCCTGTTAATCTGGATCAGTGACAGAGATATTCTCTTCTAGAGGGTCAAAAGCACTTTTCACGTGTTTTCTTACAGCAATAAAATGGGTCTTTACTACTCAAGCAAAAGGCAAGCTTCTCTGGTTATTTATCTTCATCTAGTATTTTGCTTCATGTGAAGCTGCAAATGAGAAAAACATTTACATATCCTCGAAGTCCCTAAACCCAAAGAATTTAATAAGAAATAAGCCATTCCCTCCATCCAGAACAATTTTCAACTGAAATCCTGACAACAATGGAGTGATTCAAAGCTCGCAGATGTTTCATGAAGGTTTTCTCAGAACATCTAGTCAGATGGATTTCACAAGTGGGCTCTGTTTGCCATCAGAAAAATATGATATATACTAGATTCACCTTTACCCATAAACCACTTGAATGAGGCTTCATCAAAGAAAGTATGCTTTTCATCATGATTTTTACTGGCAACAGAGCTGTGCCCAGAAGCACTTTGTGCTAAGCCTTTTTCTTGTAAATACTTACAGGATTATTGCTCATCCTCCCTCATTGAGGACAATATGGAGACTCAGGAAAGGTAATGACACTTCCACATGGTTGTTAGTATGGCCAGTGGGGAGCCTTTCTTATGCTGGGCAGGTGAAGATAAACAGCTTATTTCCCCTGTCTTTTGGATCTCAGCCTTAATTGCAAATGTGATGTCCTCCAATGTAATCAGTTATTCCCTTGTTCTGAGCTCTCCTAAGTGCCTAATTGACCTTTACTGTCCCTCTAATTCTTTGTCCCTCCTGGCAACAGATAAGATAAAGCCCGTCAATGTGTTGGAGAGCTGTAGCAGATCTTTCCTGTGTGCATTAGGTTGCAGTTATTCCTTGACATTGTGTTGCCTGCTTGTCCAACGTTGGCTCTGATTGATGGAAGTTAAGAGAAGTTGTTTGAGCAGATTTGGCAGCCCGGTGACATAGGAAGAGACAGGGTCAGTGTAAGAAATTAAGTGACAAAGCAGTCAGCCTCTGCATCTTTACTGCACATGTAAAGAACCATTTTGTGCCCCTTCCTCTATCTCTTGGCTGCTGGGAAACAGAAGAAGGTATAGTGGGACCTGTCAGGGTTGTCATCCCTTTCCCCCTTCCTCTCAGCCTCATCTGATCTGCCCTCCCTGCTCTTCCCTGCCCTTGTCCTTCTCATGCCTCCCTTAGCTCTTTCCTAATAAAGACCTTAAACCCCATCTCTTTCACATCAATCATGGCACTGTATTTGCAAACTCATTTTACGTCCCCTCTGCTTCCTTGTTCAATCCCTTTTATTGCCTTCTCTTTCTCAATAGCTCTTCAGGTCAAGGACTGTCCTGTGGTTCAGACCTGCAGGATGCCTTGCCAAACTGCAGATCCAGTGCTGATTGTCCCCTGCGCACAGCTACAGCAGAACAGAGAAACCGCACATGCATCCTGATCCACTAGAAAGCTCAGGAGCAGCAAGCTCTATTTAAATTAATCTTTCTGCCAAGTGGGTTGGGCTTGTCCCATGGGCCAGCACTGCTGAACATATGGGACACTGTGTCTCTAGAGTGACATGACTGGACATGAAGCATAGCAAAGAAAAGGTGACAGTGACACTCCATATGCCAACACTATAGCTTAAAAAGCCTTGCCTTTCAGAAAAGAAGCTCTGAATCCGATAACTAAGGACTTCAGCAAAACCTTGAGCAGCAGGGCTTGTTCTTTTATGAGTCTGACCTATGGGAACCAGAGCCAGAGGAAACACCTTCACTTTGTGGACTAAAGTCTCCTAATGGCAATGGACTTTGTTCCTTGGTGGGGAGGTGAAGCAAGCTGTTTGTGGTGTGCCTTGTGACTGTTTGGCAGGATCCTCTTCCTCCCGCTGCCAACTGGGGATGGGGTTAGGTATTCACTTTCAGGACAATGTGACGGGTTCCCCTTCACAGCGTAACAAACAAACCAAACTCCAAAGAGCAGTACAGTTGCTGGGCTCCTGGAAGCAGGTGTAGGAATAAATCTTTTTTGTTTCTTGACCTATAAACTGAATGAATGGCCTATGCAATGCAGTGAGGAAGGGGCAGGGCGGATGGAGTGTGTCTAGGTGCCTGGATCCTTGTACTCAATAAGCCTTGCCCAGGCATCTCCTCAGACTCAAAGGAGGACTCCAAGAGTGGGACAGCTGACCGGAGGTGTCTGGCAGGGTGGGGTGAGCAGGGGACTGTGAGTTCCAGGCAAGAGTGAAGGGGAGGAAGGAGTGCCTTTATGCAGCTGATTAGCTGTTCCTCTCTTCTATTTCCTGACTCCTTTAGAAGACCCTTAAAGCCTAAAGTGGAAACAGTGATGCAGGGTAGGGCAGCCACTACCTAATTTTCTCCTGGCTCTCTCACAAACAACCCACAGCTGGTGGGGTGAGGTTTCCCTGAACCAGCAGCTCCATTGATACCAGATCTCCTGGCTGACGGCATGGGCACACTGAAGGAATGAGCTGCTGGTTACTTTGCTGCTGTCCCAGGTTTTTAGTTTGGGAAAGCTGGTCACTCTGTGCTTGTGCTGTGGGTGGAGCAGGCTTCTTGTCTCCTGCTCTGGCTGCCAGCTCACACACTGGTCCCTCAGCCCTCCAGGAGTGCCCAGAACATTATGGTGGCAAAGACAGGAAAGGTGCCAGCAACAAGAATGACACACTGAAGGATTTTTAGACCCTTCTTGGAGCTTCCCAGCAGCATAACTGCAAAACTGAGTCTTGCCAGCTGAAAGCTGAGCAGCCAGGGCAGCTCCAACCAGGGAAGAGGGTGAAGGATGGAGCTGGAAGAGGGAAATGTGGGGCAGGACCCAAGTGTCCCTCAACGTCTGACCACATCCTCCTCAGCCTGATCTATAAGCGTTGGCAGCAGCAAGCCCAGCTCTTCACAACTGCAGTGCAGGCAGAATAGGTGGTGGGGACATAGCTGCTTCAGTGCCCTGAGTCATCTGCTGCCCTAAGCCTGTGGCTAGGGGCCAGCCTGGCAACACTTGCATCAGGCAGAAGCCTGGCCCAAAGAGGACGAGCTGCTCCATCGCTCCCACTGTGCAGCTGGCTCCTGTGCTGAGAGCGCAGGATTGTACCGTATGTTTGGCCTGGGGGCAACACAACACCAGCAGCTGACACTTTGCACAGCACTTCAAACCTGTGCTGCTGAATTTGTGGGGTGCAATGGAGTTTGGGCCTGGACTTGCATGATGGGTGCAATGAACGGGGCCGAGCAGGGAGGGCATGAGCAGAGGGCTTGCAGTATCAAGACCATTGCATTTCCCTGGTTTCCTGGCTATTCTCTTTTTGCAGCTAGCCTTTGGGAAACGCTGGATTTCTGTCACGCTGAGAGCCATGTGAACACTGGGCTGTGGCTGCCTTCCTGCTCATAGGCTGTGACATGCTGACACCTGCTGTGACCTCCTCACCCCGTGCCCTTGGCACTGCTCCTGGCATCAGATATCCCAGGTTTGCATAGTTGCAACTCCCACTGAAGTGGGTCAGAGTTTTGCTTGAGGGACCAGAGCAATGGCACCGCTCTGGGCTGTTTCATGATAAGGGTGACTCACCACTCCCTGCCTTCATGTACATAACAAGCAAGGCCTGGGCTTGTCCCCATTCCCAACCCCTTGCCTTGGTTTCCACCAAGCCAGAGCAAGCAGACCTGTGAGGGACAGTCATCCTTGGAGGACGCGGTCAGCTCATGTTTGCCAGGCTTCACTTCCATCTGGGTAGCAGCAGACACTAAAATAAAGGCAAAACCTCTTTTTCTAGTCATTTAACTCCATTCCTCCATGTTAACCGCAGAAACAGCTGCAGGAGAAAACAACTTTTTCACCCATGTCTTGTATCAGGGAGGGTGGGAGGGCTCCCCTCCCTCCCCGGACCCAGGTGGCTCACAGCTCTCTGGGCTCTGCTGCGAGGGGCACGCAGGGGCTGCAAATGTCATAGTGCATCTGTCTTCCCCCTTCTCTTAACAGCCTGTTGTGGCAGAACTCACTTGCCGTCATCGTGACTTAGCTATTTCCCTCAAGGGTCTGGTCAGCATCAGATATGCACATGTGCAACATCCATTTAAATCCATAATAAATGTGCGCACGCATTTTGTGCAACGACAAGCCCCCTGATTCACACAAAAAGCGCATTTTAAATGGGCTTGGAGGATTTGGGTTGTCATTAAGTTTCAAGGAGCAAGGCCCACTCCTGCATTCCCACGCGCTGGGGACGTGGGGATGTGCACATCGCGAAGGACCAAACTCACACCACCCTGGCTGCTTCTTCCCCCCACTCCCCAGCCACCTCCCCGGGATGAAGAAACACGACTCCAGCACTTTCTCGGTGGCGTAGACTTCCTGCTGCAATCCTCCCCTCCCTCTCCAGCGCAGGGGAAATCTGCTTAGACTTTACTTTCTCACACATGTTTCAGATGTGCAGGGGTGTGATTGTAAACAATGTCATCGGCCGCGCCAGAGCTGTCTGCTCCTGCCGCGCTCCCTTCCCAGCACCCCAGGGGTTCCCGTAACAGGGCGTAAAGCAAACAAAGCAAAACAGTAATCTGCTGTTCCAATGGCTTTTTTTTTTTTTTTTTTTTAAATTTTTTTTTTGTTTTTAGAAAATGTTAATGATAGGTTATGTGATTACCCTAGGTTTGGCTCCACTTACTCTTTATTAAGCACATCTGGTATTTAGTAACAGTGTAAGTAGCAGGAGTTTTTCTGGCGCACAAATGAGATTATCCAATGTTGCCATGCAGCATGGAAACTCCTCAGGGAAGCCAGAGAACTGCGTGGAGATACAAGACTTTCTTGTCAGCCAGGCATCCGGCCAGAATAGTTAAAAAATGTGGATTGGCACAGAGCTGTTGCCACGCAAACACTTCTGGAAATTTCTGCGTTCGGGCCTGCCAAATGCTTCATATGTAACATGAGTTTCTGTCTTCCTCAGCAGCCCGGCTGAAGCCTGAGCTCTCCTGTACATTTTAAAAAGGAAAAAAAAAAAACCCAAAAAAAAACCCCAGAAAAAAAATCCAAGGCAGTCTTTCAGTCCCGTTTCCAGCACGCCACCGCCAAGCTAACAATTTTACCGAATTAGGGGGAATTTCCTAAAACATTTGTTTGAGCTGCACTGAGTGCAACATGTGGGAGACAACTGTGTTTCCTGGAGAAGAAAGGAGAGCTGTCTCACTCGGTGGAGACTGCCTAACGTCTAGCGGGGGAAAAACAACCAGCCATGACAAGAAAATGTTTTTTAAAACTTGGCACGAGAAGCGAGTTTTATTTATTTTGAATGCCTTTTCCAGTCTGGTCAATGTAGTGTATGAAGAGAGGGATGGTGGAGGGAAGCCGGTGTTTTTGTTAGGGCCCAGAGCTTGGAGTCAGGAGGTCTGGGCTCTATTTCTGGCTCTGCTGTAGTCTTCCTGTGGGACTTGGGTGAAGCTCTTGGAGGTGAGTTGTTCCAGTCTCTGAGCTTCTCTATGAGTTTAATGGGGGTATTGTTTACTGGTTTCATATGCGTTTGTGTGAACTCAGGCTCGGCATCCAAAATTATTAATCCTCTATGATTCTTAAGGAGAGGACAAGGAAGGATATGAAGTAAAAAAGCAAATGTTGCTTAATCGTGCTTGACTCCTGCTGTTGCAAAGCGCTGGCCTTCGGAGCTTTAAACTTGGTTGCTTTGTGTCTAGGGATCTTTGTGGGTGTTCCTGACAAACCCCCGTCAGTTTTGGCTCTCCCAGCCCTAACAATGGGACACATGCATTTATACTGCAACTTTGTTGACTTTGTGATGGTGCCCTTGGGAAAGAGTTAGTCTGGGTAGTTTCTAGACTTTTTCTCTGTGAAGAGAGCATTCAGTGTGGAGGTTGGCTATGAGCAGCAGGGATTCATTGCAGCAACTTAAAAGCACATTATGCAGAACTTCTATATGGCCAGTGACCAGCTCCAGCGTGTGGGATGTGCGTGGCTGTCCTTTCTGTGGATTGGCTCACAGCATGGCAGGGTTAAAACCTGTTACCCAGCTACCTGGGTAAAGCTTGTGAAAAGGTGCTAGCTGGCTGCTGCCTGGTGGCTCGGCTGTCCTCTGCAGTGAACTTCTGATGCAACTTCTAGCCACAGAAATGATCATCTCATCCAAAGAGCTGACTTGACTCCAAGCTGCATACCAGTGTAAGTGGAAGAGGGGATCTGGCTCTGCTGCTGCATGCCTTCAACCACAACAACCATCCCCACCTCCAAGAGGGGCAAGGGAAGGGACAAGCAGCAGCACCAACAATGCTCTTTGGGAAAGTGGGAGAGAGTTAGTAACAATGACAAAACAGGCATAGCTGTCCAAAGGAGAAGTGAATAAACTTGGGATTTTCCTGTCTGCTGACCCACCCTTTGATAAGCCCAACTAATAACCTCCCCATGAGTTCACTTGTGCACAAGTAGAGCGTCTTTTCAGACCAGCCTTGTCTCTGTAAACATGACTCCAATGACTGGCACTCCAATGAGTGGCAACTGTGGTGACTGTGGCTGTAGTGACATCCATAGCTTGTGAAAGACATTTTGCTGTGCGGCTATGGGTAAGGATACAGAAAAGTTTACAAGGCAGTGAGGTGTGAGGGAATGAGAATAATCCACAGTGCAAGGAAGGGGGTTAACAAGACTGCAAGAACGGGGTTAACAAGGTGTAAGACTCAGGGCAAGAGAACTTAATTTCCTCAGGGAGGCAAAGATTAAAGAAGATAAAACATTGGACAGGGCGAACTGGAGTGGAGAGAGGTGCAAGGGAGAAGTGACCAGCCAGAGCAAAGAAACTGAGGAGGATGGCCAGGAATGAATGGGAAAGACCAGGGTAAAAAGAGAGAAGTAGGTAAAACCACTGTGAAAAGAAGTGACATAATGAGGAAGAGGATGAAGGTATTTTTAGAAGAAGGAATGCAAACCAAGACAGGAGAGAATGACGTAGAGGAGACAGAAAAAAATCAGAGGTGGAAGGAGGAAAATTAAGACAGAAACATGGAAGAAAGCAGGTGAAACAAAGAGACTCACACTCTTCTTAGGTTAATGAAGTTTCTTTTTACTAGTTCAGTATGGTGTTGCAATGCCTCAAGAGGCATTCTGTTTCTGTGGCTCTTTTGACCACTTATGGCTGAGTATTCTGAATTCCATGACTCAGTAATTAGAAGAAAAGGAAGAGAAAACAGCCTAAAAATCACCCGGATGTGTCACAAGGCTTTGTCTGAAAGACTGCTCCCTTCAGAGGGAATTGTTTCTAGAAAATAGCCAAGATGCTGACATCCCCAGTGTACGTGTGGCTGGCCTCTATGTCGCCTGGGCAGGCTGTTGGGACTGAAAGATTTCGGAACCCTCCCCACCCACTTTGCTGCAAATTATTCTGTTCTGCTTGGGAGGGATGATGAAGGGAGGATCCCAGCAGAATTCTCCTGCCAGCACGTCTCAAAATCCCAAAGCTGGCTCTGATCCTGCAGGATTTGACCAGTATTTGTTGAAAATGGAGCAACTCAGGGTGCAGGGTGGCTTGGTTCTATACCCCACTCAATGGGAAGTCAGAAAAGCAGGAGTGGATAGTGGATTTCTGTTCTGATATGATACTCCTTTCCATGCTTTGGTCATATTAACTTGGTGTCTTTTATTTACTTATTGGAGTGAGACACAAACATTTTATATTCAGGAGGCAGATGGACCTGGCAAATGCTGCATCAGCAAGAAATCTGAAACCCTGAAGTAAACATCAGAGAAGAGCTTTTTCTCTGGACTTATATAATCCAACAAACCCTTACAGTATTGGGGCAGGGCACCTTAGTTACTATAAGCAAGGCATGTAACTGCACTGTACATCTTAAACTGTGGTTCCACGGAATAGAAACCTGTGCTGGACCTGGACATCACAGCCATGTTGCTGCCAAGCACTGAACAAGCACAAACTTACTATCCCGGTTCAGATACGTTTGCCAAATGCTGTCAGACGCTATACTGAATCAGGTAACGTCTGTCCTCCAGTCAGCATAAAACTGGCATAAACACCACATCTTGTGCTCTGACTAATTTAACAGAAACATAATTTCGTACTTGCGCCAGATCTGGATCCAGCATGCACAATGAGGTGCTCCTGCAGTGCCAAAATCTCGTATTAATGAAGATGGAAGCAGAGTCATGTGCATTAGCTGCATGCTCTGAATTCCTAGGAGTGGCAGCAGTTCATGGCACGGGGCTTTTTCAGAACAATCATAAAAGGCCAGTTTGTTTTTTTTTTTTTTTTCCTGGGGTGACAAAATTATTGCCTTTGTTTCCAGTAATCTTAGCATTTGAAAATACTGAAGTGGTCCTTTTGTTTGCTGCATTCGTTTATTGCGGATTGTAGTCTCAGCACAGCTCATGTTAGGATAACCAGTTCCCCTGCTTTCCATCACTGTCATTGTCAAACACAGTTACGCCAGCCTGTTTAAAGACGCCGACCAAGCATAATGTTGACCGCATTGCCATGAAAATAGTTTGCCATACCGGAACTGTCACTTAAAATCAAACATTTAACTCATTTGAGATCGAAGGAAATATTTTGGTCAATCAAAACACTCCCCTTGATTTGTCTTAATATACATATCCCAGTGATGTGCCAGAACGGCCCTTGGTATTTTCTTGTTAAAGTTTCATGACCAAATTGAAGAAAAGCTTGGAATGATTTCTTTGCCTCTGGGGAAAAGCACAGACTCTCAACATTATGCTTAACCATCCCTGCTAGAGATGATTTATTCCTGGGGCTCATAAAACATTCTTGAAAGAGTAAAATTTTTGCCTTGTGACTGTAGCATATTGCACCAAGTGTTGGGCACTTTCAAAACAATTTCCTGAGAGGATGTGAAAGGTATATTGGGATCCAAGGGGACACATAGATCTTTTCTCTCATACTCCCAAGGCTCCTTCCCCCTTCAGTGGGAAATGCAGTGCAGAACACTAATCTTGGTCGACTAAAAGGAATACTTTTTCTCATTTCAAAGAGGAAAGCAAGTCTCAAAAATTGAAGTTAAACCCGGATAACTGTAATAACGCTTGGCACTTACATGCAGGTTTTCATCTTCTAGCCACTTTACATTAAGTAATGAATCTTCAGGACTCCCCTGTGGAGTAGGTGGCTAAGTATTATTAGCCCCCTTCTGCAAATGGGAAAATCGAGGTGGAGATGTTAAGTACCTTGCCTAAAGCCACCGAGGGATTCTGTTGCAGAGACAGGATCAGAGGTTAGAAGTTTTTGTGCTTGCAATTCCCATATCTATTGTGTCACTTAAGTACGGTGCCATAATTGAATATCGTAATGACCCAGGGGTGGAGTGATTGCAGCTACTCAGATCTGAGCATGGCTCCTCTGATGGTCAGAGACTCGGCGGTGCAGTCGCAAGCAACTGGACAGAGTATGAATGCCTAATGGGTAGGTTAAAGAAATGTTCTCTTTGGCTTCCTCAAACACACAGAGACGTTAGTGTTCCTTTACTTTTGTGTGAAGCTTGTAACAGAACAGGCAAGTCCCTCTTCCAGCCAAGGTGTGCTTGTGCAGGAGTGTGAAAAAAAACCCAGACCCCAGTGCTCTGGGCTAAAGCAGATTCTTCACTAGCTTTAGAATAGGATTTTGTGTTCTGTGGTTCTCACAATACACATTTGGAGGATCCTGGCTGTCCCTCCAGCAGAACATGTGGGGATGGATATAGCCCTACTCTGAAAGACACGAGCTGAAGGAGTAGGCAGCTGTGTAGACCGTGATGACATCACCTAACTGGGAGCAAGGGCTGCTAGGAGGATTCACAGATCTCAGACTTGCCTCCTGACTGGGGTGTGTCTGAGACAGGGAACCACATACTGAAAAAAGAGAGTATACCATGAAAAACATAAGGAAAACTATCATCAATTGCCACACAGTTGCTATCATGAATAAAAGGAAATGCATTTCCATGAATTCAGGAAAAAATGCTTCCATTTCAGCATCTCTCAGGCAAAGAAATGCTTGTTTTTCTTTGCTAAATGCTTGTTTACATCAGCAGTATTTCCTGCATGTTGTTGAGCCATGTTGTTGTCACATCAAGATGCCATCAGGCATTAAAGCATAAGAAGTGACTTGTATCTCTCACAAGACGCCAATGTATATTTATGTGGTGTAGGATGACATCATAAAGGGAAGGTCCATAAAATGCCCTTGATCATTAATATTTTCTTTCTGACCCTTCCATTAACATGGAATTGGCACAAATCCAACCATCTACCCACTGACTCTGACTCTGCACGTAGTGCACATATTATACGAGTTGGGAAGTGAAGTCTATTTTGCACCTGACAGAGTCTTCATTTTGGAAAGGAATCAGAGAGTTTGGAACTGGAGACCGAACCGCACCCCAGGTTTATTTTGTTTATGTATAGGAAAAATGTGGAAATCCCCAGCTGCTGCATGAAGTGGCCTGGGTACGGATGATTCTTTCACTGAAAACACAGGACCATGTTTGCTCTGAGAATGAAAAGCTGACTTTTTCTCAATCCTGTAAATTTTGTCTAAGGATTTTGTCCTGAAAACCACCTAGTTTTGCTAGTTGCTAACTAGACATTACAAACATCAGCCTTGCATAGACATTTTAAAATGAAATATTACAGTGATCTTTTTGGAGTTCTCTGGCTAATTCTAAGAGTACTGCAATAAGGTAGGGTGATTAGAAGAGAGATTATTTGATAACTCCTGAGTCACATTAAATGGATTGTCAGAGATCACTGGACCATACCATAAGTGTGAGAGAGGCTGGGATTGCAATGAGCCTTTCAGGGCAGTGATGCTAACTGATACATATCTTGTATTTTAAAATACAAGAACATGAACTCCGCCTAGACCAGAGTATTAACTTGTCTGGAGTCTTCTCACTCAGGTTTGTGTCCTCTGAAGAGGAGACTACTCCACTCAGCTGTGCTGGACCCTGAGGAGCCCAGCTGAGCTGCATGCAAGATGCAGAATAGGTCACTTTGCCCAGTCTCTACATATGCAACCCCTGGTGATCATGTCCCATGATCAGAGTGCAGACCATTTGCTGCAAAGGAGATTCTCCATATTGCATTTGATGACAGTCGGATTTTTGCTAAATATGAATGTTTCCAACCGTGCAAAGTGTTTATAAAGCACACAACACATGTCTGACTGTGTAGAATATGTTCTTAATATAATGTAGTATGAGCATGTGGAAAAAATAATGGAGACTGTTCTCCATTCAGAATTTAAGCACAACAAACTGTAATTACATCAACATTTTTAGAACATGTTTTTCTTAAGCATTTCATTAAATATTAAGGAAATATAAACACATATGTTAAAAATTGTGCAAACGTCCTATGGATTGTATAGGAAGGTCGTGGGTTCTCCTTTCACGTTGGGATTGCATTGTAATTCCATGAGGTCATCTTTGACTGCTGGCGAGGAGGCCTGGGTTTACAGTTCCCTCCCTGCTATGTGTGTATATGCTGCAAAGGGAGGGCATGTCTGGAGCACTGACATGTATATGGTGTGCTAAACTGTCTCTTTGCTTAAGCTATTTGCCTCTTCCTTACTTTTTTTTTTTTTGAAAGGAAAGTACAGTCTTTTCTCCATTACTTTCTTGTGAGCAAACCCAGTTAAATCCTTTGGTGGAGAAGGGAGGTTATTTGGTCATCAAACATTTTACTTTTTCACAAATCAGAGAGAGGATAATATAATTATATTCATGTTCTCAACTGATCTGTTTTATGAGACTGTTGTAACAAGACTTTCCATTCACTTAAGATATATTCTTTTTGAAAACTGAAGGCAGAGGAGCTGAAGTTGGGCCAGGCAGCAGTGAGCACAGGAGGGGGCCATGCCTTCTTGGGACCAGAGATGTAGAAATCAAAGGAGAAGTTATGAGACCAAATGCTGTCTTCTTCCTGTTTTCATCTCCCCACACCTGCCCTGGCCTTTTTGGTACCTCCTGACCTGCTCTTGCCTTCCTTCTTTTGTTCCTTGAGCCTTTCTGCCTTCTGGAGGGACCCGGAAGACCCTCCCTGAAGACCATAGCCCCCCCCAGCTCCCACAGACAGAGCTGTCCGCAGCTACTGCTGCTCCGGGCTGGATCCAGATGGCAGGGAATGAAGAGTAGAGGAGGGAGGGGTGGTCAGAAACATCATCCTGCCATGGCAGTTCCTGACAAAAGGGAAGTAGAAATGAAAGGAAACACCTGATGGATATGTGAGATTGCAGCTTTATGCCATGTGGTTGCTTGAGTAGGTATGGATCTACATGGATGGACAGTGATTTCCTTCGCTTTTGGTGACAGTGAAAGGTAGGAGCGGTTACTCAGTTCGATCAACACCAGATGCTGTGGAAAGGTTGCCTTCAGCGTGGCCTGGGAAAAGATGTGGCTAAAACTGTTGCCTTTTTAATCTCCAGGGGCCATGTAACTGGATTTTCCCAAAATACCAACCCAGCTCTCAGGATGTTCTGTGAAGCTGACCCCCCCTCTGGAAGCCCTGAATAACGTGGTTAATATTCTTCTCACATCTGTCAGGAGTTAATCTAAGGACTAATATTACTGGAGTATCAGATTTTATTTTAAAGTACTGTTTTCCTAAAATTCCCCTTAAGTTTTATCTGTTAAAGAAGGAAGAGAAGGAAACAATGTACTGTCCTCATCACTCTAGCTGTTGGATACACACTGGAATTCATCTACTTTGTTACCCACAAAGTTTGTCTCAAGATTTACCTGGGGCATGAACACAGTTAGAAACTTCCACAGTTTTGACACCAGTCTGCTGTGAAATAAACTGGTGGACTGTTATCACTTACAAGGAGGTAGGGTGAGGATCCAGGAAGCTGCACTGTCAGTTAGTAGCAATCCAGTGCTCTAGAGTGATTTTAGGGTGCAGTTAAGCACTAGAAGGGCTTTCCATGGTAGATGGTATAAAGCCGGGACTATATTCACTGGAGGTAACTCAGGATTTCAAATTATAAGCAAGCCAAATTACTACTCAGATAATTACATGGTAATTCAGGATCCCTGGGTTTCCTGCTCATTTCTTGTCCTGAGGTACTGGTGCCAGTGTCTTTTATGAAGGAATTGACACACTGTGGGGCTGATGGGTTTTGACTGCTACTGACTTGCTGTCAGTCCTTCACTCTGCCTTGGTGCTGCCTACCTTGTAGAGCTGCTGTGAGGCTTCATTAATCCCCACAGAGCCCTTTGGTACCCACAGAAGTACAAAATGTCATCATTATTACATAAAAAGCATTTTATTCCATGCTAAAGCCAATAGCCCATTTTATTTTCTGGCCCCATTTTTCTTGTTTTCTTCTGCTGGTACATCACTTAATAAAGGAATTGGAAGTCTCTTCTTGTACGTGATGAACAGCCAGCCCTTTCTTAATGTGTGGCCCTCGCCTGGACTTGCTATTATTCGAGGTGTAGATGGGTTTGCGTACAAGCCTGTGCACACACGTTCACGCTTGCAAAAGCACATGCTGGGTGAGCTCCAGGCTAGCCATTAGATCTCCCTTGCTATAACTCTACTGTACATATTCCTAGTAGATTAGAGCGGATTTTTTTTTTTTTTATATGCTCTTCTATAAAAAGTGTGCTATATTGATTGCAGTGGAGTGAGCTGCTGTGGTTGATATCTGAGCGCTAACCCAGATAGGGATTAGCATTACATCAGCCATCAGGCGAGGGAACCTGGCGAGCTGCCAGCCTGTAAAAATGGAAGACATTTGCGTCACTGTTCCCTTGGTAATGCTTCTTGGAGCCGTGTCAGCTGTCCCCCGAGGTTGTTTCCTTAATATGTCAACAGACATTCCTGAATCTTTAATGCTGAATAGCTCTTTTTCCTCTTCCAAAAACACTTAGGTGACAGAGTAGCTAGTGTCTCCCGCTGCCCTATGAATTAAAAAATTATATACATATGTAGATCAGGCTTAATACCTTTTGAGGGATAGTCACAGCAGTTACAGTCAGATTGGGGTTAAGCAGAAAGCATGTTTGCTGTTTGTATGCACTGAGGAAGCAGCAGCCCTGTTCAAAACCACTCGTCCTCTGCCTCCGAAACATCCCACTGGAGGGAATGAAAGCGTCTGTGTTAGATTAGTTGTTGGAATTTGCTAATATTTAGAACAAACTATCTGACCTTGCTCTAGGAATTCTAGTTATATACAATAACTTCAGGTTAATGCCTGAAAGCTGTAGGACTGTGTGTGCAGTGACCTCTAGCTTCCGGAAACCATTTGTTAGTGCCAGTTGTGAGAAATAGTTGGAGTTTTTATCCAATGACATCTTCACCTTTCTCCTTCTCCATGCAACCAGCTGCTATTTTCAACTTGAAGAATTAAAATGCAAGTAAGGTACACTTGACCAAATTTGAGCATGTGCCCTTTCAGCTGAAAGTAAACATCCCCTATCTAAAAGACCTTTTGTTCTTAGGTGACAGTTTTAAGTTTGCTGTGCAGTTGCTGTAGTAATCAATCACAGGCTTGTAATTTAATAGTTCGGGAAGAGCAAGCAAAGGAGTCATTCTAAGAAATCACTTTGTGAGTAACTTAATTTTGGTCAAGGAGCGTTACTAAGTGTTCAGGATAATTTATCACTGTTGTATGCATTTCACGCAATCCACTGACCAAGACCGCCGGAGCGGAAAGTGGCTCTTCTGCTTAAAACTCAGGTTCTGCTGAGAGGACTGCAAGATCTGTTCTTTTGCAGTTTTTACCCGGTACTGAAGGACTTCCAGATTCCTTGCTTGAGGAATTTGACCCCAGCAGAGGAATTTGCCTCCTGTGTAGCACCCCACGGAGAGCTATTTCCTTAAACTGCAGAAGGTATCCGTATGCCTGAAATGGGCAGGCAGGCAGTGCAGGGGAGGGACAGGATGGAAGCAGAGGCAGGAGGTCCTTGTCTGCAGCTTGGCTGGCACTGCAGGGCAGTAGAGGGATTCCTGAGCACCCTGATCTGGCAGACTGCATTAACAGCAAGGAAACTACTGAGTCCTTCAGGTCAAGCTTTTGCATATGCCCATATACGTACAATTGTGAGCGGGACCAATGCTCCTGCTTAAGCCCTGAGCCTGTTTGTGCTTCCAGTTGCCACCTGTCTGGTCTCCAACTGACATGGCCAGCTTCACCCTTGACAGACAGGTGACCAGTGACTCAGTTGAGTGGGGGAACATGGGGCACCCACTGTAAAGCTGAGGCCAGAGGCAGGAAGCGCTAGGGAGCAGTAACCTTGCCCTCTGCTGTCTTGGGGTTCTGGGAGAACTGACTTGCCGCTGAGCCCCAGGACATCTGATCCCACATAGAGAAAACTATTGTTCAGTTACTTGGTCACACCCCAGCTTCCTCAGAGCTGGCTGCTCACTGAGGTCAGCGTCAGACAGTGATGGGTGTTTGTTCTACCCTTGTCCTCATGCTACCGCACTGCTGGGTAGGCTGGAAGAGGGAGGTGAGAAAAACGTGACTCACGAGGGTAATCCAAAACTGGGACAGGGTCATATGCTGGAGGCAGGTGGAGAGTACTGACTTCCATACTGAGGGGTGTTTGGCTGTAGGTTATCAACCTGTCAAGAGAGAGGAGCAAAGCCCTGGCTGAGCAGCTGGACTTGACACAGATGCCAGAAGCAGACTGACCCCATCTGTAGCTGCTTTTTCCTCTTGGCTGCTGCAAAAGCCAGTGCAGGACTGCATTTGCCTTCTTGAGGGAGATTGTCTCTGTGCTGTTGGTCTCCCTGAGGGAGAACAGGCCCCCACAGCAGGGCCAGCGGTGTGGGGAGGGTGAGGAGAAGTGAAAAGGTTCCTTCTCTGAGACAGAGTTCGTAACTCATCCCTCCCAGGATCGCCCCCTTCCCTCCATTCACCAGCTACAGACCCCAGATTTCTCACCTAGCCCTAAATCTTCCTTCAAAACCCCAAACCTTCCCTATTGTCAGCCCTGTGGCTCCTCTCTGTCTATTGCTACCATGCACTTCCATATATAACACAAGACTCCTGTCTTCTATAAAGGGCGGTTTCTGAGGTGAAGTTAGATATGTGGGAAAAGCCTTCATAAACAAAGCACTGAAAACACAATTGCTCTATCCTGACTGCTTGTGTCATTATTCAAATAGATAGTTGAATGAAGGTCAGCTCTTGAATAGGTTTGAATTTTTATGGTGTTGTGAATGAACTGTCTTCTAGTCCCAGAAAGAGGCAAGTTGTGGTCTTTCGTACTGCTGAGAGCTAGGCTTTGAAAATCCCAGGGATATCTGAATCCCTAAAACTTCTGTCACACAAGAGTACCGCTTACAGTTGCCGAGTAGCTGCAGATGGAGGAGGTGGGTGCCAGCTTGCCCTTGAGCTCTGCATGTCCTATCAGCTTTCCAAGTGTGCTTCCTCCCTGTCTCTGGGTGCAGTTCAATACTCCCTGCCTGTCTGCAGAGAGAAGGCAGCGGGAACCTCGCCACTGACCTCAGTGGATGTAGGAGTACCCTTACAACACTGACAGCAATCTACAAAGCCCCATGTAAGTTGCAGTTTTTATGTCCTCTTTCCATGCGTGATGCCAGGATGAAAAGCTTCAGGGGCTCTGCTGACTAGCTTTTAAATCTGACTGTCTGAAACAAGCAATCCTAAGAGGTTGGCACAGATTTGTCACATCATGTTCTTTCACCTGATCTAAGCATGCTAGCTTAACTGGAGCAGTTTTGATCCAGGATGTTCTGAAACAGCTCACCGGAACTGGTCACTGGAGGACTAGGCAATATCCCTACCTCTATTTGTGCTGCAATACCCCTTTAAACTAGCCCTGGATGCAAGTCTGGCGAGCTAATGTACATCCATACCAATTTGCTAGGCTGTCTGCAGGTACTCCCCTGGGAACTGTATTCCACAGCAATTTACTGTGAGTCATCATTTCTCCATGACTGTGCTTTTTAAACCAAATGCTTGGTATTTGGGGCAGGTGTCATATGGAGCAACTTCTGCTGCTGTAAGCAGAGAAAGTCAGTGGTGGACCAAGGAAATACTGAATTAAGAAGGTGCAGCTTTCTGAGGGTTAGCACAGGTCCTTGGGTTGCAAATTGAAGAACATCATTGCCTTGACTTCACTTGTCTCCCTCTCTCATGGAAGAGAAAATGATAACACCGTCAGTAACGAGCATATCTAGAGACACCGCACTGAGCATATTTCCTTTTGTTTTCAGAGTATAGTTTGAAATGAGTCATCTACAGGTGAGTCAACTCATAATTGGCGTGGAGAAGGTGTTAAGGTAGCATAGCAAGAGCTACACCAGGCCTGTGAAGAAGAGTATCACATGTCCTTTTTTTGATGCCTGAGTATTTAGAAACTCATTCCTGTTATTGGGATGGCTGCTCAGCCAAATGTTCCCATTAAAAAATGTCTCATCAGCTAACTGTGTCCACACAAAGCAGAAGGTCTGAGTCCAGCTGTTTCTCCTAATGCAAGAAAGAAGCCTGGTTCACCTCAGCCAGTCAGCTCCACTCACAGTGAAGTACAGGGGAAATTCCATGAATATCAGGGAACTTGGGTTAAAACAGTGTGTACAGAGACTTATTTGAGATTCCAGATGTTTCAAATTGTCTTTGTAAAAATAAAATGATATTTTAATACTTCAGCAACATTATAAAAATCTTTTTTGTTTGTATTTAACCAAAATTTATGTTTGTCCTGGACATTTTATAGGTCTGTACTAATGGATATCAACAGTGCTATGACTCTTTCTGTCAGTCACAGAAACACAGCTTGTCCTCCTGTGCCCTGACTTAGGAAATCTCTTGCTGTAGGAGACTTGGGCCAGGAAAAGGAGCAAATGAATGTTCCCTTGCGTAGCTGCAGAATGTGGGTATAGTGAATGCTTGGAAGACCAAAGGGCAGATAGCCATGCTGAATGGAAACACTCGTTATTTCTGGCTAGTCTGTGCCTCATGTGAGAACTGTATGCTGTATTTTTGGACACCTCTGACGGCAAGTGAGTGCTCCTGAGGGCGTGGATGGGAACAGTAGGCAGGGAGATTTCTGAACCTTAAGGACATTCACAAAGGATGTCTATGAAAATGTCCTGACAGGTCAACTAAACAGCATTGTGGGTAATGGATGTATCCCAAGCAACGTAGTGCTTCTGATTGATTCCGCTGAAAAAACAGCATGTGCTGTGTGTCTCATTCATAAGATGAGATGATATGAGATGAGATGGTCCTCAGTGAAATCTTTCATCAAGCTTCCCTGAGATAAATATAAGCAGCAGTTGGCTGATGATACAAACAAAAGCAGGTAAATAAGAACACCACAGAAATGTAGGGCAGCTGTAACTGAACGAGGGCTAGACTTCAGCAGAACTCAAAGGCTGCTGATGGGTATGGACTGAAGTTGGTATCTGCTGTAGGGATACAGGCCATTGTTCGCTGGTTGACATGGCCATCCTCAGTGGAAGGCCGCAGTGGAGCGCTGTGCCTACAGGTGATCTGCCAGGTTCCTGCACTCTGTGCACATCAAGTCTCAGCGCTGGGAATGCACGAGGAATCAGCCTTGCCAATACCTGCCTTGACAGAGCCCTGTGGGGATGAATGCAGGAGTTCTCGGGATGGATACTTTTCCTTTTTTCTTGGGCTTTGTGAAAAATTAAAAAGATGCTGCTGGTTGATAACTCTTTTTTGTGTGTGTGGTCCCTAGTGTTACAGTTGCCAATGGAAAGGAGGATTCCTCCCAGCCCCTGCCCTGAACGGAGTGTTTTTATTGGGATTCTGTCTTCTATGCCGATAATGATAATTCATTCCATGCATGTTATTCCAATTATACTTTTCCATTCCGGAGTTTCCTTCAATATAGTAATACATTTCCCAGATATTTCCCCCACTAATTCCTATAGATTCTTCTAGCAAAGTCTGGTGTTCAGATCCCTGTGCTGTTTGGGTGTGTAATAGATTTTGGGGTGTGACCATGAGTGAACAACTGTCCTGGTTTTAGGCTATGTCACAGGTGAGTGACTGACAGAGGCAGGGTAGTGATTGCCTGTGCGGAGGATGCTACCCGAAGCTGTTTCCCAGAAGGTGCAGGGTAAGAGTCATCTGACCAAATGTAGATGTCTCTATCTGAGTATTCATCTTGATTCCCTTTATAGTCAATGGAGAAAAATAAGCACTTCCTGGGTGTGATTCATCTTAGTCTAAAGGAGATGTATAAAGTAAATCAGATGATTCACACCCTAGACATGCCTATTTCTCTTCATTGAATATGAAAGGTGACTGGTTTAGATGTAGATATCTAAAGCAGGGTGAGACAAATCCCACTCAAAGCATCACATTTGAAATGGCAGCCCAGAAAAATATGCAGAAATCATGTCCTTCCAGCTAGGCATTATGCAGAGAGTACATCATCCACCTTTTCTACAGCTTTTGTCCACACCTGCCATTATAAGAAGTGTGTGTATGTGTAAGACATGCCACAAGTTGGGTTGGTTTTTTTGTTGTTATTTTATAATACATTTATTTTATTATGTTGGCTGCTTGAGCAGGAAGATTAGGAGATTGCTGTATGGCTGTAATGTGGAGTAGAGAAGGTATGTGGGTCTACTCCACCCAGGAAGTGTTGGTGAAGAGGTGTTAAGCATGGTCAGTAGAAAAAGATTCAATACTGTGGATAAGCAGCATGTTGAAGCTTGATATTGCCATGGTGCGTGTCTTTTGCACCTCACAGGGATTATTAAACATCAGTCAGGCTGAAACAGTTTCTAATCCTTGCCCAGAATGATGGAGAGCTTGTAGCTGGGAAAAGGAGTTTAAATTCATCTGATGCTGTATTGTGTTTTGTAGCAGAGCTTCCCCCTGCAGCCATTTTGGGCTGAATGCTGATGACACTCTCCTTCATACTGACTTCTGCCCTTCCATCCTCATGGATTTCCTAAGCTCCGACTGTGCTGAGTCAGTCAGTGCTTGGCCGCCCCGGTAAATCCTCCTGTCGACAGTGGTAGAGATATTGCAGTGAGCACAACAGGAATAACGAGGCCTGAAGTCAAATGAGTGTGGAGGCAGGCTTTAGAGACATAAACAACCTCCTCTTCTTGTTTTTGCCCAGAAATGTCCTATGGATACGTGCATTATGGATACTTTCCCACTTGGAGATATTTCTCCAAGTGGGAATTTCCATCTGGATGCAGTATTTTCTAGAGGGCAATCAAGCCAGGGCCCTGCTGGTGTTGGATGGGGAAAGATGATGGCTCATCATTTTCCTCTGCTGGACAGGTGCCACCGTGGCTGCTCACCAGCCGCTGCGTGGAGGGTGACATTCTCTCAAGGTGATCCTCAGCAGCAAAGGGCACGCAGGAAGCAGACATGGCCGGACCAGATGTGCAGTGGCACAGTTTGTGATAGAAGTGGGACAGCGATGCTGTAACCACGCGGACTTTAAAGGGACCGTGATCTCTGCGGCAGTTGCTCTTGTTCCAAGGGCAGAGGGTTGTTTCCTGCAGTTAAAAACATCAAATAACTAAGACAGAAAAAAAAGTGGTGCATGGAAGCAAGACACTGAGATGCATTTTTATAAGTCATTGTAATATTATACTTCCAAGACTACCAGGCATCAGTGGTGGGTCCCTCATTTGCTTCCAAACATGCTGACTGTCAGAGCGCGATGCCAGGCTCTGTGCTGGCTCAGGATGGAAAGGACGATTTTGGAGGTCTTGTACAATTTAACTCTGCAGTGACACAACTTAACTGTCTGCAGGCCTTTGCTGGTGTGTTTTAGCGATTATCATATAAGGCCAGGGATGTTGTGATGGGACCTGTATAAACACCTAAAAATAAAATGCCTGCATTTCACTTTGAGGTCTGACTAACAGAGGAAGACCATACTGTAGAGATGCAAGGTGAGAGAGAGGCTGTGGGGCTCCAGAGCTTAACAAGGTGTCTGGGGCATGAGGCCAGCAGCCTAGTTACACAAAGGATCAGAGAAGTGGCTCTTGCCTCAGCACCAAGTCCCTAAGAGACTGAGAGATGGAATACTGGAAAAACTGGACTGTTCCCTTCT
Organism: Todiramphus chloris collaris; assembly: GCA_025345505.1. Taxonomy (NCBI): domain Eukaryota; kingdom Metazoa; phylum Chordata; class Aves; order Coraciiformes; family Alcedinidae; genus Todiramphus; species Todiramphus chloris. The sequence goes on along the minus strand of JANVCC010000020.1, from coordinate 11,692,143 downwards.
CTTTCCCCATCAATCCTGTGTAGCAATCAAAGTGAAAGATTGGCATGTGACTCATAACTGCTGGCTTAAGCTCCTGCACTTGTGTCCTGGGAAGGGGCTTCCAGTGATGTTGCAAGGCCCGTATGACTCCCACAGAGAACCAATAACCCTATTGATTCATACTGCTTATGGAACATGGAAGAAAAAAGACAAAATTTTGGTGCACATTTTCCATATGGAATAGGCCAATTGTGATACGAGACTGTGCTCTTCTATTCAACTTGGACAGTTCTTCATGAAAATGGTCCCATGACCTTTTAGAGTTTAGATGCTCCATAAAGACCTTCTGCTGCTTTCTTGAGCAGGTTCTCTTTTAATTCTTTCCCTCCATTGATAAGGTATGCCAGATTTGGATGAGAATAATGTCACCATGGCTGGAGTTATACAAGTTGTAATATGCTTGGGATTGATGTGAATATGGTATGAGAGAATCCTCAAGGGTTTCCATTAGTCCAGACCAGGAAGTTTCCCCTCAGCCCCTCTCTCAGAACAAAATAAGAAAAAACATCCCACATGCAACCCAAAGCATGAAGAGCAAATCAGGTTTACAAACTTCAGTTCAATACTTGAAACAAAACAAACCAAACAAAAAATATTATAGATTTATACTGGCAAGTTTATCTTTATTACGATTGTTTTGTTTAAAAAAAAAAAAAAAAAAAA
>JANVCC010000020.1:11673120-11691341 GCA_025345505.1 Todiramphus chloris collaris | reverse complement strand
AAAAAAAAAAAAAAAAAAGAAAGAAAGAAGAGAGTACAACTGAGGTAATCTGGCAGCAGATTTCAACACTTGCTTTTTTAACCTTTCCCTCTGTCTCCAGCATTTTCTTGGGCCTTTTTCCCATATCTGAAGCATTGCACTTCCTCCTGTATTCCCTGTGGTATGGGCATATGGATCTGAGAGCAATAAGCAGGCAGTGAAAGTAATGTAGGTAAATGAAATCGCTCCAGAAGCCTGGGAGGAGCGCGTGTGGGGGAGAGTATTTTGTTACACACAATCCATGCTGGAGGAATGTGTCTTTTTTTGCCCAGAAATGATTATTTCATGTGATCAAGGCTTGTGCAAATGGGAGTTGACTGTGTATTTACTCAACGAAATGAACACCGAGATTACGTTTTAGAACATCTTTCTAACCCCTTGAGTAATGTTGACTTGTTCCCATTCCCTACCCTTTGGCTATTATCTGCTGTTTGGTGTCTCTTGTTTAATCTAACTGGCTAATGGTTCATCTTTTAGTGTTACCTGACTCAGTAACTTGGTTAAAAGCCTGCAGAATATGTCAATACAAGCAGGGTAGAAATGTGTGGCCAGCAAGATTGAACAGGATGAACTGGTTACAGAGACAGTCAAGTTAATCAGATATCAAACTGCCCAGTTACCTTCTAGATCTCCTGTAAGGGGTGTTTTATTTGTTTATTTTGACTAATTTTTAAGCTGCACCCATAAAATCCCATTGCTTTGGTCAGAAGGCGTTTGGTTAAAACTGCTGCTGGATCAGATACACCTTATTCATATGACTTTGGTTGCATGAGTAAGTATTTTCAGAAGTATGGGCTGATTGGAGTTGCCTCCATTTTCGAATGTTGTGCTTGAGCCACTTGGAAGACATTTCAGAAAATGATCCCAAAAATGGTACCCATAATATTCAGTAAGGCAAGCAGTCACTTTGTTCTTCGTGATTGCATTTATAACCTGGCAAAACTGGGTCCTTAGTCTCGCTGTCTTCCTAACTTCTTCCATCTATAATGGTATATTTACCCCCTTCCGGTGGAAGTCAAGAAGGTTTTATTTAGTAATGCTTATAGTACTAGGGAACCCAAACAAAAAAGTAGTACTAACCTGAAAAGTGTTGGCTGGCTTCAAATGCCACTATTTTTTTTTTTTTTTGACAGTGAATAGCTTTAGAAAAGCCTCTCTGATTTTCATCTGGAATTAAAATTCCATATGCACTATATTAAGTGGCTAATTATGTCATTCATTTTACAGCCTTCCTCTGAATGACTTGATTGAAATGAATGGATTTTAACCCTGGGGGAGGGGAGTGGGGAGGAAGGAATAAATGCTTAAAGCTTTGTTCTGTTTCACCACTTACATTCTGGAACATAAGAGAGGTTTTTAAAACAAATATGGAATGTCTTTCCTGGAATTATAAACTGGTCACTTTTGCAGTTTGATAATCCCTGCCAGGATGTGGTAATGGTATGTGTGATTGACAGGCAGTTTAAAGGGGCAATTCCCTGCTTCAAGGAAGGAAAGAAAGGCAGCAGTGCTCTAGAAGCAGGGGAAAGTGTGAATGAAAGTGTTCTAACTTACAATCTTATTAGTTTGGCCATTAAAATGTATTCAGTCATTCATTAAAGCTTATTCATAAAATTCATTATTCATTAAGACACTTGGGGGGGAAGAGCTGAACAGCAACAGTCATTATTTACACTAGCAATTTCATAACAGAATTAGATCATGGGGCCAGATTCGCCCCTGCATTTAGGCAGTTCAGTCTTACTGACATCATGGAATAACTACCAATTTAAACTCATCTGTGGCAGAACAGAACCCAGTCCATACTGTTTCTTTAAGAGGGTGCCTTGGGCGATTTCTTTGCTGTTTCATTGCTGGCTGGGTTTTAGGATGCTTTACAAATGGATAAAAAATTAAAGAAGTATGGCAAATGGATCTTATCACCGTGCAATGTTCAACTGAATCACTCCATTGAGATAGTTAGTAGGAGATGGATGTGAAAAGCATTCACATTAATAATTAGTAGCTCATCTTTAAGAGTTTTTTCCCCCGCTGTCCTGACAATTTTAAAACAAGCAGTTCAGATTTCTGTCCTCACATTAAAAGTTCAGGGTGACAGACAGGGACAGGAACAGATCACAAGAAAGCTCTTATTTTGTTAATATGATATACAGTGTATAAGATCACAGTAATCAATAATGAGAAAGAACTAGTATATCACTGAATTCATGCCTTTGCAAGGAGAGGTGTGTTAGGCAATGATCATCCTTCTTCATAGCAGCCCTGAAATTCTTCTTGCTAACTGTGATTTTTAGCTGAATCTCACTGATGGAGCAGCTCACATGAGGCTGAATGGGTGACTTAACACCTATTAATTGATGCACAGAACTGTCTCTAGGCTTTCTGCCTAGAGGTCAATGTCATGCTTTGGGAATTTCAGACAGAATTTCTGAAAGGCATTTTCATTGGCATTGCTCATCCTAGAAATCCTACGTGTTATTTTATGAGTTGTGTTCTCACTGTAAGACTGAGAGACAAAGATACTTCTTTCTGTATCGGTGAACAGCAGTTCAGGAGACAGCGGTAAAGGAAACTAACACTTTTAAGTCATTCTTTATCTGTACCCTGATCCTGCTAGTATTGCATCCTAGATGTGGTGTGACTAGCTAGAAGCAAAGCCCTAGCACGGCTTCTCTGTGGGTCTTTGACTTGCCCCATTTCTGGTGTGAGTTGAAGGACTCAACCCTGAGATCTGGCACCAGTCATCTGTCACCTGAGGATGTGGAAGATACTGATCCAAGAGTCTAATATATCAGGTGGTATTATGGAGGCACAGCATGAACTTGAGGTTTTTCTGGGTCTCTTGCTTTGCTTCCTTAAAAATCCTACATTGGGACCTTGGACTCCCCTTGTTGTGCAGGGTGATGATGCAAGTCCCAAGTAAACATCCATGTGGAAAATCTGCAGCTGGTGGTCATGGGGCCAGGTTCTCTGATGACAGAGAGTGGAGTAGTTCCTCTAGAGTCAGTGGACTTATTCTAGCTGACAATCTGACCTATTGAATTTCCAGTTCCTTTTGTGGGAACAACTCAGTTCATGATTTGATCTGAATTTCTGGGGCAGGGCAAGCCAGGAAGATTTCAGACTTCTAATTGGCATTAGAATGTCTTTAGAAATTCAGCCTTTGCCATTTTATCTTCTGATCATCTTTCAGTCTGCACAGCTGTCTCTCACTTTGACAAAATCCACAGTTCCATTACAGCAGTCCTTCCCTGGTTGACTATTCAGAGCCTGCCCTAGCAGGCTGGGCTGTGTGAGCTCCAAAAGGGGAGGTAGCTCTGCTTCAAAGCAGGGGAGCTCCTTACTGCCATAGCAATGAGGAGGAAAAAGGTAGAAGATAGGGACCAGCAACCAGCATTGGCTCCGTGGTTCTCTGTGCCAGGCTTGTATTCAGTGCCAATGTGGACCTTGGATGTGGTGGCAAAAGAGATTAAGTGGGCATGTGTCATAGGCAGCTGTGAAGGCTGTAAACCCTATACTTCCCCAAAACACAAAAGTACAGAGAAGACACCATGGGTTCATACCAGGTTCCTGTTCCAAAGCTGCAGAAAACGAAAGAGGAAATATCAGCTGTAGCTCTGTTATCCATTCCTTTGAGTCACATGGGGAATGTAACCCATTGCCATGGGGCTGGGTAAACAGGAAGCCAAAATAAGCCCATTCATGCCGCTAGCTGTACTGGGCGATGGCTCCCACGTGTTTTTGCAGCATCTGGATGTATACTAACTGCAGACTGGAAGAACCCCATGCAAAATCCTAGAAATGTCACAGAAGCATTTCCAGTCTTCAGAAAAATGACACATAGAGAAGGTATCTGCCCCACAGTTGTGTAATCAAGAAGCTAGAGAAACAATAGATTGGTATGCTGCCAAACTGTGCAGAAAATGGCTGACTCATGCAAGTATGTAATCTTAAAACCTGAAGTAATTAGCAGTAGATTCGTAAGTGGGAAAAAAAGTGCAATGAGACTGCTGAAAGAAAAGCTGTCCTCACTGTTAGTGAACTACAGGAATGTCTAAAAGCTGATGCAAAACACCCAGCCAAAAATGGAGCATAGAAAGGGTGGACACAGCTCAGAAGACAGAGCTGAGAAGCATAAAATAACAAAAAGCAAATGCATAAATACGAAGTAGAGAACATTAGGGAAGACCTTTGGTGCTGTGAGAAAAATGTGCACAGGATAGGAAAGTTTGCACAGCGATGACGTTAATACGGTGCAAAAGGGCAAAAATAAAACTCTGAGCTATATGCCAGCAGCAGCACTTAGTCAGACGAATGAATGCTAGGGAGACAGTAGGACATTACTAAATGTGTTAGGTTGCAAAGGCTTCCTTAGAGCTATGCCAAGGAAGGAAAGGAATTATAACCATGCAAAGCTGAATTAAAGCAATGCAATGACCCCGTGCCATTAGGCAGAGTAAATGGTAAGTCAAATCAGTGTTGCTGGCAACACCAAATACTGTGCTTTTGGCTGCACCCAGTGAGTTCATTACCACACAGGGGCTCTAAGTTTGAAGCAAACAATTCATGCAGGCGATACAAGCAGAACAATAAATTAAAAAAAAAAAAAAAAAAAAAGTGCTGAGCTGGCAATATTCACTAGCATCCCTGCAATGAAGCTGTTAGGAGGCATATAAAGAAGTGTTTGAAGGGGAGGATGACTTCCAGGCATACAATTCCCTTCATCTATTTCCATCTTTACAACTTGTGCCTCCAGGAGTAACTACAGCATAAAAGGAAAATAATTGGAGCAGTAGAGTGAACGGAAAAGGAAGACATCTTTAAGTAATATCAGGGGCTACCACAAGTCACATAAGCATTATGGATGCTAAGAAGCCAGACAACCTACCCCTTTCTGAAGACTGAAGTAACTTCCACAAACACTAAAAGACTGTTCAGCTGAATGGCTACAAGTGAGGAAATATCCAGCTTGGCAAGAACAAACATATTCATGGTACATGGGGTATTGACAAGAACTGTTGGATAAGGAAAGAAACTACCTCACCACATCCAGGAAAAGAGCAGATGCAGATGGTTTAGAGTACCACTGAGGTCAGATGTGAGGGGGTAGAGTGTCAGCACTGTCAGCAAGGCACATTAAAAGGACTCCGAGGGGTCAGTGTAATGGCTGCTGGTGTTCTGGAGATGGAGGCAGAGATTGTGTGGCAGAAGCTGTGATACATCTTGATCCCAACTTCATCTGTCAGTTAGAAAGAGTCAGGGAATAGATCTAGAGCTGAATAAAACAATAATGGTGTTGAGATTGTTTGCAGTACCCTGTATGAGACATCTGTTGATCTCTGAAGGGCCAGGACTAACCTCAGCAATGTAGAGTAATACAGCAGCTCCCTACTCTCAGGTGCACAGACTCCATCCGGAGTCTATTTGGATTCGTAACCTATTTCACAACTTCTCTTCCACTGTTTTCACATATTTGCAAGTCATTGATGTATCTCCTGAACAAAGATGCAACATAGACAACTGGTATCATCACAGGGTGCAACTACCACTCCTGTGAAAGAGCAGACACTTAACTATCCGACCTTTAATAAAGAGGCAAGTATATCACATATCACTAATATGAAGTGCTACCCCTTAGAAAAAGACATGTTCCACTTGCTAACCTATAGCTCTATTTCAGTATCTGCAGCAGAACAGAGACATATATCCAAACACCAAAGCTAAATCTTTCAATAATATCTACAAGTGGAAGATACTGTCAGTGTAAAAATGGATAGGAAACCACTTGAACAGAGTGTGAGCATAAATTATTGGTGAGCATTTTAGATTGCTTCTGGCAGCCCCACATCGCCTCCAGCACATGCCTCTGAAGCATTCACGCTATATTTTAGGTATCCAAAATGAAGAAAAAGGCTGACGTGGTTATAGCTGCCACTGTACACAGCCCGAAAATATGGCAGCTAAATGTGAATCTGACAGAAATAATGTAAAGACACAGTAAGCCTCAGCCAAGCCAAGTTCACCACTTAAAGGATTTGAAAGAAATCCAGGATGAAATCATGTGCTGTCCTCCATTTTTTTTCTATTGGAAAAGCCAGAAAGCAGGTGAAAGTGTCCCCATTTTCAAGACTACTGGATCTACTGAGACCAGTTGCATATACAGGAAATCACAATAAACAGATTGCAGGGAATGGACAATTTCATTGGGAATTGCCCAGCTTTTCTCTAGAGCTACAGTCTACTGCAAAGGAAGCCAGTAATACTCTGTCTTGGTCAAATACGACAGAGGCTAGCCAACATCTGGTGGTTGGTTGTGGCATGTATAGGGCAGTCAGCAGAGAAGAAGTGGAAACACACTGCTCTTCCCACTGTCCATGGAGAGAACAGGAATGTGCATCCCCACCCCAACTGCCTATTAGGCTGCTATTCAGACTTCTGGTCAGTGAATGAGTTTAAAGCAATGAAGTACTTTAGCAGGCAGAATATCACATACAGTGGGAACACAGATCAGTTTGCTTGCAGTCCATCCTCAAATTTACTCGATTAATCATCACCACAGCATCGCCACCAAATGGCAAAGCCAAATTAGCACTTGAAAACCCTGAAATTTTATTAATGCCGAAGAACGTGGAGAAGATAGATAGCATCTCTGTTCTTGAATGGAGAAACAATCTCACAGAAAGTCTGTCTCAGTCTGCTTCCATCTTCTGATGCCTTGAGCAGTAGCATTATTAATGTGACTAGCAGCGATGAAAGGAATAACAGACAAACAGAAGAAACATGTGAAAGCCAAAGCCTCCCGTGAGTGATGAAATAAAGACCTCCCAGAACTACCAGCAGGAGAAGGTATTCCTATCAGACTGTTTCCTCTGGAAATATCATGTTCTGGGATGAAAACTATTTTCTTAAGCAGATAAGTTCTTGCTCTTGTAATATGGCGTTTGTAAACACATATTTCCATGAGACCTCAAATACATTAACCTGCTGTGCACAGAAGACACAGAGATAGCAGGGAATTACACACTCTGCAGATCTAATTGACAGGGCACAGATTGAAGCAAAAGAAAAAGAGCAATGACTGTGGGAATAGAAATGCAATACCCCAGAAAACACATTGCTGAGGTACTCAAGAAGAATGCAGTCATCTGTGATCACGAGTGAATGATACGCTGATTCCAACATCAAGCCCACTTCTAGGTGTACGCATGAGGCAGTGCAGTACTCTGGCTTGAAAGAACAGCCCCTTCAGACATAAAGAAAAATAGCCTTGCTCCCAAAAGAAGTGAACAGAAAAAAAAAAAGAAAAAAAAAAAAGGGAAAAAAAAAAAAAAAAAAAAAAAAAAAAAGGAGGGGGGAAAAATAAAAAAGGAGGAAAAATAATCTGTATATTATCTATAAAACAAGACAGATGTTAAGCATATACAATGGTACCTTAAAGGTTCACACAGGTTGTGCTGTTCATGTTTAATGCTCTGGTCTCAAGTGTGACCAAAGCTGCAAAACTGAAATGCCCAACTGGGACTTGTCATGCACTTGGATACTCAGGCAGAGGATAATGTCACTTTAGCAAGTGCTGGATGACAAGCAGAGGAGGCACAGAGAAAGGGATAAACCCACAGCACTGAAAGACTGAGCTGCAGGTAGCAGGCAGGCAGCAGTCTGGGTGGGAGGCAGAGAAGGCAGGGAGCAGCAAGACACCAGTACACTGGGGAGCACAGCTGTGGCGGGTGGAGTGAAGTCCTGGTGGCCCTGGGAGACCTCAGAAATGCACCTTACAAATCCGTCCTTTTAGGGAACTGCACTGAGGACAGGAACAAGCAACTGCTCTTCATCTCTGAAGACAGTAAAAGACGGTTGTGCCGATGGCAAGCTTTTCAAGCTTGAGCAGTGAGTGCCCACCAGCTAGGCCACCAGGTCTGTGAAAAGTACCAATCAAAATAAGCCCACTTACTGACACTCAGCAGGAGATACATGCCCTGAACAGAAAAAAAATGATAGAATGTCCACTAATCAAAAAAGGGCCTAAGCTCCCATTAGTTTTATTTTCAGCCTGCTCTAATAAAATAAGACTAGCTGTTTGAAAACTATTCTGAGAATGCATTTTTACAGGCTTTCTGCTAAGGCCAAGGAGTGCTTGAGGTGCTTGTGGGACGGCAGATTTAGGTGCCAAAATGATGAGTAGGAAGAGGTGTGTCACACTGACACTTCCAGACTTACCTTCTGACACACCCGGTGCTTCTGCAGAGCGCTGCAAAGAGGGGCTGCCACTTGGCAGCATTTTTCTCCCAGTATTTCTGAAGCCCATTCTAATTACTGAAGGTGCCACCAGAACTGCAGTAACACTGATACTGTTTTTTATGTAGTCGTTGATCCCTTACAGAGAAAAATTGGGGTGCCTTTGATCTGGATCATCCCTCAGATGTTTAATGTTTATCATGATATGGCACAAGCCAGACACAGAAGTTAGAGAATGAGCCAGATAAAACAAGATGTCAGCCCCCAATTGCACATTTCTTAGGATTACAGCAGACATATTGCTGGATTCCAGGTCTTTGCTGGCACTCATGACAGGAAGCTGCTGCAGATAGGGAGCTCTGCAGGGCCTTGTCATTCAGAGAGCAAATAAGGTCTGGAAAGTGTAATGTCTTCTTCTTCTTCTTACATATTTGGGTAATGCAGATATGATCTTCAACTACCAGATGAAAAATAAATCAAAATGCTTGCAAAACGAAAGCAGCTCCCCCCCCCCCCCCCAAAAAAAAACCAAACCCAAAACCAAAATAAAATACACTCCCTCCCAAAAAACAATTAGACACAAAATAAAAGCAGAAATCAGCATTTTTATTAGTGAAATTTTTTTTTGTTTTGTCATTCATGTCAGTTGTCTTTAAAACAAAAGCCTCAGCTCTACAGATAAAAAGAATACATTTGCCATGTTAGTTAAAATCAGTCTTACAGGATCTCACCTAAATTTTTAGACACAAAAATGCATAGTCGAAACAATTCTGGTCCTGTTACTGTTTTTAACGCTTACATTGCATTATGAACAATAAGAGTAACTTCCTCTACGGGTTAATGTCCGTAACTGGAACAAATTAAGACCACTCTTTTAGCACTATGGTCTCCTTCTACCATCTGCTGGACTTCCTTTGTTATTGCAGGAGGTTCTTGATTACTTATTTTAATTTTCTCCCTTTCCCTCATCTCTCAGGTATATTTTGTCACTTATGCAGTCCTGAATGAATAAGTATTGCTAATCCTTAGTGAAACGTTGTCTCTTACTAAATGTATTGTCAAGAATGTGGGTAGTATTTAAGAGAAAGGAAAGATGTAATTTGGTTTTGTCAGTATAATAATTTTTTTTGTTATTTTTTCTTTTTAAAATAAAAGAACGTTGACTTCATATCATAAGCCACGACTAACCAAGTATCATTTGCAACATTTTATTAACAGCAATCCACAAATTGGAATCTACACAAATGTTTCTTTTCTGAAGAGTCCAGGATCAATCTGACTCAATGTTGTTCAGGTGGGGAAAATATTTATATAATATAAACAGAGAATATTTACATAGAATTATCAAGACATGTGAAATGCTGAATTCCCCTTCCACAGACAAAGCCAACCATGCATACACCTCAATGCTATTTTTAGACTAGTTTTTCTTCATAGCACCATGTTTTAGCATGCCTTATAGTCCAGAATATGGAATTAGCATTTGAGCATTTAGTGTCAAAAACTATGTATCAACATGGACATTAAGGACCTTTTTTTTGGCATGTAAGAGGATCTCATCATAAAGGAACATCAGAAAGTACCCGCTGGAAAGCAGCTCCATGGAAAGGGATCTTGGCGTCCTGGTGGGCCATAAGTTATCCATGGAACAGCAATGTGCCCTTGTGGCCAGGAAGGCCAATGGTATCCTGGGATGTGGCCAGTAGGTCGAGGGAGGTTCTCCTACCCCTTTACTCTACAGTAGTGAGACCACATCTGGAGTATTGTGTTCAGTTCTGGTTTCCACATTTCAAGAGCGACAGGAAAATACTAGAGAGAGACTAACAGAGAGCTACAAAGATGATGAAGGGACTGGCACATCTCTCTTATGAGGAAAGGCTGAGAGACCCGGGGCTGTTTAGCCTGGAAAAGACAAGACTGAGATGGGATCTTATTCATGTTTACAAATATCTGAAGGGTGGGTGTCAAGTAGAAGGGGCCAGTCTCTTTTCAGAGGTGCCCTGTGATAGGATGAGAGGTAACGGTAGCAAGGTGAAACACAGAAAGTTCCACCTCAACATGAGGAAAAACTTCTTCACTGTGAGTGTGACAGAGCCCTGGAACAAGCTGCCCAGAGAGGTTGTGAAGTCTTCTTCTCTGGAAAATTTGAAGACCCTCCTGGATCTGTTCCTGTATGGCCTGCCCTAGGTGTTCCGGCTCTGACAGGGGGGTTAGACTTGATGATCTCTGGAGGTCCCTTCCAACTCGTACCATTCTATGATTCTATGAAAGGAACTTACATTTTGGCCTGGTAATGATTACTGAGTCTAAAACAGGCCTTCTCAATAGCTCATCTGAGAACTTTCTGGCAGATCTAATGAAAAGTTGGGACTTTTCTCTCTAGCTTTTGTTTTCCAAATGTTTTCGTGAGGAAATAGTCTGCACCATGATCTATACACACTATTTCTTTTAAAGCACAGATGGTCAGAGATTTCTAGAGCAGGCTTACAAATGTAACTCCAATATGAGCACGTATTATAAAAACAGTTTCCCATGAAAAAGACTGCAAGATCTCCAAAGAAACAGCTTTGCTGAGCATTCATATATATACAGTAATTTCAGTGGAAACCAGAAGGGGTCTAAGCTAAGGTCACATGCTTCTGGAAAATGCCATATCTTCTTTTTTGAAGAAAGTAATTTTTTTACCATATAGTGTTACGACTGCAGTGGGAAGTTTCAAGAATTATGCAGCTCTGGATAAAAAAAAGACAGCTCATTAGATGCAGTGACAGGAGGTGGAGGTCGAAGAAGACATCTTAATGTCAAGATTCTCAAAGATGTAGTTATTTTGGATGTCTCCATTTTTTGGGCAGCTACTAGAGGACAGACATACTTTCAGAAAATGATTCAGCTTCTGAATACTGAGTTCTATTAGAATGTTTCTATTGCCCAAAATCTAATTACTAGTTTTTGTGGTCCTGAACCCATGTGATTATTGTGGTATGTTTTCCTGAGTGTAAAAATGTGTTAATAAATACCTCAGCAGTGTACTTTGGGGCTTTATACATTATTTTCTATAAAGTGCTCTGAATGGACTTTAATGAAAGACTTCATAAATGTGTAAAAGACTACTATTATCATTTTATACAAGATTGGGATTTAAGAGGTGAAACAAAAAAGAAAGGTTGTGACAATGTGATAAATGCCTCTTTTTTACCATTCCTGTAAGGGCAGCAGGAAAAGAACCCAAGGCAGACCTGCAAGGCCAAGGTAAATTAATTAATTAGTCATTGAAAAATATTTACTTTTTATCATGCACTGTCTTTATAATGATTTTAGGGTATTTCTAAAACTGAGCTCATCTGGGGGTTTGTCCTTTGATCCCACCATCTTTAAAGTATACTAGAAAAACTGAAGAGTTTGTAACCTCTTGGAAAACCTTTTACAGCATCAAACAAGAGCTCTCCTCTGACTTTGAAGATATCCTGCAATCAATTAAGAAGGCCCTAAATGATGTTAGAATGAGTCAGGAGTTTTGCAGAATAACTGGCAGGCCTCCACTTAGAGAGAATCACTGCGAATATGAGAACATAGTAAAGATTAGCCATCCCCATTAAAGACAACAGCATTAGGAGCTGTTTTCAAAACACTAGGGCTTCTTCTTGCCTAATGCTTTCAAATCTGCTGTTCTCAGCTAAACAGATGAGTTGTTCCGTGTCTTTATTTTTAGTATGGGAAATTCAAAATAAACTTGGAAGAAGTTCTTTGAAGTCAAATGCGCAAATCAAACTGTGAAAATTATATCTTGACACAACTGACTCCTTCTTTTTTCCTTGTGAGGTTAGTTAAACCAGTATAACCTACAGTACTATGGAAGATGAAGGAAAATATTTAAAACCTGTTGATGTATATTTTGATGAACATATGATGAATATTTTAAACACATTGATGGAAAAGACTATGAGAGATGGAAGGGAGCAATGGTCTGGGCCTTTCACATCCTGACTTCCCATTGAGAAAACAACCTTACTTTCAACCAGTGCGTGACCAATTCCTCCCCTGATCTGAAGACCAAAGATAACTTCTCTGTACCTACCAGGCTACCTCTATGCTCCCAGATGGGACAGCAGATTAACTTTAGCTCATCCCTGACAAGTTATTCACCTATGCTGTATTTTCTGACACCAAGGAACTATAAAGTTCTTCATACTCTGCATTCTCAAAAGACACTGAGTTGCAAACCTTTGCATTTGCAAAGTAACAAGAAGATGGAAATAAAGTGAAAGCTTCCTCTCTGCCCCCTGTCCTCAATTCCTTCCTTGTTTACTCCCTTCCCAAAAGAAAGTGGCATTTTGCTGTGTTCCCACGGAAGTAAGTGACAGCTGGATTGATCCTTGTGGTTCACTCTGGTTATATTTGGGTTTGTGTGTGTGTGTGTGGTTTTTTTTTTAAATCTGCCTTCCTGTAGTATTACTCCCAGTAATAACACCAAGGCTTTAAAAAGACTAAAGGGTCCCAGGGTTGCAGCTGGTACATTTTCATGCAGAAGCTACAGAGTATTTTTCTTACTACAGTAGATCCTCTTATCTGGTTCATTATCAGTAGAATCCTCTGTACACTACAATCCAGAGACAGAAAAATACTTAGGCATGTGCTTAGAGATAAGCACATGTTTACATGACTTGCTAGATGCAGACCGATAGACGAAAGCTGCTATGGAGAAACTGTGATACCATATGGACATTCTCTCAGCTGTCACATTTCTTCCCCATCCATATATGCTTTTCAGGCTGAAAGCTGGAGAAGCATGGATTATGTACATTTTAACAGCCCTTTTCCTTCCCTGTAGAGCCAATGGTAAAATCCGTTTAAGCTTTACCACCTGGCTCTCAGTCCTAGCAAGGAGGGGAGCTCAAAAATTAATTCTGCAGCCTATGGCTAAATGGAAAGTCACAGGTTTTTTTTAAAAGGAAAGCAAATGGGGTCAACAAATGGGAAAGCTGACTGTTACTGGGAAGCATTTTAATTCCAGTCTTTACAGCAAATGCTTTTCAGCTACACGAAGCAGATAAAAAATGACTGCAGATTTCAGTAGTGTCCTGTCAAATATGTTAGCAAAATAAAGACATATGGCAAAGGATTATATCTAATTCTTCTTCCTAATTCACCTTTTCCTGACCATTCCACTGCACTCAGTCTAACGAGAGATTTAGCAGTTTAACTTCCCCTCTATAGATCACAGTGACAATCCACATAGTATAGATTTGCAACTTCATGAAGAATCATAGAATGATTTGGCTTGGAAGGGATCATCTTATCCAACTGCCCTGCCATAGGCAAGGACATCATTCACTCAGGTGGCTCAAAACTCCATCCAACCTGACCTTGAAAACTTTCAGGGATGGGGCATCCACAATTGCTCTGGGTAATCTGTTCCAGTGTCTCACCACTCTCATTGTAAAAGATTTCTTCCTTATATCCAATCTAAATCTACACTCCTTTAGTTTAAAACTTCTTCGCCTTGTCCTGTCACTACCAACCCTGGTAAAAAGTCTTTTTCTGTCTTTCCTATAAGCCAGTCCCCTTTGTATATTGAAAGGCTGTAATAACTCACCCTGGAGCCTTCTCCAGGCTGAACAACCCCAACTCTCTCAGCCTTTCTTCACAGGAGAGGTGCTCCAGCCCTCTGAGCATTTTTGTGGCACTCTGGACCCACTTTGACAGGTCCACGTATGACCACTTCTAAAACAAAATAAAAATCCAATAAAATCCAAATAATGACATTTAATAAAAAAAACTCAATCCAAGCTTCATAAATTACATTTAACAGATACTAAGGATGGGATATATACAACGTGTCTTTGCATTGAAAACTCCTCTCCAGTTTTACTGGACAAATTTTACTTGTTTTGTTCTGTTAGCGTGGTGAGTATCTGTGTAACTGGAGGCTGAGTTTGGCTAAATCAAAGAGTTGCATCTTCATTACAGTCTAATAAATACAGATGACCAAGTTCACTCAAGCCAGCTGCTCAACAGCACTTAGAAAAAGGCCATCATTAGGAATGTTTAATTGGACACAATGGCTTTTCATCAGCTGCCTTTAAATGCCACTTCTGAATGATGTTTACAGTGTTGTGACAGTAGAACTCTCTCTTTATTTTTAAGGCAAACATCCTAAAAATCTCAGGAGTATCAAAGTGTTTCTGGTGAATAAAGACGTCCTGCTCAGTCGAAGAAGAATTCCAGGCTGGAATCTCTTACCTAGATATGGGTCATCTTGCAGCACAACACTAACTGTATTGTCCTAAGGATACCTTACCTTTCCTGGGCTCCTTTTTTTCCTGTCAGATAAAGAAAGGAAGCCACATAATGCAGCCCTGACAATGCCAAAAGCACACAGTCTGTGATTCAGCATAAGAGGGCCCATTCTGCAGCCACAGCCTCCCATTGCCTGCTTGATTCTGTTCTTCCTCCTTCCCCACTCAGTCATTAAAAGGTTTTTTTTTTTTTAATGCCCACTGGTTTTTGATGTCTTTGTTTTGAGACACACTGCACCTGATCTTCCCAGGTGTTGGTCAATAATAGCTCCTTATGGAGTAAACGGGGAACTGACAGTATTCAGCACCTTCCTAAGCCTAGTTTACAGTATCTCTAGAGAAACGGGGGAGAGTGCATCCAGCACACAGTCTGTGCTGCTTCTCTGCTTTTCCTAATCGCTTGTACACCTCCCTCTGCATTCACACCTCTTCAAAAATACGGGCTCCCTTTTAGATAGCCCTTTTGGTTTTCTGTACATTTAACATACTTCTCTTTGAATTTCTAAATTTCTCCAGATTAAAAAAATCTGGGAAATGGCAGTTACCTTTCTTCCTAAACCTTTATTTTTACTTTCTTCTCCTCTCTTTTTCTCCACTATCACTTGCTTTCTTTTCACTGGAAAAGAAGTTGGAAGGCACATATCAGTGACAACAGCACCATCTTCTGTTCTGCGGAGATTATGAAGGTTTCACTCATATTTCTGAGTCCTTTGGTTGAAAAATTGGGAGCTAGACCCGGATCTGTACTAACTCTTCATGAGTTTCAGTGCCTAAACAAGTCTGAATCTATATGGAGAAGTATGGGTGTATGCAAAGCTGCAAAAACTTCAGCTCTCATAGCACTTACCTCTGTGAGCCACTTTTACATTTGTCTTTTATTCTCCTTGGTCTCAAAACTTAGGCTGCTTTTGCTTTCCTTCCCTGAGGCTTGACACCTTGCCAGTTTCCGATTTTATTTATTAATTCATTTATTTGTTTATTTATCACAATTAGTGCTATACTTATTCTCTACTGATAGTACTGTACTGATTGTCACAGGGGGAAATATGCAGCCCAAATAGATGACAAGATACAGACAGGGGATCAGCTTATCAGTCCACATAGAAGACCATAGGCCACATAAACTCATAGACAATGTGCTGCCTAAAATTTGTGTCAGTGTGACAACAAAGGGATGCTTGGGGTATAAAAGAGGAAAATGAAGTGGGAATTAGCAGGAGAAAAAAGAATGAAGCATGAAGGTACTTACTTGAAAGTCTAATATATGAACAGTTAGGACTGGCTGCATGGATAGGTCAGTATGTAAATCGATGTCTTGGTATTAGGTAAGAGGATGGGGAAGGGCAGGCTAATGTATCTGGAACAGAAAAGTGAAAAGAAGCAGCATGAGTTTGATGTAGCACAGAAGAGGGAGACAGCATTGCAACACAAAAGGAGGGGTGGTAAGGTCAAAACAGGAGGCTGAGAAACAGATCTTGGCAATAGCAAGATCAAACTTAGGTAAGATTATTTTTGTTAAGCCAGGGAAGGGGGTGTGGATATGGTATGATGGCAGCCCAAACAATAATTTTAAGTATGTGGGTAGATAGGAACTGTTTTGGGGAAACTCTGCAGAGAGAATTTGCAAGATACAGGGTTTGTCTGTGTTTAATGATGGAGTTTGGGGATAGATATGAGCTAGCTACTCAGCAGGAAGTTTTTGGGCAGTGATAGCTGACATACTATAACAAAAGTAGACATACTGATAGTCAGATAGGGATAGAAGAATCAGACTGGCATGCAAGTGTTGAAATTAAACACTGAAATGGAACTGGAGAGGACAAACTCCAGGCTCACTGTAACTGAGTAGTCAGCTGAGAAATAAAAGGGAGGAAGGAGAGAAGGCAATAGCCGGAGGAACAGGCTGAATCTAATTTTAAAATGGTAACGATTAAGACATGCCTGCATTGTGATGTGAAAGAGCCAAAAGAAAGGTTTAGAAGCAATGTAGGGGGTGCAAATGAAACAAGTATGAGAGGATCAGTACGTAACAGCACAGGCACCTTGTAGAAGTGTTGTGACCAGCTTTCCCAGTTGCATATCAATGATTTCCTCTTTCAGTTTGAACACTTCTGCCTCAATCTCTCTTAGCAAGGGAGTTCAAGTACTTTCAGGCAAACTGATGAAAATCAGGTGACTTTCTTCTTTCCCTTTCTCACCTCTTGCAACTTCTTCCATATGCCTGGGGCAGAGAGCAGAGGTTTCTTGTTAACTGCCCCTTTCTAGTCCTTTCACTTTCACCCATCTTGTCCAGCTTCACTTAAACCTAGAAGATACATGTATGTCTGTCCTTGGGTATGAACCTTCACCATAGTACACAGTCCCCTCTTCTCATCTATGCACATAAGATTCATGCACAAGCTATGTATGCACAACACACGTATTGCACAACATCACTGAGGAAACCTCAGGACGTGAATATACATAACTATCCAGTAAGGTTTATTGCATGGAGCACACCTGTGCTTTTCATTTCATTCTCCCGTTTCATTGTGGGACAGGGATGTGGTGGGGAATTTTCTGCCTGACTTTTCAGAAATCTCCCATCTGCTTCTCCTGCACGCAGCAGAAGAGGAGAGGAAAGGGTGCGTTACATACCCACTATTCCTACAGCTCTTACACTACAGGGATATGCTCCTATGGACTCCAGCAAGAAAGAAAATCCTGCCGCAGGGGCAGCTAAGCCCTCCTCCTTATGAACTGTGCAGAAACACCTGTAAGCGTGGAGGTGGTAGCATGGGACTGTAAGAGTTTTCATGAGATTAAAAGTATTTTGTGTAATCTAAAAAAAAATCACAGGGGAGAACATTTACATCAGGACAAGTATACGTTTGTCTAAAAGAGTATGCAGCTAACCGAGACACCAATTTTTTAACTAGGGGTGTGCAGAAGGAACCTCAATCCTCTTGTACTGCTAAATTGGTGTCACATTATGGGTACTGATGAAAACCAATGAGCGAGTATTGTTAAGTATGTGAGTTGTGAAGCACGAAGAGAGTTTCTAAGGTACGCAGTGAAGGAACTTTATTCCCTCAAACATGGTGCTGACCCCTGGGATGTCTCTGTTAGGCCGAGAAAGAACACGCAGTGGTTTAGCTTAGCAACGAGCATACGGATACCCGCAGCCGTGCGTGTGCAGGCGTGCGCGGGTACGCGGCCCCGCACGGCCCCAGAAACACGAGGTTTCCAGCCGGTGCTTGCCCAACGACTCGCCCGACTTCTACGACCCACCGCGCCCGCCCCCCGGCCCGTCACACCGCCGACCGCACCGCGGGGCCGTGCGTACGGTACCCGCCTCGCCCCCCGGCGCCGAGCAGGAGGCGGAGCGCCGCCGTTGGCCGCTCGCTGAGCCAACCGGCCGCGCCGGGCCCCGCCCGCCCCCGCCTGCGCAAGCGCAGCGCTCCCGCTCCGCGCCCCCCCCCCGCGGGATGGAGGTGGTGCTGGCCGACGCGCTGCTGGCCCGCTGCGGGGACCCCTGCGCCCTGCTGCGGGCCCTCTCCGCGCCGCTCTCCGCCGAGGGAGCGGAGGCGCTGCGCCTCCTGCTCCAGCGCCTGGCGGCGGACGGCCTGCCGCCGGCGGCGGCGGGCGAGGCCGAGGCGGTGCGGCGGGCCG
>JANVCC010000020.1:11600642-11668120 GCA_025345505.1 Todiramphus chloris collaris | reverse complement strand
GGCGGCGGCGGCGGTGGTGGGGTGCGGCGAGAGGCTGCGGCTGGCGCGGGCGGCGCGGGGTGCGCTGCGGTACTGCGTGCAGCTATGCGGGCCGCCGCTGGCCGCGCGGTTGGCGCGCGACGCCCTGGCGGAGCTGTCGGCGGGCGGCGGGGCGGGCGCGGAGGAGGCGGTAGAGACGCTGGTGGCGGCGGCGCCCCGGCTGGAGGAGCCGGCGCTGGTGGCGCGGTGCGTGGCGGCGGCGCTGGCGCTGGTGCGGGAGGAGGGCGAGGGAGAAGAGGCGACGGCGGCGCTGGTGGCCGGGCGGTTGTTGCCGGCGCTGGGCGGTAACGGGGTGGCCCTGCGGCGCGTCTGGGAGGGGCTGCTGGGCGGCGGCGGTGGTGGTGGCGTGGGGCCGCCGCGGGCCGGGCGAGCGCTGCTGGCGCTGAGCGCTTTGGCCGACGCGCTGCTGCCGCGGGTCCCGCCGGAGCCGGGGTCGGGGCTGGACGCGCGGCTGTGCCCCCGGTTCTGGCGGGTGGTGCAGGAGGGTCTGACAGATCGGGACGGGCTGTGCCGGAAGCGGGCCCGGTACCTGCTGAAGCGAGCCATGGATCTCAGCGGCGGGCAGCGCGCCGAGCTGCGCTGCCCCACGGACGGTGGCAACGGTACGGCGGGGCGGGAGCGGGGAGTGCGGCTCCAGGCGCGCTGCGCGGCAGGGAGGAACTTGTTCTTCTTTTTCTTAGAATCGAGTCTGTTTTGGTGGTCGGCTGAGAAGAACGAGAAACTGCTGCAGTTCTGGGAAACTTATATTTTGATCATGGAAACTTTGGAAGGAAACCAGGTAGGAGCACCATAACATCTATTGCTCGTCGTGGTTATAGGTGATACTTCTGGCACGGGTCCTGTAAATATTTCTATGGGGCAAAATATTCCCAGTTTTGGCGATTGAGGTTATTTAAGTAAGCGTTAATGGGGATTTTAAATACTTAAAACACAGCGTGTGTAATTTATTTGGAATAAATTTAGAACTCTCCTCTGTCCTTGGAATAATTCTGGTTCAGACAGTGGATTGACTTAAGAAAGAAAAACCGTGCTAACCTGTTTCATAATGAATATCAGTCTATAGCAACTTAATAACCTGTTTCCAGTAGAGGGGACTACATCACTATGGTCAAGCACTTGCAGTTCTGGTGGAAAGTTTTTGAGTTGGAGTGTCCGGTGTACTCAGCAGAAAGATTGCTGTTGGCTTGAGGCTCCCGTAATTGTATGTTACCGTGGTGTTCTCTATTAGTTGTGTGACTACCTTTTTGTAGTTATTTTATTTGTGCATAATTGCTCTCTAGCTGAAAAAAACAGTATTTACCAAAATTCTTATTTTTAGAGACTTGTACTGTTTTATTGTAATTTTGATGAGTAGAGTGGTTGGTTATTAGGAAGTATTGTTCTTAGGATACAGTCTCATGGAAGTATCAGGGTTTTTTTCAGTGCTAAACTGTGATTAAGTGTTAGATACCAAGTGCTGGGATCGGTTGCACGGGCGTTGCAGGTTTATTTAAATGCAGTTATATTGTCAATTACTGTATTGATACTACTAATAGTAAATTCTAGCCCATGAGTAAGTGCCAGTTCCTAAGTTTGAGATATAAGCTGACTACTTACATCTGATTTGTGTTTCAGATCCACGTCATAAAGCCAGTTTTACCAAAACTAAACAGCTTATATGAGCATGCTATATCAGGGGAAAAAGGTAAGATGGTAAGATGTAACTTTATCTGCAACATCTCCTAAATATTAAGTCACACTTGTCTTTCTCCCTGCACTCCCCCCACACCGTACTTTAGTCACAGCTTTTTGTTACGTTCTGTTTTTCAAATTATCTGTTTTGTGGCTGGCTATTCCAGTTTTTGTGGGTGTGCTATATGCATAGGTTGCTTAGCAGGCAGGCACAGGCAGTGCCACTCTGCTCTGAGGAAAAGAAATGCTAGCATATGCTTCTTGCTTACTATGTTATCTTGAAGTATTTTTTCCTGTCAGCAAAAATGATCCTTTTCCACTATGCTTTGCTTTACTTCACTTCAGATAATGTGAAAATAAAAGCCAGAGATTCTTGGGGTGGGTCATGTGAGCCAAGTCACCTGCACAACTCTCTAAAAAGGGGAAAAAAGCCCAACTTGTTAGAAGTGGGGAGAGAAGAGACAAGATGAGTGCTGAAACAGGATGTTTAAGGCTGTAATTGCATCTTCTGTGGGGCAAAGTGGTGCATATCTGGTTACACAGTGCAAGCTGTTAAGAGATCTGTAAAGTGGAAAGTGTTGCAGGTGAATATGATATTGATTTGACACAAATTTTTCACTTTAGTCATTTTAATTTATACCTATTAAAATTTAGACAGTAAGGTTTGAAAGCTGTGTTAGTAGTTTGGTTTATAATTTTTAATATTTTTTTTTGTATTGGAGATTGAACAGAGTATTTTTATAAATCTGATAATCATATTTTTTGGAATGTCCTGTGAATGGACTGTCATGTTTTCCAGAATAGGTCAGTATTGCTGTGTGTTAGTATGTTAACGTGTCACTGACGTTTAGAATTTGCTGTTGTAACAGGTTGTTGGTTGTTGCACCCATCATGGCACATGTGCATTTATAAACGAATGTTTGAGAGTGAGAATAAAACATTGACAAAGGAAGGCATTCTTCATTTTCTGGAGCTGTATGAAACAAAGCATCTTCCAAACTCACTTGATTTTTCAGAGGTAAGGCTGTTACTGTTACTTGCCAGAACAAACAGTTGTTCTAATTTGTAGTAACGCTAATTGCCTCGGTAATGTTGGAATTGGACACATTATGTAAAAATACCCTCTTACATAGCTGTGCAAGTGCTACCAATGTTTGTAAGTGGTGTCAAATACATAATTACTTGAGAAATGACCAGGCCAGAGGGAATGCTTTTTTCAGTGCAGTCATTCATTCCCATATTCAAACTAATACTCTCTAAAGGTGGCTGCCAGTTTATTGAGATTTGTTACCAGAAGTAAGATTCTCAGAAGGGTGATTGATGCTTCAGATTTTCAGAGTCCCTTGAATATCTTCAAAATTATTCTTCTAATATTAATTGATTGAACAGAGTCTGACCAGATAAATCTGGTCAACAGACTGTGCATATTGTCTCCTACTCAAGGATGGATTTTGAAGATCCATTGCTAGATAGCTCTATCAGGAGGGGAATGTTTCTGTAGTGTAGTCAGGTATATTACCGTATCCTGTTAAAAAACAGACTTTAAAACATTCCATGTGGGAAGAAATATTGTAAGTTTAAAGTTTGAGAGTTGTTTTGTTTTTAATTAGTATCACACGTAGGTTGACTTCCCTAACAGCCTACATCTTAGTAAGGAATGATCTTTATTATACAGTTATTTCTTCCTTCACTTCTTCATTGCCCTCACAGGTTAACGTTTCCCCTTTACACAAATTAAGTCAGCCTCTTGAAATCCAGTAAACCTTAAAACACACCCTAAATTCTTTCTACTTGTGCTGTCCCCTAGTCTTTTATTTACTGTTTAAATACCTCCATCGGTTTTCCAAAAGGATTTCTTATTTGCCTGCACCTTTCACAGTGCTCTGTGAAAGGTACCTAGTGGAAAAAATGGCTTTGCTTGTTCATTCTCCTGCTCCACCTTCTCCTTAGTTTCCTTCTCTTTTTTGCTCCTACTATTTGCTACTAGCAAAAGTATTCTTTAATTTCTGACTCAGTCCTTTTAAATTTTGGTGAAATAAGCCGTTAGCCTCTGCTAGTTAAAGTGCCTTGCAGGTGTACGTTTAGCCATTGTTGTTTTTTTCCTTTTACCAGTTTGTTATTGGACCGTTAATGGATGCCCTCTCAGAAAGCTCACTCTATAGCAGGTAAGCCACTGATTATTTTCTTTTATTATTCTTATTTTTTTCTTCAATGTATTGAATATTGGAAATGTATTGTAATAATATTGGTTTGAATATATGGATAAAGTCTTGGATAAAGGAAAACACATTAATAAACAAATGGTGTTGCTAAACTCACTGACGAGTAAAGAGTTTGTCCAGGAAAGATGGGTGGCTGTATGTAACATGAAGCAGGTTCAATTTAATCACTGTAAGGGCAATATTGGGATACTTGGGGTCCTGTTTTGCACCTGCTTTTGAAGCCTTTATTTGGAAATGAAATGAGATATGAATAATAACTTAGTGAAGTATTGTTTTTTTCCATGTTCTCATTTTCTTGCCACACATAAAGAAGGGGCTGCTCTAGTTGTTGCCAGTTCACAACTGAAGTGGTTTTTTAACAGTGCTTGGTTATCTTTTGGGAAGGTGATACTTTTTCACAGGAGTCTATTTGCAGTGGACAGATGGCAGTGGCCTCCCTTAATGTAAATACATGAAGAAAAATTTTGAGGAATTGTAAATTGCTATACATTCAGTGTACTAATGGCATTCAGTCCTTTGTGCTAGTTACATGGAGAGTGCTGAGAATAGGGAGTAAAGTGCTGAATGCACTTCATGCACTCTTCATTATGCCAGATGCAGTGGCTTGGGTGATTTCAGTTAACAAGCTGAAACACAGGTCAGAATGAAACTTAGGTCAGAATGATGCTGGGGGAACCTTGACCAACAGACCGTGTTATGCAGCTAAGAAAAGTTGACGCTGTCTCTTCATGTACTTTTTTTAGGAGAAAATGATGTGACTGTCGCTTATTAAACTGGTAGTCGGTTTGCGTTGTGTGATTCTGGATGAAGTGCAGTCAAAATAGGTTGTTTCATTTAAACACTACAGGACAAATGTAACTTCTTTGGTCTTTTGCAGCATTTATGTTTCTCATCTCAGCTGTCTGCAGTAGGCTTTCCATGGGCATATGCAGGATGGGAAGTCAGAAGTTAAAGCAAGTGCTAAGTGTTTCAGTGTGTATGTTAGAGCTGTGTTGGAACAATGCTTCATAGTCTTCCTCTTAGCTTCTATGTTTCTGGTCAAACACGTTGGCATATGTAGAGGAGGCTACAAGTTTGAATATACCAAGAACATACAAAGTTGTTATAGTTAATGTCAAGCTGTATGAGAGAAAACTAAAATCTTGTGACTGACATGGCTGTCTGATGCTAGGTCTTGATAGCCAGGATCCAGAGATTTAGGATAGGACACAAGCTGTCTCTGTTGGTTTCATTAAGAGTTTCTTGCATATTTTCTAATGACAGTGGTTTTGTTTATACTGACTTTATAACCTGTGCTAGGGAGAAATCTTTGATCCCTATCACACTTGTGTAAGTAAATTTTGTTTTCTGTTCTTCAGATCAGACTGGTCACATCCCCAGTGCATACCACTTATCTTATCCTGTGGGCCTTGGTAGCTTGCTCCTTGAGGCCCATGTCATTCTGTGGGTGTGGGCACTGGGTTGAACTGTCAGTACTGTTTGATACTGTGGGGTCAGTGTAAGATGCTCTCAGTCCTGCATAACTTGACTTGAGGGTGCGCTTGAATGCCGGAGTGTGCTGCCACCATCTCCTTGTAGGTGGCCAGAGAGAGTCATGCTGTTGTCACCATCCCCATCTTCTGTGATGCTGTTGGAATACTGGCATAAGTGAAGGATGCAAGTTGATAGACTCCATCTCTGTCCTGTTGGAGCAGTCTCTACAGTGAATTAACCACTGAACTGCACTTTGTTTTTGTTTAGGGGCAATTCTACTTGTAGCTGTTAACATACCAGTTATGTGTTTGATGTTTTAAAATCCAACAGGGCACCAGGTCAGTTAATGGGAGCCTGTCCTCCCTTGGGAATGAGGCTACAGAAGTTTTTGGCTACTTATCTCATGCTGCTTCCAGAGGAAGAAAAAGGTATGTTTCAATTTCACGCTTTTTCAAATAAAGCAACCAATTAAAATGTATGGACCCATTTTCCATATGTCACGTTAACATTTACCACTATTTTTCTACATTACTTGAGAGAAAAAACAAGCAGTTCTGTGTGTGGCAATGAAGTTTCCAGAGAAGAGAGAGGCCTATAGAAGCTCACTATTGAGATACGAAATTGTTTTTAGGGCACACCAAAGCAGACTTACTTTGTTTTAATTATAAGCCCAAACTCATAAGTTCTGAAGGTGAATAGTATTTGCAGTTTCTTTTTTCTTTATTTGTCAGTGTAGATAATACTGTGGTGAGCAAAATCTTCAGAACATTTTTTTATTTGTTTCAGGGTAGGTCTTGGTATGAGGGTTTTTTGGTTTGGGTTTGGAAGGGTGTTAACCTATCTGCTAGAGTCTTTTTAGTCTCAACCTCTGTAGTTAGGTATTCAAAAGAATCAGTCCTAGTGCTGAAGCAGAAGCTGAATAATGATTCTTTTAACGTGAGCTTGGATGGAGGAAGATTTCTGAGATTGTTCCAGTTTTTTATGTCAGTGTAGGCTGAAAAGAAGGAACAACCTTTGACAGACCAGCATTTAATATCTGGCCTAATTTAATGAAATAAGGGTAGAACCAACTCTGTTCAGTACCCTGGATAAACAGGTACATATTCTGGTAGGAAACATCTTACGTGTTTGTAGTGCCATATGTGCTCTATTTCTCTGCCCTGTCCCAAGGCATATATCAAAAAATGGAGGGTCTGTGATTAGCAACCCTGAGACTGGGTGACCTGCTTCTACAAATTGTAGCTGTGGTGTCTTGTTGGGACTTGCTTTGGCCATGCTGTCATCCATTAAACCAGTTGAATCAACGGGTCCTATGGTCTGTCATCACATGGACTGAATAGCAGCTTAAAAAAGGCATTGTCTAGTACTTGAAACGATCAGAGTTAAATTTCCATTACTGGATATGGTGATTAGTGCAAATCACCAAAACCAAAATCAGGTTTATTTCTGGTTATCTCTTTATCATGTTACCTTACTGACAGACTTTGTTGGAATGTACTTTTTTTCCATTGAAGTAATTAAGAAGTTATTATTGTCTTTAATTTTCAGAAATTAATGTAACAGTTTTCTCCTGGGGTCTGTGTCATTTAAGTGTATTGGAGAACAAGAAATCACTCTGGGTTGTTTATTCTGTTTACTTTTATTTGAAGGTAGTTTCCTCTTAAAATTTATTCAGAAGATGACAAGTAGGCATTGGTGTGCTGTTCCCATTTTGTTTCTTTCTATGGCTCTGGCATATATCCCTGAGTGTAAAGTACTGGGCACTGAAGGACTTCAAGCTTTAAGGTAAAATGTGCACTGTGTTGTGTTCTTACAGGCCTCTTGTAAAGAAATGTGCTGAACACCTGGCGAGACAGGATTTAGTTCATGTTTGTTACTTCTGGGAGGAGGTGATGGTTGTGCATGGGAATGGCAGGTTCTCTCTACTTTGTGTAATTCACAGGGGAAGGCAATTTAAGAACTGATGTATTTATATTGCTGAGATTTAGATGAGTGTTTTGCATTCCAGACCTTTGGCACTGCTACTTTTTTTGGCATAATTTTTCCCTGGTCTTCAGTACTTCTTAACTGATACATATCAAACTTTTTCCTTCTCTGCTAATTGCATTAAAACCTTGTTTAATGGCAGTTGAGAATATATCAGGGTAAAGCTCACAAAACTGAAAGACTTGTAAATAAAAGGTCAGGTAATTTTTTTTGTTGTGCATATTGTCCTCAATTACACTGCTTTTTCCTAAGCATCTACTTTCACTTCCAAGAGCTACTAAAAATCAGTCATTATTCCAGTTTAATCAATTTTGAGCTTTGAAATAAAAACTTACTGATGGTTGAAGCTGTTAACGACAACAACAACAACAAAAAGTTAGACACTCCTCTGCTGATAGAATATTAAAGTCTTTTTCAGTTTTGTGCTAGAGTGAAAATTTGATGTCAAGCATCTTTTATTTCCCTATCTGTTACAGTCAGACAAATATTAAATTATCAGATTGAACTGATGTGAGTATGGGGATTGTTCCCTTAGCTTTGGCTTTCTTTTGTTTCCTCATTCCCCATGCTTTTTTTATTTAGTCAAGTATATGCTTATCCAAGTTTTAATGTCAGTTTTTGAAAGTATGTATAGCAGTAGTCTTGTTGCTGGATCTATATGCTGTCTGATCAGGTGACAACTGTGTTATGCTTGGTAGAGTATGTTTGTTAAGAATATCTAATATGTTGCAAATGGTTAATAAATAGCACATATATGAAAACGTTTAAACTTTCTATGTGTGTGTTTCCTACATTGTGTATTTTTCTTCTTTCCAGAGATGTCCTCCAGTGTACTATGATTACACATCAGATTTTGTTGCGTGGAGCTGCTCAGTGCTATCTTCTTCAAACAGCTATGCATTTGACAGATGTGGTGAGTTTGGTTTTGTGGGGTTTTAGTTTGGGGTTTTTTGTTTTGTTTGTTTTTTTCTTCCTGGTTTAATAGAAATACACTAACGCTTTCACAGGGTAAATAGTATTCAAACAACTGCTAAGTACATGGAAAACTAATTTTGCTGGATTTGAAATTTTTTTTAGTGACTACAAAGTGTGCTTTGTAATAAGATGTAAATTTTTTTCATTACCTTTTATTAGTTGGTGCTTTCATGCATTCATTATGGAATAGTATCCTATTATGATATTTATTCACTGTATAAACTCAGGTTTTAACATAGAGAAACTAAATGGACTTTCCTGAAATACCTAAGGAAAAAAAAGTACCATTAATGTTGAAATAGCCAGACCTTAATTATTCAGTAGTCAAAGCATTTGTGTTTTGGTTGTCTTTTATCATGCTGGTTTTCTAGATGAGTAGACAGTCATTGATGCTGTGTGTTAATGGCTATAAACTTGTGTAAGCAAAATTTCCTTTGGGAAATGCAGAAATAGTAATTATCTGTGACTCTTATTTATGTACAATCATTTATAAAGTGTCAGCAGTGAATAGCACTATTCTTCTAGTCATTTGTTAACTTTCAGATGGATTTTATACTTGGGAAAATTGTATTTCGTGGTAAAGAAAAGTTGGTCCCAAAGAGGCAAAAATGTGTGCACGCCATGAAAAGGAAAAAGTCAGAAAGTCAGGTTTTCTTTTTTCCCCCTGTAACTTTTGCCAAGTAAAAGCAAACTTCTTGAGTTACGTAGATACTATCTGTTGTTTATTGTGTTGGTGACTATTGTATCTGGACTAACTTCTTTAGGAGAAGGTGTCCCTCCCAGAAGTTTCAAGCTTTCTTCTGTCCCTTAGACCAGAGGAGTCCCTAAGAAGAGATACTATGTTATGGATGGAGGTGAGAACTAAAGCTGCTTTTACATTCATCAAACATTTTTTAATGTCTATACAAATGGATGTTTTATTATTGATAATTTAATGTTTGTATAGTTAGCTACCTTTGCATTGGTGCCTTCTGGAATTTCCAGATCTGGAGTCCTGATGGATTTGTTTCACTTGAAAGCTGTGCTTTTGTTGGGTTTTTCTAATATTATAGAAGTGTTAACCCTAAAGAAGTTAAGCAGATTCAACACAGAAGTTTTAAGGTGGTTGAAGATAAAGGTGGGTGAGGAGAAAAATGTGGGGTTTTTTTTCTTTTTTTTTTCTTTCTTTGTGCAGAAATTCGCAGTTCTGCAGAAGGAAGAACTTTTTCTTGAGGCAGAGTTTCTTTTGAACTCCTTGTATGCCCCAGCTCACTGTGTTTTCTAGAGTTCATCTTGCATTGCAGCTGTTGAGTGTAACTGTACTAAAATGCAAGTCAGAATTGGGTCTTACTCAGACTATTGGTCCTTGAATACTGGTCCTTTAGTGTGAGTGTTCACTACAGTCAGAGTCTTCTGCATCCTTTGCAATGATTGTAGGAACTAAAATTGCTATTGGTAACCTTGTACTAGTATGTGTAATCTCTCCTATCAGGGATCCATGCTCACTCCACTACATGGTATCTTCATGGAGAGAGTGCAAAGCAGTGCACTTGTGGAATCCACAGAGCCATGACTTGGGCTTTTTTCTGTTCTTTTATTAAGGATACCAAGTGGATATAATATCCTCAGCTGGAGCTGCTTTTGTTCATCAGATTCTACAGGCAGTTATTTGTATATATTATATATATTCTCTTGATTTCCTCCTCATTTCCCCTCAACTATCTGTTGTAAAATTTTATTTGGTGGAAAAGAGCACTATTTTGTAAGTTTACTCTATCTTTAGAGGAATAGTCTGCTAGTATGGTGCATGTTTTCCTTTTCTTGTAGTTTTGAAATTACTGTCCAAGATAATAAAATGTGGATCCTGATACTCTCTGAATGGGACAGTGTATGGGGGGAAAAAAAAAATGTGTAAGAGCCATCTCTGATTTGCATATTGTTAGGATGAACCCAGCACTGTCAGAAATGACAGGGTAATCTCAAAGGGAAGAATGTGCCTACCATGCAGAGTGAGACTGTAAATTTTAAATTTCCACAGGGTATATGTTTTATGTCTTTGCAAGATGCAAAATGCTGTGATAAAAAGAAATCAGAAGAAAAAATGTTACATATAGAGTATACTGGAGCCAACTAAATATGTAAATTTTGGTTAGTTATACAGCAATATAATGATAAAGTGGTCTTTTGCATAGTGTCCTCTTGTTTTGAATACTGTACATTTCATCTTATTCCTTTTATTTTTTGGCATAAAAGTTTAAAAAAAAGAAAATAAATGTAGGTCTCGATAGGTAACATTTGACTGTGGGAAGGACTTTTGAGATAAGGGAAGTTTAACCAGTCTTGCTTATTTCAAAGAGCTGCGTTTTTTCTTACATTGGTTCCAATGACCTTTTTTAGGTGCTTTGAATTACTCTCTGCAAGAACCTTCTACATGTTAGCTAGAAGGTAATAGTTTGCTAAGCCTCAAAGTAGCTACAGTGAACGCATCTCACTGTGGATTTGTTGATGCAACAGCTCACATTTAACAGCGCTTTAACGTGCTGCTGTTACGTTGGTAATGTCAGTACACAGCTGGCAAATGTGGTTCAATAGTAATGTGCTGGTTTTAATTTAGCTTTGCAGTTGGCTGCAAGTCAATGATGGACGCTTCAGGAAGCCTGTAAACTCTGATTTTGAACATCAAGAGACATCATCTTTATGTAAATATGTCCGCATTCTTGTGGGGGAGTACCTTAAGACACCAGTATCTGAAAGTAAGTTAAATGTTTATTTATAAAAAAAGACTTTGAAGGTAATTTAAAGAAAAAGAAATACAACAGTCCTTTGGATTTTAGAAGAGTTGTTTGCTTATTTCTATTGTGCCTGTTCAAATTCTACCTTTCCAAGGTAAATGTTCTGCTAATACTTTTGGCAGATTATCTCTCCTTCCCAAAATGCTTTTTAGTTCTTCATCTATATTATCTGTAATTACATGGCAAACGCCTGTGTTTTGCTTCTAAAAAGCGATGGTTTTTATTTGATGGTTTGATATGAATCTTATAAGCAGCTCTGAGAAGGAGAAAAAAAAAATCAGTTATGTCCAGCTGCTTGAACTGAACCTCCAGAGTGTGTTTTGCTTTCTAATTTCCCAAAGCCAAAAACATACCAGTAAAAAAAAAAACCCCTTAAAGCCAACTTGTTTATTACTATTTAAGAAACAATTTTATAGGTATGATGAAGTGGTCCTGAATAAAAGATCAATGAAAAGAGAAACTTCAGTTAGTTAATTTCTTTTTACAGAGTAGTTTTAGTTCATGTAACTTTTAGTCGGTCAAAATCACACCTGATATTTCTGACAAAGCATAGTGGAATTATGTTCTTGGTTAACTTTGAGTATGCTAATGTATTTTTCAAAGCAATAGAAAAGCCTGTTGGGAGCTACTACATAATATAGTACATTGCCTAAAAATTGATTTCAGTGTAGAGGGCAATGAGATTAGCCACTTTGAGATGT
This sequence comes from Todiramphus chloris collaris, assembly GCA_025345505.1. Classification (NCBI taxonomy): domain Eukaryota; kingdom Metazoa; phylum Chordata; class Aves; order Coraciiformes; family Alcedinidae; genus Todiramphus; species Todiramphus chloris. Next base: position 11,656,282 of record JANVCC010000020.1, on the reverse strand, counting down.
AGATGAAAAGCAATTGTGTTTGTTTATTTTATATCTAGTTAAAACAATGCAAAATATTAGTAGCAGTGTTCTTGTTAGCATGAATTGTTGTTGTACTACTAACTTATTAAAATAAGTATAAACCCAAAAGTTTTAAAAATTAATATGGAGGTATTTTTTAAATACTGTGGAAACCTTAAAATATCTTTAATCAGGAGAAAATTGCTTTATGCCTGACTGGTTAGAAGCTAAGCTTGTCTCAACAAAGATTCTGTTGGCTGCAGATGTGGAGCAGATGAGGAATAAATACAGGTAAGTATGAAAGATCTTATTTTACATTCCTCTCTCTTTCATCCCCCTTACTCCTGAAGGATCTGGTAGAAACCTGATAAAGTCAGGAAGCTGTCCATTTTTCTCTAGACTTCTGGTCAGCCTGGTCATTCCTTAGACCTTTTCCAACTGTTGCTGCAAACATACCGGGTAACATTTCTAAAGATACTTAAGTGACTTGGAAACGTGTGTCCTATTTATTTCCAGAAGTGACTTCAACATTTAAGGCAGATACTCAGAAGAAGACTTTCTTTTTAATTTTTGTTTTTGTGTAGTGGAAAAAGCAACATAGAATGGATTGAACTAGAGGCTTTCTTGAACCCTCTTCTGGATGTCTTGATGAAACTTGGCAGTAATGCTTACATACCAACACTGAAAACAGATAAAAGCCTACAGCTTCTCTTGAAGTTATTGCAGACCCGTTCGTTAAAATGTTCCAATACGCAAGATGGTTAGTGATATCTTCAGTATACTGTGTCTTATATTAATTATAGTCTAACTAAAACAGAGGTACTTACTGTTTTTAGGCTATATTGTCAAATTAATAATAGCCTAGAGGTGATAAATATAAAAGGTTGACTATCTGGCATACCTGTTATGAAATGGAGCTGTGGGTTCAGTCCAACAGGAGCTCTTCTTTAGATGTCCCAAGGACTGGAATTGACAATGTGGAAGCCTTTTGAGAAAGCAGTAGTTCTCTACTAGGGTTAGATTGTTAGTTTAGATTTGGAGTGTGACTGTGCTACAAATATTTATAGGCCTATTCTTCATCAATGAATGGATTCCATATATCATTTAGACACTACAGAAAGAACAGTTAGTACAGAAGCCCAGCTCAACCTGCTTGGTTGCTACAGGTTCAGACAGAGCCTTCTCTGCTTAGAAGTAATTCTGCTGGGCATACTGTTTTCTGAGGTGACTGGTAGGTAACTGTCTCAACTAATGCTGTTTAGACTGCAAATGACAGGCAGTATTAGGCATGATTTCACAAGGCATGCTTAGCTGACTTGCTTTAGTTTGACCTTGGTTAGAAACAAGGTGTTTAAGAGGTGCCCACTTAAGCACAAGCCTGCTGATCTGACTGGGAGTTTTGCTCTCCCACTCCCCCCAGCTGAGCACTTTAACTTGTAGACCTTTCAGGAGAGTGGACAAAAGCTGTGGAGTCTTTACTGCTCCTTTTGTGAGAATTTGGTCAGGTTGTAACCAGAGTAAACTTGTATTTTTTTTTTGTTTCCTGAGAGCAAATAATTCACAATATATTTTTGTGAATTAGGTTGCTGAACTGGATCAAGAGGGATTGTGGTGTTCAGTTTCTGCTTCCCCAGAATTTTTTTCAGTGTTTTTACAACATAGAATACAAAAGTAGTTTTTGAGTGAGGACCACAGATGTAGGCTCTTGGAGGGGGGGGAGGGTTTAAAAAAAATTCCAGGTTGCATCCAGGATTTGTAAATGATTATGAAGTTCTTTATACATTCATGCCCTTCTTGAATTTTACCTGTTTGACTGAAATATTGAGCACTAATTATGCAGACTGTTAAAGTTGTGGAATGATCTCTTGACTGCTGAAGTGGATTCCTTCAAAGGAAACTAAACTGGAAGATGTGTCTCAGTTCCCAGTGAGCATTCAGCCCACAGCATGAAGCTAGAATGAGCCTGAAGCAGAACACTACAGAACTCCTGCAAGTGCATGTTAGGTTTTTAGTATCAAGAACTGAAGTCTGTAAATAATTTCCTTGTGTGCCTTATTTCCTTAACGTGCTCACTAATGTACATGCAGTGGATTGCTTCTGCCTTGGGAATTTTGATGCCTGACTTAGCATGTTAAGTTCTGGTAACAGAGAGTTCTTCAGGGTTGGCAAGGCTGAGCATCAGGGTGTCTCCATCCTTTTGAATGCCCCCATGGGTACTCCTGTACAGCTTGTCTTCAGTAGAGACTTACAAGAGGCTTTCAGATTTTGACTTGTAATATTACATCTTTTTGTGTTAAGTTAAGCAAGGATTACTTTTCTTACATGATTTCCTACAATGTTTTTTGTACCTCTTCCTCCACAGGACAGCCAAGTAGTAAATCTCATTTTCACAGCTGTAGATTGACTGCTTTGAGTTGGGGTGTGTGTGGGAAGAGTAATGCTAAAAATACAGTTCTGTTTCTGTGTTGATGAAACAGGAGGTGAAAAGTCCTGTCTGCCAAATGGAAAATGGTAACGTGGAAGGGAACAAGAAAGGAATTTAAGCTTGTAAAACAAATAATAACAATTGGGAAATGTTTTATTTAAGAATACTTTTATGAGGATAGACATACCTGAAATGCATGCTGAAATCAGCAACGTTTTTCTACAGGTCTTGCTCTCTGTTATTCTGTTGTTAGACTTCACTACTTTAACACTAAGTTTTTGCTAATTTAATTTTTTTAATAATGCTAAAGCCACTGGTAGTGAATTGTATTTTATGTCCAAAATATTTATCTGAAGAATTTCTGAATTTTAATTACAGATTATGTTTTAGTCGTTAAAGATTTAGGATGAAATGTAGTAATAAGCTGACATAGTTAAACCGTTCTAAACAAATTACACATTAGAAATGAAGTCCACTGAGCCATTTTAATAGAGAACATCCTAAGTAAGGACAATAAGGATTTGGAATCTCTGTAAATACATCTCTTTTTATGTCTACCTTTTGAAGGCCTTCCCTTTCATAATAATTTTGCTACATGAAGTGTAATTCAGGGTCAACTCCAGGAAAAAAACCCAGCAGATCTGTCCAGGAAAAAAAGCCCAGCAGATCTGACCTATGGGTAACTCTACTAAATACTGAAACCAATGACTAATAATTTTAGAACAAGATGGTCACGCAGAGTATTTTAATGCCATATTCATATTGATAGGTTATTTCTTTGGCTTTCAGCTAGCCCTTACCCTTGAAGCACAGATTGCAGTGTGTTTGTGGTTAAATGTTTTAACCACTTGTGTCTGTATGCAAAAAACTTGTGTCTTTCATAATGCACACAATGTACTTTGTAGCCTAGCCTCTGGATAGAGAAAGTGTTACATTTTGTGTTAAAATCTTGTGTTTTCATTTACAATGTTATGCCAGGAAGCTACTTGACTGAAATCTTGTAAGATTACTCTATACCCCAAGCTGAAATATTTCTAAACAGAAAAAACAAACCCAACCAAAACAAGTTTTCACTTCTGTGCATCTTAGAAATGGGTAACTGCGTTTTTCTCACATACAATTAATTGCTGGATATGGAAAATTTTGTTCTCTTTAAAAGAGTAAGTTCATTAATGAGCAGTTCCTGTAGAGGGTTTGGAATAGGATAAAAGTATGTATTTAAAGTTGTTATGCTTTGGCATGCTGGTCTTGTGTGGTTTTTGGTTTACTAATTAATGATAAATCTCAGAAAAGAATATCACCTGATTTGATTCTTTCAGCCCTATGGCTTACACTGTTAAAGAGTACGGAGATGGTTTAAGGTATTCTCAAGTATTTGAATACTTATTAGTGTAATCTTGCCCCTAACTTAATTAAATCTTCACAATACAGTTTCCTTAAGAAACTGATATTTCTGTGTTGTTGGGTTTTTTTGTTCGTTTGTTTGTTTTTTAATACAGATGGGGTATTGAGTTTTATCTGGAAATCGCTCGTGACACCTGTAGAGAGTATTCTTGAATTTGTTCTCCGACGGCTTACTACAAATGAATTAAACACTGTAAGTAATTGTTATGAGGCATATTTTGATGTGGTTTTGCTTGTTGATTTATTTTACCTAATTTATTTCCTTATTTTCATATAAAATCTTCATAAACGCCTAGGAAGTTAATTTGTATAAAACACTTCTGTCAGCTTTTTTTGAATGAGCACAGTAAGACTATAGGGAAAAAAGATGTCTTGACAAGTAGTGTTTAGCATCTGTAGTCCATATTGCTGCTTCTCAAATCTAAAATTGTTTAGTAAGAAATCATGAATATCATATCATATTGGATTGTATCTACTGGTACAGTTGCGGGCATATGATACTTGGAATTCGGATACTTTTAATACTCATACTGGTTATCTTTATTGACTATATTCCACTGTTTGCTTGTTGCTGTGGCCAGTGTTTAATCTTATACCCCAAAGAAACCTGTGGCTTTTTAAGCCAAATGACTTGACAGTAGCGTGACTTCTTTAAAAATACCCTGTTGAATATATCAAAGAAAGGCAGTGCTTTTTAGAGAGAGGGGAGGTACATGTTTCCTTCTGAAAAGAACTTTCAATTCATATACCAATAAAAAGACACAAGACATGTAAACCAAAAACATTTATAGATGTTTCCAGATGGAGAAAGAGGAATTAGAATGTAATATTGATGAGGAGAATGGTGTTATTCTTGGGGAAAAGAAAAAAGCAAACAACAAACCAGATTTGAGAAAGAGGCATTAGTGGAAGTTAAAAAGGAGGCTAGTTTTCAAAACTCAAAAGCTCAACAAAATGTGAAATAGGAACTTTGAAAGCAAGGTACAAATAGATTAGGAATTTCAAGAGAAGGATGTGGAGTAAAAGAAAATGCAAAATTGTAAGATCTTTCCAGTTCTTTCAATTGTAGCCTTTAATTGTATCACGTTTAATTTTGTATCACAAAATGCAGAAAACCAAAACAGATTTAAAGTGAAGACATCAGTTTAATGATTGTTAATTTAGTAGACTGTATTTGGATAGACTGTTGGGAAGAAGGGAGAAGACCAGTGAGATAGGAAAGACAGAGGTGTCTAACAAGGAGATGGACAAAATGTAAAGTAGCATTGGTAGAATTATTTAATGAAGACTGAGTTTGGAAAATAAAACCAATTTAATGTAGAAAGTTATATGGACAAGTGTGCAGAATATAATGAACAGAAGTCAAATTTACTTCTTGTGTTTGGGGGGGGGGGGGGGGGGTCTGAGTTGGAGGAGAAAGGATGGAAACCTTGAGGGGAGAGGGCTCTGGGATAGTTCCTCAGAAACAAGTATGGGAAGTATAAATTGAAGGGAAAATGCAAAGAAAGAAAATATATCGGATTGCGGACAGTCCCAAAAATGTGAGTGCGATGGAAAATCAATGCAAAAAGTGGTCCTGCTCAAAGCAAAAGTCAGAGCTGAATCAGGAGAATGGCATCTGAAAATCAGTGAAAATTCAAATGTGTATTTTCTCTCAAAACTAAAGAAGGAAAAGTTCTTTCTTCATGGTGTTCCTTGAGTGCATCGTTTTATATGGAGGTGGATTTTATGCTATGTGAAAAAAAAGTTGCAAATACAAGAGGAGACTAAAAAGCCATAAACCAAGCAAGATACAGCCATGAGTTAAAATGTGTGCACAGAGGGTGCAATTCTGTGCTGTGATATGATAAATGAGTTGGCTTTGACCACCCTTTCTGATATTTGGGGTACCTGAGATGTTTTTTACATGGCATTCCATTGGGCTGAGGAAGGGAAGTTGAGTGAATGTCTCAATTTGAAGAAGTTAAGATATATTTCAGAATTTTACACTGCCTCTTCTAAGGCATACTCCAGAGCCTTAAAAGTAAAATAATCTGTAAGTTGAAAAAATTTAAAAATAATAACGAAAAGAAACTCCTAAAACAACAACAACGACAAAAAAAACCAACCCCAAAACTAAAGAAAAGGTTCAACTGCAATGATTGCTGTTGTTTTCCTTCTGCTATCGTTGTTATTATTAAGTTTTCTTTCTTTTCAATTTTAAGTTTCTTCTTAAGTTTACCTTTATTTCTTGATCTTCAGGTTGCAGATCTGGATCGCTGTGATCTATACTTAGCTTTAATTCCAGAGATAGTGAATTTGTGCTTGCAAATCAGCTGGAAGAAAGTACCATCTATCAAGAATTTCATTTTGTCCCTGACAAATGCATCTATTCGTAATCTTCAGGAGAAAAGCTGTGAAGAGGTAATTTAACATTCTTTACAGCAGCAAATGTTAATATAAAATAAACCAGTAAATATTAATGGAAATAAATATTTTATTTGTAATGCTGATATAGTATTCAGATTACATATAAATAATCATGTAAACTTACTATATGTAGATGTACAAATATTTTGTTTATATTATAAATATATTTCATTATACATACTAATATAAACATGATAAAATGTGTGTGTGAATATGTATACATATGTAAACATATTCCCTAACACATATGTGTCTTTAGTTGGCCGTATAATGTTACAGTAAAATATTTGTAGCTAGAGATTTTTAGGACTTCTGTTTTCTTATTACTTTTTTTTTAGAAGTCTGAATAAAGTAAAACTTCAGTTATAATAATGCACTGTGTGTACTCAAAAGGTTTTTTTCCTCCACTAGGAACCAATCTTACTGAGGAAGTTACTGTTAAATGAAAATTGCTTTTGTGTTAATTCTGTTGAGTTTCCAAGCTGGAAGGTACAGAAAGAAAAAAAAAAAAAAAAAATCCAGAACCCAGCATTGCTTTGGCTTTCTCATGTAGTTAAGTTCGTTGTCCAATAGCGGTAGGTATTAGGCTAGTATATCTGAAATAGGTATATTTTCAAAAGGTAAAGAAACATTAGTGTTTTTTCTGTAGTTAGGACATTAAATTAAGATTTGTTAGGCAGTATAATCGTTGTTATTTTCTGGGTTGAATTATTGTTCAAGAGCCGTTAAAATCACATTAAAAGATGGTAAATATTTGATTTGCTAGGTTTACTTTTCTAAGGAAACAAAGAGCAAGACATTTCCCCCTCCCCTCCCCTTTGGTTATGTGAATTATATACTTATTACAATAGTTTCAAAGTGAACAGTTTTGGGTTCAAACTTAGTGTCTGGGGGCCTCTACTAACATATTTTTAATTCTGTGAAATTATATTGTCATGATGATTTTTGCAGTGCTGTATCTTCCGTTTAAGAAGAAAAAAGGAAACACTGAATAATTACACATGAGAAAGCTGGAAGTAACTTGAAGATATTTAAATAACATTGAGCTTTTAATACTATTAGGGAACTATATGTTTATTGACTTCGAGAGTTTTTATTTCTTGCCTCTGAGTATAAACATTCATCACACAAAATAATCATGGTGTAGGTGTTGTGACTTTTTTAGCCTCTTGGAGCAGGTGGTTTGTTTTTTCTTTTTGTTCTTGGTTTGATTTTGTTGTTGTTGGTTTTTTCTGGTTTGTTTTGGTTTTTTTTACAATGGTTGCAATTTGTGATTGATTGCAGTGACCCAGACAAGCAAAGCTGTGTTAGGCATAGGGTAAGAAAATAAGGAAGTAGGAGGATGCAGAGTTTGCTACCTTACGATGTCTGAGGTGATACAAATAGGAGGCTTCTCAAATGTATCAGTAGGTAATTTGTATCATATTAGAAGAAATTGGTGCATGTTTGTTCATGTATGATTTGGTTTTAATTAGGAGCCAAAGCTTAAAGAACAAGTTAAGAAAGTAGCTAGCATGGCTTCACTTACAGTGGTTTGTAAGATACTGGATCAGAAACCTGAAGTGCGCCGTGACTCTCTGGCTTCTGTGGATGCTCTGAAGAGATATATTTCCTTCTCTCAATTCAATGAAGTATTAAAGAAGCCTCCTTATATTGAAGAAAAAAGTAGGTATGTCTGTGCTGTAATTTCTCCAGAATAAATTTGATTAGTATGGAGCAGTGATTAAAAGGCTGACTCTTCCTGTTCTTTTCTTTGGTAACTTTTTGCCAAGATAAAAATGAAGAATATTGAACTCAAATTATTCATTCAGTTGCTCATTTGTCTTAACATTCAGGTTTTAGATAATTAAATCATCCACAATTGATCAGACCAAAGGTTGTTTTGCTCAGTCCTCTAGTGCTGTGAAGCCAGAGCTAGCTTTGAACACTGCTTATCCTTATCCCAGTTTAACTATATATACAGAGCACAAAGCAGTAACACATATACAATCAAATTTGAATGGAAATTATATCCTGTTGGGGAAGGGAAGGACAGAGCAAGCCTGAGGTCCAAAAGCCAAATACTTGAATGACAAAAGAAGATGGCCAGCATGTATTAATGTTTCCACTGAATGTGTTCCCAGATACTTAGGAGTAATGAGACTGCCTGAACCCAGCACTGATTTTTCTCTGTTTAAAAATGTTTATTTTAGATTTCTCTTCCATGAACTTAGTCTAGTCTCCCCTTGAATTTATGTGAATTTTAACATCTTGAATAAGTATAGTAAGTTTGTACAGTTAAGCTGTTCTGGTGGAATAGAAATGTGCAGGATAAATTCATGCTATATATTGAAGAATAATCTTTTTACAGCTTATGCGAAGAAACAACATCTCAAGGATGGGGGAAAATTGTTGCACGCTATGTTCATGACCAGTGGATTTGCCTTCGGTTTGTTTTAAATTTATTTCCAACGCTGGCTCAGGAGTATGGAGAAACCTCAGAAATGTCATTGTCTACAGTTGAAAGGTCAATAAAAATTCTGCAATCTGCATTAGAAGCCCTAAGTATTCTTCCTTCAGATCAAGTTTTACCTGTGTTCGACTGCATGAAGGTCCTTGTTCCCAAGGTAAAAGATAAAACAACTGAATGATATTAATAGTTTTGGGGGGGTGTTATGTCAAATAATAACACTTGGTTCTTCTCTTTATTTTCAGCTTCTGGACTCATCAGAGTCTCTCTGCATAGAAGCATTTGATTTGGCTTGGAAAATTATATCCTCTTTGAGTAACACACAGCTAATATTTTGGTCCAATCTAAAAGCTTTTGTTCAATTCGTCTTTGATACTGAGGTTCTAGCTGTTGCTGCAAGTACAAAGGGTCAAGCATATGCCAAAATAAAAGAGGTCAGTTTTAAGTATTCTTTTTTTTGGGATGGGAACGTAAATTTTATCTGGATCTAAAAATGTATTTTAAGTTTTCTTGTAAGCTATTGTTGTGAATTTTGCATTTCCAAAAGGGTAGTAGTTTGAGAATGTTAAGAGAAAACATCTGAGAATTAGATTGAGGATACATATATACTTTGTTCTTATAACACAGAAAATGAGAAGTACTATTTATTTGATTTCTAGACTGTTTAATATCTTCGGCGTTCAGTATTTTTTTTTTCTTTTATTCAAGAGGAATTGCATAATGTAAAAATATTTTTTTCAGGATTTGCCAGCTGAACTGTTCCAAACTATCAATATTCTGAAAAAATTGTCTTTTTCTATAGTTGAGTCTTTATGAAAATAGTTTCTGAAATGAAAAGTTAGAACCATTCAAAACTTTCATAGGTGATATTGAATAAGCCAACTTTCACTGCTTCTTCAACAGCTTTCTTTTTATTTTTCTCTCTGGGTGTAGAAAACAAAAAATATAGTTACCTTACAGTTGAATTTAATACGACATGGTAGAGCTGCCTCCATAGTTAAGAAGAGGAAAAAAAAAAGTATTGTGGGTTTGTTTTGGTTTGTTGTTTTGTTTTGGTTTTGTTTTTTGTTTGTGGTGTTTGTGTTTGGGTTGGGTTTTTTGGGGTTTTTTAGATGTATGCAGCTTTCTGTACTTCAACAATTCTTGCATATGTCAGTGTTCTGTTTTCATTTTAAGTCACTAAAACTGTATTCAGTACTGGGATGTTGGTGGTTCTTGGAGTTATGCCTTGGAAAAATCTTCCCTTCCCCCCCCCCCCCCCCCCCCTTTTTACCCTTCTGAATATGAGTTAAATGTTTATGCAGAACAGTACACAGTACACTGCAAGACTTCTACCAGGGCAGTCATGAATGATATGTTAGTTACTGGTATACATGTGTGCTTAGCACAGAACTCGTACTAGGAGGGGTTACAGTTTTGCTTTGAAGTCATCATAAATAGCTATGTCCTGGTGTCACACTCAAAAAGTAATAGCCAGCTTTATTTTCAGCCCAGACACTCCAAAGTGGTTTTTAATAAAATATAGAAAAATTGGCACTTCCTAATTATTCAAAGTTGCATCGATATCTCCCTGTTAGCCTTAAGTCTCTTTAAAATATAGTCACACTTATTTTCTCTTTGTTCTTTTTGAAAACTTGCTTCGAGTGAACGTTACTGTCATCTGTTTTAAGCAGAAGATGACACATTTGTAGTCCTCATGCGGACCCAAGCCAAAATAAGATATGTATGCAAAGACGGTAAAATATGTCTTCAGTTCTCAGAATCGGTCAGCTTTTTCTTTTAATGAATATCTTAAGATTGATTTATGTTCTTAGAATTATTGTCTTAATCTCATCTTATTTCAAGCAGTGTGTAAGGTGTGTTTTGCCAATGTTGAGAGTCTTGAGTCTATGTGACAGCTCTCCCATTGTCTGCAGTGGGACATACCATGACAGCAGGCATCAAGGAGCTAATGACGGTCTCCTATACTCACCAAAGGGCATCTGGTCGAGCCACCCTCTGCCCCTTCATAAGACCATGAAGATAAAGTTCCCAAGCAAGTGCCTACTTACATATATTCTTATCCCACTCCTTGGCAGTCTCTGTTGCCATTGACCCAGTGTGCAATGGCTGTGTAGTTTTAGCTAAAGAGAAAAACGGAACTGCCTGATACTGATTTGTCACAGAAACATAATTTTAATTGTGTGGCACAGTGCACTCTGTCTTTCTAATAGTAGTTAGAAGGGGTGGATCAAAGGGGGGGGAGGGGGAGTATTTTTGAGCCAAAAAAAGGAATATCTCTTTGGTAAAATCCAGAAGGGCTTCCGCAGAGGTGCCCAGAGCACTGTGTTCTTAAGCTTCATTTCTTCTGCCATTTTCCTTTTCCTTTGTGATTATTCAAATGTTAATTGTGCCAGAACTTAAATTTCTTCAGATTCTTTTGTGTGTGCTGGACTTTTACGATGTTAATGAAACAATTGAAAAAACATTCCAGGATTGAGAAATGCGTGGTAAACATCATGCTGCTTCCCTACGGGTGAAACACCATAGTTCAATTTTGGAATTATTAGGAAAGTTACAAGCCTCTCTTTGCCCTAAAAGAAATGTTTTAATTATTTTTAAAAAGACCAAGAGTTTCTAGTGTTGTGGGGTTTTTTGGATTTTTTTTATTTTTTCCAGAAAATGTTTCTTCGGAGTGCAATCCAGTATTTTAATTCAAGCTTTTCATGAGCTTGTTGGTGCTTTAATCCTTAGCAATTTAGAACAGCTTCTCTGTAAAAATGGAGTTCTGTCAAAGAACTGATACAGTATCAAAATTATCATTTTTGGAGTGAGGAAGAGAAGAAGGTTTGTCTTGTAAGAGCTGTCACACCTTCTGCAAAACCATTCTCTTGGACAGCTTTAACTGATGTGTAAAAAAGAATTTGTAAAAATCCCACTTGTTCATTCTGAATCTACTGATCCTCTCCCAAGTGATTGCAGTTTCTTAAATTTACATGGTAACTGAAGTTTACTTTTGTACTTAGCCTAATGAAGGAAGTAGGAATGGAAAATCTGGGGGTAATTCTTCTTTTATTTCACCTTTTTCAAGAAGTTGTAGATACCAGTTTCATATACCTTAGATATACCCTCCTCAAAAACAAAAAATAAACAGTACAAAGACATTTTTCAACTAAGTCAAATATTAACTTCAACGTGAATATAATCCTTATTAAAGAAGACAGTGATATGGCTACCTCTGGAAGAAATTTTGTTTCATGTTGATGGGTTTTTTCCAGATTGGTAGGGATTTATGCAAAACACCAGGTTTGTACTCATGAAGTAAGCCCAGATGCATTTGTTCCAGTTACCAGGAGATTTGTGTAAAGCATCTGGTGTTATATCTGTTTAAGTACAGATCAGTTTTATCTTTTCAGTTCTATCACCACTCCTATGGGGACAGACTGAGAGAGTTGGGGTTGTTCAGTCTGGAAAAGAGAAGGCTTCGGGGTGACCTTAGTGTGGCCTTCCAGTATCTGAAGGGGGCCTACAAGAAAGCTGGGCAGGGACTTTTTAGGCTGTCGGGCAGTGGTAGAACTAGAGGGAATGGATTAAAACTAGAGATAGGTCGATTCAGGTTAGACATTGGGAAGAATTTCTTCCCCATGAGGGTGGTGAGACACTGGAACGGGTTGCCCAGAGAGGTGGTGGAAGACCCATCCTTGGAAGTTTTTAAGACCAGGCTGGATGGGGCTCTGAGCAACCTGCTCTAGTGGGAGGTGTCCCTGCCCATTGCAGGGGGGTTGGAACTAGATGATCTTTAAGGTCCCTTCCAACCCTGACAATTCTATGATTTTATTAACAGAAGCATGTACTTGCCCAATTGTTGCCTGTTCACCTGCCCTTAAAATCAGGGAATTGTAAATAGACTGAAGGCAGCATTTAACCTGAGCAGAGATAGGATGCAGAAGATGATCAGACCTGCTAAAATAGGTATCACTGCGTCATTAGTCTAATAATTCTGTGCACCTCTGAAAACCTAAATTGAGTCTTTTATTTCTTCTTCTTTTCAGATAATTTTCAAGCTCACAGACATGTCCGCTACAAAGACTGGAGTCCTCAATGTAGTCCTTAGTCATTGTTGTCGATCCTGGATATTTCCCACTGTTCACGAGAGAAGTGCCTTAACAAATGCTTTCTTAAATGCTGGAAATTACTGTGAACTTATCACCGAAGCTTGTGTCTTTGGAACTGTTTTTAGGAGAGATCAAAGGTATACCAAAAAAACCCAAATATTTGATTATACTTGTTACAATTCTGTGCACAGTGCTTTCTTTTAAACTTTGATATAACTATTGAAAAGGGGTATTGTATGCTAATCAGCTAATTTTGTTATTTTGTCTTCTTTCACCTATGAAGACTGATTCAGGATGTGCATGGCTTCGTAGAGAATCTTGGAGAAAAATGTGCAGCAAATGTTGTTATAGAAAGGTAATGATTTTGAGGATACATCTTCCAATATTTGGTGTCAATTTTGTCTTCATTACGATTGATGCTACAATAGGAAAGATGCTGGTTTTTAAGTCAGCTTCTTATCATAGAATTATAGATTTGCTTGAATTGTAAGAGACCCATAAGGAATATATTCATAACCATTTAAAATATTGGCCAAAATATTATATCACATTAATAACTCAAATACAAAATGTAGAAAAATGCTAATTATTTTCAGAAAAATACATCCCACTTGAATGGGACTGAAATAACTACTTCTTCATTCTTTCACCTCATAAAAATAATACTTTTTAGGATAGTGAACAGATATGTAGCTTATCATTGTAGGCAAGACAGTTACAAAATGCAGGCTTTTATACAGCCAGATTGGCAGCCTGGCTTTTTAATGTTGGTTGTAGGCCTTTGTAGCTTCCATACCGGCAATAAGGTCTGCCTCCTGTTTTTGAAACAGGACCATTGGATACTGGATTATTGAACTTCTTTTGTGATTTGACTCCCATTTTTACTCAGTGGAAGAAAGTCAGAAAAACAGTTTTAACAAAGTATTTTCAGGAGTGTTAGTAGATGATAAAACCTGAGCTTTTTTTTTTTTTTGTAAATAAATCTACTGCTAAAGTTCACTACTCCTTTACTTTATCCTAAGAGTTTCTTGGTTTTCAGATGTCTAATTTTGACAGTCTGCAGCTGTGTGATGCTTTGTTACCTGTAATGCCATTATTTCTGCTCTTGGCATTAATAAGTCTGGATGTCCCTGAGTAATAGAAATCAAGTGTTGTTTTGGACTATTGTATTTGACCAAAACTATAAGCATGTATTAGTTGTTTTAAGATTAAAGTTTACAGAATCACAGTATGTTAGGGGTTGAAAGGGACATCTGGATATCATCTAGTCCAACCCCTCTGCTAGAGCAAGTTCACCTAGAGCTTGTTGCACAGGAACACATCCAGGCAGGTTTTGAAATTCTTCCAGAGGGGACTCCACAGCCTCTTTGAGCAGCCTGCTCCAGTGCTCCATCATCTTCAAAGGAAAGAAGTTTTTCATTATATTTAGGTGGAATTTCCCATGTTCCAGTTTGTGCCCATTACCCCTTGTCCTGTTGCTGGGCACCACTGAAAAAAGAGTCTGGCCCCATCCTCTTGACACCTGGTAGCCTCCAGGTTTTTATAAGCATTGATAAGATCCCCTCTCGGTCTTTTCTTCTTCAGGCTAAAAAGACTCAGATTCTCAGATTTTCCTTGTGGGAGAGATGCTCCAGTCCCCCAGTAATCTTTGTAGCCCTTCATTGGACATTCTCTAATTCCCTGTCTCTGTTGAACTGGGGGGCCCAGAACTGGACACAATACTCCAGGTGTTGCCTCACTAGGGCAGAGTAGAGGGGGAGAAGAACCTCCCTCAACTTGATGGACACACTCTTATTAATGTACACCAGGATACCGTTTGCCTTCCTGGCCACCAGAGCACATGGCTGGCTCATGGTTAACTTGTTTTCCACCAGGACTCCCAGGTCCTTCTCTGTGGATCTGCTGTCCAGCAGGCCTACCCCCAACCTGTGCTGGTACTTCCTCCCCAGGTGCAGAAGTCTACACTTCACTTTGTTGAACTTCGCTAGGTTCCCCTCCATCCAACTCTCCAGCCTGTCCAGATCTTGCTGAATGACAGCACAGCCTTCTGGTGTGTCAACCACTCCTCCCAGTTTTGTATCATCAGCAGACTTGCTGAGGGTATGCTCTGTCGCTTCATCCAGGTCATTGGATATGTTGAACAAGACTGGACCCAGTACTGACCCCTGAGCAACACCACTGGCTACAGGCCTCCAAGTAGACTGCACTGCTGGTCACAACCCTCTGAGCCCTGTCATTCAGCTGGTTCTCAATCCACCTCACTGTCCACTCACCTAACCCACACTTCCTAAGCTTACTTAGAGAATGTTACGAGATGCAGTGTCAAAAGACTTGCTGAAGTTCAAGGTAGACAACATCCACTGCTCTCTCTTCATCTAGCCTGACAGTTATATGATCACAGAAGGCTATCAGATTGGTCAAGCATCATTTCCCCTTGGTGAATCCATTCTGACTACTGTTGAATACCTCTTTCGTCCATGTGCTTAGAGATGGCATCCAGAAAGCTGTTCCATCATCTTTATGGGGATGGAGGTGAGGCTGACTGGTCTGTAGTTTCCTGGGTTATCCTTCTTGCCCTTTTTGTAGACTGGAGTGACACTGGCTTTCCTCCAGTCCTCAGGCACATCTCCTGTTCTCTCTGATCTTTCAAGGATGATGGAGAGTAGATTAGCAGTGACTTCTGCCCACTCTCTCAAATCTTGTGGGTGCATCCTGTCAGGGCCCAGGGATTTGTGGGTGTCTAGCTTGCCTAAATGATGTCTAATCTGATCCTCATCAACCACAGGAGAGTCTTCCTTCCTCCACACTTTCTCTCTTACTTCCAGAGTCGGGGATTCCTGAGGGATGGTCTTAGCAGTAAAGACTGAAGCAAAGGTGGCATTCAGTAACTCTGCCTTCTCTGTATTCTCCATCACCACAGCACCCACCTCATTCAGCAGCAGGCTCACATTTTCCTTAGCCTTCCTTTTCCTATTGATGTACTTGAAGAAATCCTTCTTGTTATCTTTTACATCATCTGCCAGAGTTAATTCCAAGAGGGCCTTAGCCTTCCTCGCTGCATCCTTGCATACTTTGGCAGCATTGCTATATTCCTTCCAAGTGGCCAGCCACTTTTTACTCATACTGTAAACTTTTTTCCATTTGATTTTTTTCCACCAGCTCTTTGCTGATCCATGCTGGTCTCCCACCTCCTTTACTTGATTTGTTATTCATGGGCATGCACTGATGTTGAGCTTGGAGGAAGTGGTGCTTGAATAATAACCATCTCTCTTGGGACTCCTTCTAGAGCTCTAACCTATGGGATTTCTCCAAGTAGGCCTTTGAGGAGATCGAAGTTAGCTCTCCTGAAGTCCAGAATTGCAATCCTACTTACTGCCTTGCTTCTTCCTTGCGTGATCCTGAACTCCACCATCTCATGGTCACTGCAGCCAAGGCTGTCTCCAACCTTCACATCCCCAGTCAGACTTTCTTTGTCCAGCAGAACACCTCTCCTCATTGCCTCCTCCACCAGCAGTGTCAGAAAGTTATCAGCAATTCACCACAGGAATCTCTTGGTTTGTGTGTATCTTGCAGTGTTTGCTTTCCAATAAATGCCACTGTGATTGAAGTCCACCATGAGAACTAGGGCACGTAATTTGGAGGCTACCTTCAGCTGTCTGTAGAAGGCCTCATCAGCTTCCTCTTCCTGGCACAGAACTTGAAAAACTTTTTAAGATGCAGCTATTTCAGTAGACTATTAAACAGATAATACTTGTAGGTAGAAGCAGGGGCAGGTTCTGGAACTCACAAGTTTTCTTCATCAGTAGTGATGACCAGACTAAAATTCTGATTCTGGGTATTTGCATATTTTCTCACTGCAAACAACTTGATGGCCGTATGTTCAATATAATGTTTGGTGCTTTTTTTATAATTTATGAATTACCTTTATGTCTGAAGAAGCAGAGTTTGATTTTTATTGTCTTTAATATTTTACAGTACAAATCGAGACGATCACTACGTCCGGGTTTGTGCTATTAAATTTCTTTGCTTGTTGGATGGATCAAATATCTTGCATAAGAAGTTTATGGAAGACATTTTCATCAAACTACTTGATAAAGTAAACTTCATTTCTCTTGGTGTATAACTGTGATGTTAGTACAATTACTAAAACATAGACTATTTACAGTTGACGGGATGGATTTACAGTTGTTTGTATAGCCTGTCTATGTTTCCCCTTTAATATGCTGGGTTTTGTTATAAGACAAAAGTTAGTTCAGGCAAATCAAAATAGTAAAAATTGTCTTTTGAGGGTTTTTGTTAATTTTTTTTTTTTAGTGGATTTTCTGACTTCACAGAACATTATCTAAATTGTAACCATTGTTCTATTAAGAACAATGCTACCTTCCATTAGGTTGCATTTTGAAGCATGGCACTTCACTTTAACAATTGCAGACTAATTTTTGAATTGAGAGGGCCGTTGTCTCCTTAGAAGACCTTTATAAATAGAATTAATGGAGAAGGTTGAAGTTTGATTTTCATTTCTGTTATAGCTGCTTATGCATTGGCAGTAGTGTAACGTCAGTGGTAAATTACTGCAGCTGCTATTAGAACATTACCCATGATTTCTGGTACTAGAGAATTCTGCTTCTGCCTGAAGAACAAGAAATGGGTGATCCTTCATTCCTGTCAACTACTGGAGATAAATGGATAATATTTGTGTTCTATGATTGATGAAGTGGGAAAAGTGAGCCTTAAAAGTGATTTCGTGACTTGCTTAAATGTGAAGCTTAAACATGTAAAAAGAAGAGTCTTAATACCTAACATTTTTTGTGGCCTTAAGTAGAAATATTCAGTGGAATTGTGTGTATATGTATTTTTTTTTTAAAACTTGACAAGCTTGAAATGGACAAGCTTGAAAATTTAGCTCTGAATAAATTAAATTAATATATTTTTCCTAGATTTAATACTGACACTAGCTGTTCCAATAGATGCTGCTTTCTCAGTACAGTAAAGCATATTTCTGTGTATTCAGTTTAAAAGGAAATAATTAAATAATAAATATGATAAACTAGTATTATAAATTATATATATAATATTATAAATATTATTACAAATAAATAATAAACTTTTTAATTTGCTTTTAGGATGAACTGGTATCCAGATCTAGAACACGGTATTATGCAAACTCTTTACAGCATCGAATTAAAAACCGGGTATGGCAGACACTCTTAGTTCTTCTTCCGAAGCTTGACCAGGTATTGCTCTTGACAATGAATTCTTATGAAATAATGTATCTACTTTCAAGAATAATTTTGATGTCATGCAAAACACACATGTTAAATTACAGTGGGGTATAAAAGACATATAATATCTGTGGCTGATGGAGAAGTTCTGTGTAGTTTCATTCCTTCAGTCTGAAGTCATGGACTTAGGATTGATTTCATGCATCATGAGGTGGACCCATACCAACCTCATGAAGTTCAACAAGGCCAAATGTGAAGTCCTTCATCTGGGTCAGAGCAATCCCAAACGCCAATAGGCTGGGCAGTGACTTGAGAGCAGGCCTGAAGAAAAGGACTTGGGAGTACTGTTAGATGAGAAACTCAACATGAGCCTTCAGTGTGCTCTTGCAGCCTAGAAATCCTGGGCTGCATCAAGAGAAGCGTGACCAGCAGGTCAAGGGAGGTGATTCTCCCCCTCTACTCCACTCTTGTGAGACCTCACCTGGAGTACTGCATCCAGTCCTGTAGCCCCTATTACAGGAAAGTTACTGTTACGTGTTACTCTGGAACATGTCCAGAGAAGGGCCACGAGGATGATCAGAGGGCTGGAGCACCTCTCCTATGGGGACAGACTGAGACAGTTGGGGTTGTTCAGTCTGGAAAAGAGAAGGCTCTGGGGAGACCTTATTGTGTCCTTCCAGTATCTGAAGGGGGCCTACAAGAAAGATGGGGAGGAACTTTTTAGGCTGTCGGGCAGTGATAGGACTAGAGGGAATGGATTAAAACTAGAGATAAGTCGATTCAGGTTAAACATTAGGAAGAATTTCTTCCCCATGAGGGTGGTGAGACACTGGAACGGGTTGCCCAGAGAGGTGGTGGAAGCCCCATCCTTGGAAGTTTTTAAGACCAGGCTGGACGGGGCTCTGAGCAACCTGCTCTAGTGGGAGGTGTCCCTGCCCATTGCAGGGGGGTTGGAACTAGATGATCTTTAAGGTCCCTTCCAGCCCTGACAATTCTATGATTCTAGAGGTCACTGAAAACTGTTTCTTGGATTTGTGAATTACAGGAGACTAGATTGTTCCTGTTAAAGCTAGCTAAAACTTTGTACTTACTATCTTATTTAAAGCTTTTCATTTAGTAAAAATGTTGCTACTTTATGAACACTCAGAAAATTGAGAATTTTTAGTTTCATCTAATAATTCCTCATAATAAATTTTTTGAAAACTATAATAAAGAAATAAGATGATTTTGAAATGTTTGCATTTGAGTATTAAACATTTGTAATATTATGATAAAGCTGGGAATGATCTCTTGGAATTTTGTTCTTCATGGAAATGAGTCTAAGAATATACTAAATTATTATCTGATTTTTTTTTTTCCCTCAGAATTTTTTGTGTGGAACTCTTGACAAAGTTTTTCAGGCTGGATTTGGTAACAACCAGGCATCTGTAAAATACTGCATAGAATGGATTGTTATCTTGTGTCTACATAAATATCCCCATTTGCTTAATAACTTCTGGGATTGCTTTTGCTATGTAAGTAAGACATTTGGCATTTACTTGAAGAGTAATTTGAACAAAGAGGGTACAGTTTGTCTTCCCATACGTCATTTCCACATATTCTGGTTCTCCTTTAGAACCAGTAGGTTCTTGAGCTGATCGAATTAATTTGGAAGCGAGTCAGAATTATTCTCAAAGACATTTAGACATTTGTGATATAGAAGTGGCTGAAGACAAGTGAATTCTTCCAGTTGAGAAATTTCCTTTTATAATGTACTGCTCTGGACAGAGTAGAGCTGGCAGAGTACTCCTTGCAGTCATTGATTTAAGAGCCATCGGGAACAAATGGATGCCCTAGATTCTGAGTTGGGAGCATACCACAAAGTAATTTGTGATTTCCCCACCCAGCTTTTGTCTTCTGCATCTTGTGTGTCAATGTGAATATGACTTGCATAACACACATTCAATTTGCAGCTTTTAATATGAATTTCTCCCACAGTGGAGTTGTGTAATGTGGTTCCGAAACTGGAGGCAGGGTTTGCGTTATGGTACCCAAAACCTGTGAAATGAGAGGAGAGGAAAACTGACTTAATAGCATTTCATCTTTGTCTTGGATTCTTTTTTTAAGGAATTACTCATAAGAGTTGACCTGTACAAATAGTAATTGTCTGTATCAATACCCTTGAATTTGTTAGCATTGTAGATTTGGTTTGCTAGCATTGTACATTGGGGCTGAGAAGAAAATGTATGTACTTGCATTTCCTCCGGTGTATGGGAAGACATTAGTTACAGCATTGCCTCTGCTGAAAGTCACCACTTGTAATAATTGAATGTAGACATCTTGCTTATCAAATAGCCTGGTTCCTACTGTAGCTTTTTAAAAGCCAAACAGTAGGCAAAGGATTAACATGAAATTAAAAAATTGGAAAACTGTATATACACTTTTTTACCCCACCCAGGCAAATTTTAATACTCTTCTTTGCCTGTTAGTGATGCTTGCTGTGGTTTCTGGTTTTTGTTTGTTTGTTTTTTCTATTTGTTTAGGTGTTGGTTTTTTCTACAAAGGGGAAAAAGTTTCTTTTTCAGTTTACAGTATATACTTTTTCATACCTATCTGAACTGATGAAAAGTGAGGGATGTAACCTTTTCCTAATGCAGATTTCCTTCCAAGAGCTCAGGCAATTGCTATCATCTTAGTAGATGATAATGTATTGAATAACCTGTTGGATCGAAGTGATGTCATGCTACTAACAAACACACAGAATCTCAGTGGGCCCATTCAAATGGAGCAAGCAGAAAATATGTAGAATTATGGAAAAGGAAGTTCGTATTTTCAAAGGCTATCCAGGAAAATTGTGCTTCCTAAAAGGATTTTTGGATCATACTGCAAAATAAGCTGAACTTGAACACACAATGCAGTGCTGTGGTAAAATGGATGCATAGGAACTGTATTTGTAAACACAAGTGGTGAACAGAAATTTGTAAACTCATTTCTTCCAGTACAGAAGAATGTGGGTGAGACTCATGCTAGGCTATTCATTCTGCATCCAATACCCATATTTCTGATGACATGGAAAAGTGCAAGCACTGAAAAAAATTCCCAGGGTTTTTAGTGGCTTTAGGGTTGGTGTGGGTTTTTTTGGGTTTTTTTTTTTTTTTGGGTGGGGGGGAGACATAGAATGAATTTGGGTTTAATTTTTGCTTGCTGACATTGCTGTATACTTCATTCTGATTGATGTGTCATTAAAAAGCAAATAACATGTTAGGAAAAATGAAATCTTAGTAATTCGTATTGTAGTAAATTTTGCAATGGCAATGCACAGTTTGTTTTTAATAATGTTGATATTACATCTGCAGAACATGCTGTGAGAACTTACAGGCTATAAAAGCATTTTATATATGTATGTTTCTTGTTACATTCTCTTGTTTTAGGATGAAGAAAAGCTTAAAACGAGTATCTGCACGTTTTTATCTGTGTTATTACACTTTGACATCATTCTTCAAAATGCCTCGGAGAAGGTAAGCTTCACTGAAAGTATTCATTCTTTATTCATCTGCAGTGTATATGGATTTCTGAAATAAAAACCATTTTTGCAGTCTATTTTCAAGATCTTTTTAATACCTACTTCCTACTAAGGTATCCTTTGATATGGAAAACACTAATGCATCCTGTCACTTCTGTAGCATACTAAACTTATGAAAATTAGCTAAATGGCAGATGTTCTGGATACGTAGGGCCTGATTACCTGTGAGCTTTTCTGTAATAGATACTGCAGTTTTAACTAAACATGTATGCACCTGGGTTTGTTTTTCTTGCTGCTCTTGTTTAATCTGCATGAAATTGGCCAGAGATAACTTGGAAGAAGAGGATCTTTCTATAGAATAACAACGCTCAGACATGGAGTTCTTTGGCAATAGCTAGTCCATATTACTTTTAGAATTCTTTATTTGAAATTCTCAATTTTTTAATTGAACTGAGGATGAAATACAGTTAGATGTTACAATAGATCAACTACTTCACATCTGTAGCAATCTTGGCATTTCTGTTATTTTTTCAGTGCTCGCATGCATTTGCAAGATCAACTTAAGTGCTAGAAAATCAGAAGTAGAGGTTTCTGTGTATGCAGAATAACAATTTTTAAAGCAAATTAATGCATTTTCAAAACGCAAGTGTGGCTATAGGTGCGTGCCCAGGAAGGGAGGAAGGAAGGAAAGAAATGGGGACCACATTCTGAAGCCTGTGTTTGCACATATATGTAGTGTTAAAACTTTGGATTTTATGAAAAGCTGTTTTTTGAGGAAAACACTGTTTCTCAGGCAACTCTTACTTTTCTACTTTTGAATGGTATGTTACAACTTAAATAAAAGAAACTTCTTTATCTTTGGGTTTGTTTGGTTTTTTTCAGAAGCCAGCTGTGAAGAAAGCCCTCATAGTTGTTCTACAGTGGTGTTTCAATCATAATTTCAGCATTCGACTTTATGCATTACTTGCCCTTAAAAAAATTTGGGGTATATGCAAAATGTTGCATGTGGAAGAATTTGAAGCTCTGACACCAGTTATTGAATCTAGCCTTCAGCAAGTGGAAAACATGCATGGCACAGGGTTAGTAATACTCTTCTGACTTATAGCTTAACATTGTTCTTCTGAGCCATTTGCAGCAAGCTCAATAGTCTAAAATAGCACTAGTTACTTTCTGTGGGGGTGTATGGTTTTTTAAACTCTGTTTAAAAGAAACCAAAACTTGGAAATGGAAATCTAATTATCAGCAAAGAGAATGAAATGATAATTCAGTGTAGCATTATAGTCTGAAAGTGCAAGAGGAAAATCTCAGTGCACATAGGAACAGTGCTCATTGTTTAGGGGTGGGGTAAAAACACACTCAGGAGTGCTTAATTTACTTACCTGATGGGTTTTGAAGCAATAAAATTGATTCTTCAGAACTTCCTGATACCAGTAAATCCTCAAATATAAAAATCCAAAATATTTTTTGGTGTTAATATTTGAAAAAAATTCTGTGGGGAAAAGAATGAATAGGGAAATAAATTTTGAGTGATGATTAAATGACCTTTACAGAAATGGTTTTCTGTGTACTGATTTGGAAATATAACAGTTCAGTTAAATTTTGTACTAGCTCTGTGTTTGTATCCTTTTTTATTTTTTTTAAGCCCTGTTTTTAAAAGTTATTTAAAACTATGTAGAATTTTTTTTTTTCTGTAGAGAACACTAGTATTCATTTCCTTGATCAGTGTTACTGTTAAATCACCCAAGTTAGCATGTTAAGACATGGGATGGAAAAAGGCAGTAGAGGGAGGAGTCTGCTTTTTTTCTTTTTACAGCCAAAAGTTACCAGTGAACCATAGGCTAGTATTCAGTTTCCTTCGAGGCCTAGATAGAACACTCTTTCTTGCCAAACTTGCTTCTTCTGAGAATTTGGAGACATATTATGGACTTTTCTTGAAACATAAATAAAACTTATTTCCTGAATGCTGCTGTGTGGGTGGTTGGTTTATGTTTGATTTTGTGTGTTGTTTTGTTTGTTCATTTGTTTTGTGGTTGTTGTTGTTTTTGTTTGGGTTTTTTTTTTCCTAAAAATAGGTGCTTACTTGTTATTTTGTTTCCCATATAGTATATAGTAAATACAATGTTTCCCTTGTTCCAGTTTGACAATTAAAAAGAAATAAAAATCCAGTACATTGCCTTTTTGTGCATCTTGTATTATTACTTTCTGCAATTGCAGGAATGCTAGAAGGAACTGGCAGCGAATCCAAGATCACTTCTTCTTTGCAACATTTCATCCACTTGAAGATTATAGTCTAGAGGCAAGTCCAAGACTGTTGTTGTTTGTACAGTCTTACAACTATATATTTTTTCTTTGTATGTTTTAATGCAGAATGAATAATCATTTAAAAAATATTTATTTAAAACTCTGGAAAATTACTTCACCTAAATTGTCATGGATTTTAATCTAAAGACTGCAGCTTAATTATCTAATTAATATTGTATTAAAAATCTAAGTCAATTAAGAAGAGGCATGTATGATGAGTGTGCCCATCTCTGTGGGAGTTCATCAGATTTTATACTTGTGGCTGGAAAGGCTGCTGCTAATAACTGAAGAACATCTACTTAATTGCATGTAGTTTGTTAGCATTTTTGAGACATCTCCTGTTCTTAGAAGTAACTTGAGGTTGCTTAACTAAGTTGTTGTTTGATGTGAATTTGATACAGATCTATAACTTCTAGAGCATATTTTTCAGCTATCCTTTTTGGTATAGCTTAAATAACTGACAGCTGAGTAAACATTGAGCGGGAAAAACATCTAAAATAAGGGTGAGATAAAAATAAGTGATAGAAGAACTAAGCTGAAAATACAAGATAAACATGAATGTGAAAAGGGATACATATGTTCTGGCACAAATAGTGCAGTCTTCCAGAGAGGAAATTTTGTTTTGTTTTGGGTTTTTTTGTACCAGAACAAGGCTAGTATTTGCTAAATATTTAAATGTATTCATTGTGCATCTTCACCTTGAAGGGATACACTGAGATAAACAAAATGTCTGGGTTTTAAATGCTTCATCTTATTCAGCCTTTCCCTTGGGGTGTGTGTTCCTCTTTCATAAATTGTGGCTAGCTGTATGGGTCATGCTGAGTTGGATTTTATTGCTAGATCTTAATGCTTTTGATTATATTCCTTTTGATATAAATCAATCCAAGTACTTTACTAAAAGTTCATAAGTGTGTCTGAAACCTTCACAGTGTTACACATACAACATTTGCAGAAGGCCTCTGTGCTGAGAAGTGTCGCATTAGTTCTGTGGTGTTCTAGAATTTCAGAACAGTAATCAATGCAGATCCTTAAAATATGTCTAATCAGAGAGAGAAAGAGACTGGATCTATGAATGTTTGGGATAGCACCATATGTAAAGTGATAAATATTGAGGTATATCAGTAAGTTTTATCATGTACCAAGAAAAACAAGTATTAAAATCATAGATAATGCTAGAGAAGACGTGTGCAATAAAATTACCAGAAATGAATTTATTGTCTGTTTTGCTTCCTTTAGTGGCACTCTGCTAATAAGTGTGTTACATTGCAGACAATATTTTACACTCTTCCCCGCCTTTCGGAACTCGCTGAAGATGAATGGATCTCACTCTCGAAATTTGACAGATTCACAGATGTTCCTTTGCCACCAGAATTTCAGTGGTATCATTCTCGACCAGAACTTCTTGATCTGAAACCGAGTGACTGGTCTCAACAAGACATGGGTAAAATATAGCTAATCTATATTAAATACAATTATCTGTATCTAGTAGTTGTATACATCTGCATTCAGTTGGATCTCTGTTTTTCATCTGAAGTAGACTTGTACCTATGTGAGCAGAGTATATACTATAATAGTAGAGGACTAATCATAGAATCACAGTATGGTTTGGGTTGGAAGGGACCTTAAAGTCATCTAGTTTCAATCCCCCTGCCAAGGGCAGGGACACCTCCCGCTACATCAGATTGCTCAGAGCCTCATCCAGCCTGATCTTAAATGCTTCCTGGGAGGGAACATCCACAACTTTTCTGGGCAACCTGTTCCACTGTCTCACCTCCCTCACAGTAAATAATTTCTTCCTTACATCTACTCTCAGTTTAAAACTGTTCTCTCTTATTCTGTGACTTGATAATGAATCACTGCCCATCTTTTCTATAGGCCCCCTTTAAGTACTGGAAAGCCACTATATGGTCTTCCCAGACCCTTCTCCTCTTGAGACAGAACAGCCCCAGCTTTCTCAGCCTGTCCTCATAGGGGAACTGCTCCAGCCTCCTGATCATCATCTTCATGGCCCTCCTGTGGACCCACTCGAACAGGTCCATGTCCTTCTTATGCTGGGGGACCCAAAGCTGGACACAGTACTCCAGATGGAATCCCACAAGAGCAGAGTAGAGGGTTAGAATCACCTCCCTTGACCTGCTGGCCATGCTTCTTTTGACGTAGCCCAGGATGTGATTTGCTTTCAGGGCTGCAAGCATACATTGCTGGCTCATACTCAGTTTTTCATCCACCAACAGCCCCAAGTCCTTCCCTGTGCTGTAGAACAATGTCTATTACCATTTAGATAATCTTCTTTACTGAAGCAGTTGTTTCACTATCACTTGTGTTCCCATCTGACTACTACTACTACTTGGTTTTATAGGTTCAAATTCAGCTGAAACAGATAGCCAGACAGAGTGGACTGATGTTCAGAAAAAGATTATACCCTGGAAAAACAGTACTCCTAGTTTAGACCTGGAAATGGTATTTCAGGATCGTGCTGCTAAACTTGGTAAATCAAACAGCAGACTGATTGTGGTGGCATCACTTATTGATAAACCTACTAATTTAGGAGGTAAGGTGACTGCACATTTTTAAACTTCTATTTTAGATCTTTGGGACCACTTGGGTAATAGGAATAAATTTCATCTTGTGTTGATAATTAGACATTTATTTAAATACTGCTTGGAGAAATAGATAACCTGGAAAAAAAAATGGTAACCAAAAGAAACACTACCTGCTTCAGAAGTGCCTTCTATAGTTACATATTAAGATAAAGAAAAATTCTTTACACATAGCATGCATTACTGAAATAGAACTTTGCTGTAAATCATGCTTAGTTTATATCCTTTGTTACAGTTGAGTTTTCAACTATGTATGTAGTTAAAGAAATAATTTGCTTTTACTTTTTTTTTCTATAACAAAGTAAATCTTGTAGGCCTACTAGTTTCTAGCAGTGTAAATAACTAGAGTAAGACTGTTAATGAAATATAAGCCCACAAGCTGGTGCTGTTTGCATCCTAATGCTCTAGTGTGTCATTCTGTCAAGCTTTTCATTTAACAGGTACTGGATTGAGAGCTTAAGTTCATGTATGTGGTCTACACAGACACATTACGTGGTGGTGTTAGTATTGTAGAAGCATGTTGTCAGACATAAGTGTTTTGCTAAATTTTTATCTTCTAAGTTACAAACCATTATTTTTCTTAGTAAATTATATGGAACAAGGCATGGCTTGGAACAGACCTAATAAGCACCTGAAACTGGTCAAAAATAGAGAATTAAAGTAACCATTTCTCTTTCAGATTCTGTGTCCTTTTTCACCTGCTAAAATGTTCTGGCTTGGTGTTTAATCGCCACACAAAAATGACTATTTTGTCTGTTTGTAGGTTTATGTCGTACAAGTGAAATATTTGGGGCATCTGCACTAGTGGTCGGCAATCTTCATTATATACAGGATAAGCAGTTTCAGCATCTTAGTGTTTCTGCAGAGCAGTGGCTCCCCCTGGTCGAGGTGAATGGAAACATTTTAATAACAACTATGAAGTGTGCCATACATCTTCAGTTCATCAGATGCATAGTTCAGGATCTTTTTTTTTAACCTTGAAAAAAAATGAACTTCTTATTTAACAAAAGCTCATGCATGTGGTCAACCTCATAGGAAATAATTTTAAAAATACTTAAAATGTCTTATTGCTGTGATAAAGTGATTATGTGAGCTGTCATTGTTACAAATGACTCTGTTTTATAGTGATGCATTGGAAATTAATACTTATTTATAAAAGTTGAACAGCATTTATCATGCTTGATCCATTGCTTTTGGTAACTTCATGGGGATAATCTGAGTTTTCCTGATGCTAACTTGTGCCAAGCTTTTAGAACCTATTACCTAGCTAATAAAAATGAGGGTTCCAATGTATAAGTTTGGTATTCGGTAGAAAATACATCCATAATATTGTATTATAATCAGTTTTTCAAGATCAGCTTTTAAGTCATCTGAAAAATTCAATGCAAGCTTTTCATTTTTTCCCCCCCCAATTAAGATTTCTCTTCAGAACAAGATAGCTGTGGCGTGTTTTGCCTAAATCAGAATGCCAATGGACACATGTTGTGCCTAATCTCTGTGCAGAAGTGTACTGATGATGGAGCTTCTGTTGTGTGAAGAAATTAGCATTGAATACAAATAAGCAGTTTAGAGAGTAGGATGAAGTCAACAAAGAAATTCTTCACTGCGAGCTGTCACAAGTTGTAGTGCAGTTGCAGTAAAGCAACTCAGCTTCAGTACTGGCTGCTGTATTGTTTTGGAAAGGAATTGCGGGTTAAATTAAAACTGTGCACCTTGTCCCTGTGCAAAAGTGATTCTTTTACACTCGGATGTAAGGCTTGTAGCTGCCAGAAGCATTTTTGTTCATTGTATTCCTGGAGTATATTTTTGTAGCGTTATTTAAATTCTGTGCTGTTGCTGAGGAGCTTTTAAAATGTTAAGCTAATGTATATGGCTGGAGTCTTTGAGGATAAAAGTAATTTATCCTAAAAATTGTCCAAGTAAATTGATTTTTTAGAGTAACTTCGGAGCTTACAAATGGTGATACTTAAATATTTATATATTTCTCTCTACTTTTGACTGACAGGTGAAACCATCTCAGCTTGTTGATTATTTACAGCAGAAAAAAATGGAAGGCTACACTATTATTGGTGTGGAGCAGACCGCTAAAAGTTTTGATCTTACAGAGTATTGCTTCCCAGAGAAGTCACTATTATTGCTGGGGTAAGAAAACACATTTTTTTGTAAATCTACCTCTTGCAACCCATCCCTTCTACTAGTCAGGGTTTGGTCGTATGAAAACCATGTGACACTGTCAACTGCTCCTCAGAAGACTTGTTCTCCAGACCCTTCACCAGCTTCTTTGCCCTTCTTTGGATACACTCCAGCATCTCAATGTCGTCCTTGTAGCGAAGGGCCCAAAACTGGACACAGTATATCAGGTGCAGCCTCACCAGTGACATGTACAGGGAACAGTTAACAGTAGTTCCCACAGACTACTAGTCTGGCAAGAGGAAGAAATCATAAGAACAACTTAACCTTAAACTGCTGTGATACTTTGTGAAGTGAGCAGGTAGCTGGTGCTGCTCACCCTGACTAGGCCAGCTGCTGCTGAAGGGGGCTGTTCACACTTCACTGGACTGTCCCCCCTTCTCCCTGTATAGACAATGGTGTGACAGTGAGTTTGGTAAAGGTGGATTTAGAATGGAAAGTGATTAGACTATAACTCTCTTTTTTCATGGGTGGAGGTAGCAACAGCATGGATGATAGTTTCTCAGGTGTGATAGAGAGGTATCATCTTTTCACTTCAGTAATACAGGGACCTGTATGTGTAGGTGGTGGTGAGCTCAGCCAGTCCTGTTTGCCCTGCTTAATTTGGTGAGGAGAACTGGAGCGCAGTGGGAGCGTGCGTAACTGGGAGATGCTTTAAAAATTAAGGATGAGGCACAGGACGAAGTAGCAATTTTTTGCAGTAGAAGCAGAGGCTGGGATGACTTCAGAGAAAAGCAATAATCAGATCCTGTATCAGGCAAGTCTCAGATGTGACAAAAGGGAAGCGACTTGAAGAAATCTAGAGAAAAGTGCCTACAAATAAGAAAGCTACTGGAATTGCAGGGCCACTGAGACCAGGAGGAAGGGCCTGCTTATCCTTTTAGGATGAAGTGGGTAGAAATAACCTGTCTTTCAAGCTTTTCTGTATGTAGCTTGTCTTCAGAATGTAGTTCTCATCATCACTTTGTTCTCTGTGTACTTAAACATAGTTTTAACTACTGATAACCTTTGGTATCTCATGGTGTGCTTATTCTGAAGAGGTGAAATATTTCCAGTTTGGGTCTTCAATCAGTCTGGACATTCCCTCATAGCAAGACCTCACTGAATGTAAAGTGGACAGTTGAGCTTCCCTGCTGTGCCAGCAGCCTCATGCCCTGGTCATTTTATCTATAGCCATTCATTTTGCTATATATGGAAAGTTTCTAAGGCAGAAGGGGAGTCCTTGCATTGGGTGTTCAGCTATTGCTGAGCTAGGAACTAAAGATTAAGTGCTCTACCAGTTTTCCTATGTCAAAGCTTAGTCAGGTCTCTCATTACATCTGTAATGTGTTACTGCTTTTAAAAAGCAAATTGTTTCTTGTCCTCATCTCATATTGAGGACAGATGCACCCTTTATCAAATGATGTTTGGTTGCTGTGGTGACTTCTGCATCTTTTGCTTTCTGGAACACCTGTACTTTTCTCAGACACAAGTTACTGTTTCTTCTTCACTAGAAATGAACATGAAGGAATCCCAGCAAACCTGATTCACCACCTGGATATCTGTGTGGAAATTCCTCAGCAGGGTATTATTCGATCACTCAACGTTCATGTAAGCGGAGCTCTGCTGATTTGGGAGTACACAAGGCAACAAGTGATCAAGGAAAGGCAACAAAAATAACTACCAAGAGTTTTGTGCCTTATAGTACAGCTTGGGTGACTTCCTATGGTGCTACATGAAATACCCAATAGATGATACAAACTCAGGGTGCATGAGGACGTTTAAGTTTTGCATGTTTTGTTCTCTGTAGTGTTCAGACTGACTTTTAAATGCCTTAATACTTTACCTCCTTAAATAAACCTGTTGCATTGGAAATAAATACTATTTATATTGCAAATGGTGTCTGGTTTTTCTAGCAGGGTGAACAACCCCAAACTCAAAACATACACTTTTTACTGCAGTTACTTCAATTGTGATGACCACACTTAAAATCCAAGTGGTGCCCTCCTGTAATCACAAATGAAATTTACTGTAGCCAAAGTATTCGGTGGCTCCAGCATCTAGATATAGTAGGTTATTTGCAAGGTAAATTCACTTACATTATTGTATTAAATGTCTTCCACAGTCAAGTTTAATAATTTTGCTGTGAACAGTCTGTGTCTTTAAATGGAGTTGCATCAGTAAGGTAATTAAAAAACTCTCCATTATACCTTTTTTTTTTAAGGAAAACTCGGTTCACTTACTGAAAAACATTTTTTATTGTTCTCTTTACACTATGTACATTACACTATTAAATAATCATTTATTCCTGTGAAACAATTTGACTAATTATACATTCAAAACCTTAGACTTGTGAATGTCCCTGCACCATATTTCTTTGACTTATACTCATGAAAAAGTTTTCCATAACCAACTTTTTTTCACCAGTCACATGAAACCTTGCAAAAAGAGCAGCACCATGCATTCGGGGGAAGCCAGTTCTTGAGTTCAGGCAGCTTCTGTTACTTTCTCATGCTTTGTCCTTCCATAGTTATTCTCCTCTGCTTTGAAAATAAATCTGATGACTTAAGACTTCCTGGCAGCTTCTGGAGGATGATACCCTTCTGTTTCAAGCTGTTTTTTGTATTTTAAAAAGTCTCTTCTTTTGTCAAAGTATTTAACCTGTTTAAAAAGAGAAACAGGGTTCATCAGATGAGACTTAGCAGAGGAAAGGGGTTTTGTGCATCACAACAAGACTAAGGAATAAACAGCCTTTGATCACTGAACTTAGGGAGCATTTCAACTCAATCCACGAGTTAGGAGTCTCTTGCCTTGGAGAAGCAGAAGACTAAAGAGTGGAGTGTTGTTGGGTTTGGTGTTTTATTTTTTACCATTCCAAAAGTGAACTTTAGTATCCTGTCATAACCCTTCCCCCCCATTACTTCCATGAACACCTAATAAAAGCAGTCTATTGCTCTGCTATTTTCATTACTGTGACCAAACATTAATAGTAATGCAAAGATCAATCCACCAGCTTTTCTAGGGTAACACAGCTCCTGTGACCTCTGAAGTCACTGCCTAAAGCACAAAACACAAAGCCCCATGAATGAAAATGTCACCATTAGAGATGACACGCAACAGCACTGCAGCATTTAAAGTATAAATCAGTCCAGCAACTGTGAATAGGTTTTTCACTGACTTCAGCCCTCCAACAGAAACTCTTTAGCTCTGCAGACAATACAATTACTAAAAGGCAATGTCTATTTAAAAAGTTAAGAATTACAGATAGAGCTTAGAAAACTATAAAGTCCAACATGACTAAGCAAGCGGTTTATTGTGAAGTTACACTGCATAAAGAAGGGTAATTTTATGTACAAGGTTATCAGATGCCAGCCTTTAAGATGCCATGCAACTGCACGCCCTGCTTGTCACCTCCCTTCTGTATTAGCTTCTCTTCTTTAGAAACAGGAATTTCTGCGTGCTTCTAAGTATAGGAACTTATATATTTGTTTTAAATAAACAAGCCTGTATGCTTGTACAGTTCCATAATTATCTGAAAGTTTGCAGTAGTATTATCTTTTTCCTTTACACTATCTACTTCACGCTACCGTCCGTAGCTCCTGGGTCAGTTTGTGGTCTGCTCGGAAGTTTCAGTTTCCCAACAAGACCAAAAACGTGAACACACAAGTTGGGTTTGACAAGGGTGCGGGGTTACCGATGAGGAAGGGTAAGACCCCACGTGTTCCGCAATCCAAGCAGCGGGAGATGCCTTCATTAACAAGGCAAATGTAATTACTGATGCCGTTGGTGACGTGCCAGCAACTGCTCTGCTCCTTTCGTAAGGGCTTTGGGGCGGCTGCTCACCCACTGCTGCGGACAGAGGGACTCGAAGGACCGCCGCAGCTTCTCGCACTTGGAGGCATCCTCGGCGTGGCTATCCAAGCACTGCCAGAACTCGTCCCGGGCCCCCCAGCAGGCCTTCCTCTCCTCCATCGTCGGCGCCGACATTTTCACCACCGACCTGAACGCAAACAGCGGTTGTTCAAGCGCACCCCGCCCCCGGGCCGGCTCCTCCGAGCCCTGACCGCGCCTCGCCGCTCCCGCAGAGGGGCCCGACGCCGCCCTGCCCGCGACCCCAAGGCAGCGGGGGAAAGGGGGGGGGTGTCAGGGCGGCTCCGCCCGCGGCCGCCGGAGGGAAAGCCCCGCTCCCTGCACCGCACCGCACCGCACCGCACTCACCCGCGCGGCGAAGGTCACGATCCCGGAAGCGGTACCGCGCGTTGCGCTTGCACCAGCGCGCAGGCGCGGCCCCGGCGGCCGGGGTGGGATCGGCGGGCCGGCAGCTTGTCCCGCCCCCTCGCGCGGGGCCGTGGTCGCCATGGGGACGGCGGTGCCGGTTGGGCCCGGCCTCACGGAGCGATCCAGACTCTCCCTTGGCGCGGCGGTCTCCCCTCCCGTCCCCTCCCGTCCCCGGCCGTTCCGGGGAGGTTCCCGCCGCTGCGGCCCCTCGGGCGGAGGAGGGAGCGCGGTGGGATTGCGAGAGGCGCGTTCAGAGCCCCGGGGGTGCCGGGTGCCGCTGGCTGGCACGCAGCCGCGCTGGAAAGCTTTCTCCTGGCGGGCACTGTCCCTAAGTCAAGCTGAGCATGCAAACGAGGAAGAAGAGCTGCGTTACTCCGGTGGAATTCCGAACATTTTACCCCTAAGTAAGGGTGATAAAAGAAGCAGAAGCCCGGGGGCCGGCCAGGTGGGCGCCTGGTGAGCTCAGTCCAGCAGCGACACCAATCGCCAAGCCTGCAGGGATGGCGAACAGCATCCAGGAGCAAACGGGCTCCTTGTTTCGTCGCTCATTAATTGTTCGGGATTCAGCGCCGTTCCCTCGCGGCAGTCAGTCCCTGTAGCCGAAGAGTCGGTGCTCTTCCATTTGCACATGGGCCAGGTGGAAAGGCAGAGCAGTTTGGCAGGTTCGCAAGCTATGGTGCGTGTTGCCATAGTAGCGCGCTGCAGGTTTGGGAAGAGCGAGGTTTTGGCAGCTGGGAAGAGCCCAACTCTGCGAGGTGCTGAGCCCCTGGCAGCACCCAGGGCAGCAGCATTACCAGGAGCTTGGTGATAGCCAGTGCTCCTGGTGTGTGCGGCTGGTAGGCAGCTGGGTCGGGGAGTGGGGTGTAGCTGTTGACTTGAGCTGGTTTTCTTCCTCAGCGTGTGGTGGGAACTGGTTCTTACCTGTCTTGATACAGGAAAGGTATTTTAAGAGAAGTCCAAGGATTTGCACTTCTTCAGCAAAGCTCCCAGCAACCCAACCGGATCTGGAGAGGATTTTTTTTTGTCAAAACACCTAACCAACCCCTCGGAAGGTTACTATTTAGGAGCAAGGTGAATGCAACTGCCGCCCTACAGTATATAACACAGTTCATGTTCTCATCCCTGCTTATTTGCTTAACTAGTTTGTATTTGCTTAACTGTTTGCTAGATTGTGATAGGTAAGAGCTAAAAAGGCAGTAATTTAATTTCTAATAGAAAAGGGGGTTTCAGGTGGGTGGAAGTCACTACAAAAGTAGAGTTTCAATTACGTTTTTCTTTTGAAAAGAATTAAAGAATAAATAAATTTATATTACAGCTTATTACCCTTTTGTACTCCAGCTTTTACAAGCATGAATACTGAAAAGAAAATTAATTTTAAGTCTCAAGACTGAAACATGATAATGAGAAATGTCAGTTGTGTTTTAGTCTTCAAAATTTATGGTGCGTGTAATGTTGTTCAGTTACTGCATTCATGAAAGAGAGGGCATAATGTGATTGTATATAATTAATCACATAGTCCAAATAGCACATCTGGGATATTTGTGGTAAATAGTTTATTCTTTAATGACCTGTAGCCCAAGAAACAATCACTGGAGACAATGGTAAATAACTAACTCTGTGTAATGGATATTATGGAGATTTAGTGATCTGGTTTTAGGAAGTGCATGAATAGAAGAAGGGACAGATTTATTTAATAAATTTTTAATGGCAATATTTCCCTTTGGTTAAACTGCTACCATAAGAAGGTGGAGTTTTTTGTTGTTAGTTAGCCAATTCTAAGTATCTATCTTAGTCTTTTACTTTTGGGAAATGTGCCCAGTAACTAACAAATGGGATATTTGTAATAGCCAGGCAGAGGCGAATGTTCTAGAAAGATGGGAGGCTGAAAAAAATTCCAGATTTATTAGGTGCACTGGTTGCCGCAGTTGAAGCCTTTGAATTATATTTCCATTTAGTAGTTAGTGAGATAGATGTTGATGCCCGTCTCCCACTGAAACTCCTGGCAGCAATGCGTTAAAGTGAATTGTCTGGTGTTCATACAGTGGTTCAGCTCTCGGACTGCTCTTGCTAATTGGGATACAGCACTGTGTGTGCTTTGCCTGCCAATTAACACCTATCAGATTTCTCCTCACCTACAGCCTTAGTTACCCCATAGTTAATTGAAATTTGCCCGTCACATTCTGGATTGGCAACCATAATGATTTCTCCTTTCATTTTGGAAGCAATTAGCATGTTACAGGTGTCCCTAGGACTAATGATGCCAGTACTTCTTGATGTACTATAGCTGTGTGCAGCTTTGTGCTTACACCAGGAGCTCAATTACAGAATCACAGAATTACTGAGGCTGGAAAAGACCTCTTGAGATCATCATGTCCAGCCTATGACCCAACACCACTACATTGGCTAGACCATGGCACTAAGTGCCACATCCAGCCTTTCTTTAAACACATCCAGGGACGCTGACTCCACCACCTCCCTGGGCAGCCCATTCCAGTGTCTGATATTAATTTGTTTCTCTTGCACTGAAAGATTCCAATGTATGATCCTTATTCATAATAGATTTTTGGGGAACTGAATTAAAAAATGAGTTCTTTAAGGAATACAGCCATGTGTCCAACTATTTATTTTGCTAGTAAAAAACAAACAAAAAAAGAAAACACACAAAAAAAAAAAGCAATAGAAAAACAAACCTCTCTGAAATCTTGCCTGAAGCAGCCTGGGACATTCTTTTCCATTCTTCTATATAAAAAATGTATAGTGCAAGAGAACCATATATTAAGGTTTTTCTGCTTCTTATGTGTCTGTTAAGGATGTAACTCTTGACTCCTTCGGTCTTACAGTGTTCCTTGATATGCCTGATGAAACAATGTAATTAAAAAAAAGCACAAAACAATCACAACAATTACTTGTGTGTGGTTTTATTATTAAAAAAAAAATGTGAAGGACACCATGAACTGCAAATGGTAATCACCTCTAATCACCTCTTTCTGCTCTTCTTTGAAAATATTTTGAGAGATTACTTAAATGGTTCAACATCAAGCATCTCTCCGAGTGGAACTCTTGAGGTCCTGTGTGACCAGATTTCAGATTCTACTTTCATCCTTCTCCTGGCTAAAGACCCTCATGTGTTACAGCAGCAGCTCTGAGGGTGCAGTCTGCAAAGATACATGTGGAAACACCCTTTGTTCTCATGGAGGGGAAGCATTTATGTTTCTTTATTGTTTGACATTTTCCTTATATTGCTTTTTGAGGTTATTTTTGAGGTTTATTAGGGTTCAGTAAAACTCAAGTTCTCTTTCAAATAGGTTCTTCTTTAACAGAACTGGTAATGTTTTAATCTTTAAAATAGCTTTTCAAAAATCTTTCAAAAACCAAATAGCCCTCTTGAAGAATTGGGATTCAAAGAAGACCAGTGATTTTTTGAGCAATAATTTTCTG
The DNA here is from genome assembly GCA_025345505.1 of Todiramphus chloris collaris. NCBI lineage: Eukaryota > Metazoa > Chordata > Aves > Coraciiformes > Alcedinidae > Todiramphus > Todiramphus chloris. The sequence continues at coordinate 11,619,991 of JANVCC010000020.1, read as the reverse complement.
AGGTTTGTAAGACAATTGCTTAAGAACTGTCAGACAGTTAATGAATTCCTTAGTTAATAATTAACACATTAATTATTTGGTAGCCAGTGATAATACTAAATGATCTGTCGATATGTATGAATAAAACTTGTTTCTCTTTACATAACCTTGCATTTTATACCAAACACTTGCAAATAAATATCTGAAAGAAAGATATTCTAAAAGTTTAAGAAATGTTTTCTGGACTTCCCATGGTCTTAGGCAAAACACTCCTTTATTTCATAAAGACTTCATGTGAAGTTTTATTCATTTCCCTTTAACAATATCATGCTTAAGTTTCTTTGGATTAGTTAGCAAAAATTTAGGAGAAAGAAAACTGCAGCTTTTGTTTGGTGGCCTTAGCAAATAATTTTTTTTAATCCCTAAGAGAATGCAAGTTATGTCATTATTTTGTAATTAAATGTGTGTTGGGGCTCTTACCTTGATTTCCTCATAATGTTTCCTTTGCTGAGTGTCGTGGTGAGGATCCCTGCACTAGCGAGTACCAAAGTGGCACAAACATAGAGAATTAAGCACATGGGTTGGGACACTGAGGCAGGGACAGCTGTAGAGGCTGCCACAGCTTTCTGCAGTAGCTCCGCATGTGTCAGAAGGCTGAGGGTGTGTGTTCATCTGGTGGTGTTAGAAGGGATTTGACTAGGAAGGACTAAGCCATCTGCACAGGCTGGTATGGAGACAGAAGGAGAAAGAATAGACAGAACAGTGATTTTTCACCTTCTCCAGACCTCCGTTTAGTGATCTGAAACCTGCTGAGGATAGATTTGCTTGTTTTAGTGACCTCTCCTGGACATCAGTGTAGTACTCTATGGAACACAGTCTGAAAAATCACTAGGCTACCTATAGAAGTGACAATTATGATGAGGAAAAAAAATGCAACAGCTGGAGGTTCAGGAGTCTTTTAAGGTGATGAAGTAATCTGCATTAATTATAGGCACTTGTTTTTAATGACAGTATTTCATTTCTGTTCAGTTAGGGAGGTAGAAAACAGAGAAAGGAGTATTTTGGGAAAAGCAGGTGATGGTAAGGTGGGAAGACTAATTCTCACTCTTGTGTTGGCTCCTGATTAGCAATTCTCCAAGCCTAACAAGGATGAGACAAACTTGCTTTGCAGCAATGTTGATACTCAGCTTTTTGTGAGAAAGCTAGATGGGAATCTGGGAACCTGCCCGTTCCACAGGCAGACTCCAATTTTCAAAGCTATGCAAATGGAAGAGGAAAACTAATCTTTTGAGTTTCATTTGGATGCCTTCAAATTTCTGTGGCATGTTATGTACTGCAAGCAAAGAAGCGGTTCCTCGTTCTCTCTGAGACACATCCTTAAATTCTTTACAAAAAAATCCATCTGCATGCTTGCATTCAGGTATTGTATTTACGAATCCATCAGCTGCAGTGATTACCTTACGTTCCCTGTGCACATTGTCTGTGAAGCGTAGGTGCACTATACCTGATGGGACTGCTTACACATGTACAAAGGCAACAGCCTTCTCAAACATGCAGAGTATTTGTTCCCAAGATCAATATCGATTTTCTTAGCAGCTAAGCTACCAAGTGCCATGCCTTTGACCAAATCCAAAATCACACAATGAAAAAGAATTGCCTTTGTTTACAAGCCAGGAAAGCATTTAAAATGTTTTATTGGCTAAAAATCACAAGGAGAATATTGTGCCACTTACTGTTTACTAGACTGCAGTCATTAAAGACTTGGCAGTTTCAGAAGCCAGAGGGAGAGAGAGACCTATTGCTGGGAGACAGCAGAACTATGTTCAGCTGCCCATAATGTATGCTCAAGACCAGCAGGGCAGGAAATCTAAGCTGAAGTTCACATTTGTAGATCCTTACAAGTCCTGCTGATTGGATGTCACCAGAATCCAGCTTTTAGGATTCTTTTAAGACTCATAGAAGAATCTTTTGAATGCCTGGGTCAGTCATGGGTATATGCAGAAGCTGGAGTTTGGTGTAAATAACCTGTGGAAGCTAGCCAAGGAAGCCCTCCCCTAAGGAAAGGTGAAGAAGGGGTCTCAGTCTCTCAGTGGTCTTGTCCTTTCATATTAAAAGGACTCTTGAAGGATGGATGACTTTCCACAGTCATCTTGGCCTTTGTTTTTTGTTTTTTTGAGAGAATAGGAAGCACTGCACTTAGATTTCTGAAGAGTTTCTAATGATGCTTTTTACCAAAGAAATGAAGTTACCATGGATCAAAAGCAAAGGCTTTCATGTGGACTAATAACTGGTTAGTGAGGCAGGAAACGGAAACCAGGAGTAAATTATTACTGTTCAGAAGGAGAGAGGTTAGCAAAGGAGTTGTGCTAAGGCCATTCCTGTTGTGTGTACCCATAAATTATTGGTTAAAAAAGCCTATTTACTCATTATATTTTTTTATTGATTCAGAGGAGGATCTCTTGCTGTCATGTGGCCACGCAGGAAAATACCTGGTGGAATTCAGCACTAACAGACATCAAGTAATGGATATGGTGGGAAAGCCTACAGCACGTGGTGAGGGCTTCTAAATTTACTAGTGTAGAGGATTCTTAATTTATGATGGGTAACTTTTAAAGCACATCTACTTTAGTTCTCTTAATTTGGGTGAAAGATGCTCTGCAGTTGATTGCTGTTGTTCCCAATCAATGCACTGTTAGCTGTCTTGAGATATTAGATGGAATGAATCTAGAACTGGAGGGAAGAGCCTGGAGATGAAGAGTTCATATAGTTCAGCAGTAGATTAAAGAAATATCTCTAGAAGATTCCAGAGAAACTGCACGTAACAGGTTCTTAGATACACTACTAGTGTGAGCTCCACAACCTCCCTCCTTTAAGCCTTTTTCAGAATTGTAGCTCTACTTCTAAGTTCCACTCTTCATTACTGTGAAGTTGGTTGCATCCTAGTGGATCTGCAATGTGCATGGAGAGATACTGAACACCACCTGCTTTAGAGCAATTGTGTATGTATATCAAGATTCTCTAACAGAGTTTCAGGTAGAAGAGAGAAATATGAGGCTTATTATTTTCAGAAACATTATTTTGAGCTATTGATCCTGTCCTTAGGAATGTGATTTCCTCTTAAAAGAAGATGTTTAGGCTGCAGGTAGACACCTGTTCATTTGACTTTCTTTTTGCTTTCACAAGATCTTTCATTTCCCTTATTTTTTCTTATTTCCCTTTTTAATGTTCGGGACATAGATAAGTTGCAGGTTATTATGGAAATGCCCTAGAACATGCTGGCTAAAGAAGAAAATGTAATCTAATTCTTTTTTTAATAATGATGAGCTAATTAAACTCATCCATCAAAGTCCATTATTGCTGGCAGTTTCTGCAAAGATTACTTGCAACTGTGAAAGAAGCTTCTCAGCTTTGGCCTTTGCCAAGAAGTAGCTCAGGTTTGGAGGCCTTGCAGAACTCTGTCCTTTCTGCAGTACAGATTAGGGACATGGATCCAAACCCCCCATAGTTTCAGTCTTTACAGCATGTGTACAGACCCCATTTCTTTAGACTGGAGTTGCAGCAAGGGGCAGGGCATCTTCTCCTGTAAAGTGTTTCCTAAATGGCATTTCTGTCCTCATCCCATCTGCAGCTCTCCTATGCTCCAGCTTCACACCAGCTGCAACAGTTCTGGCTTCTGTTCTTTCCCCATTCCTTGAAGAAACCCCCCAGTCCCAGCCTGCTTTCTGAGTCTGTGTAGCCACCCCTAGTCCCAACCTGCTCTCTGAGGCCATGTAGCCCAGGCAGGTGACTAGTGCTGTTTCCTGGGGTTTTTGAAGTGCTGGAGACCTACAACATCCTTTTCGGTGAAGAAGAGTGTTTCACATGTTTTTCTGTTGTGCAGGTTTGTGAGTTTATTTGGAATATTATCCAGAGCTACCCAAGTTGTTTCAGAATTATGTATTCACTGCACAGGGAAGCTTTCACTTTCCAGTGGGTTTGCAGGCCTGCAGGCACAGTAGCAGAAAGGTTTTTAACCAGAAATTATGTCAACCTGGTGGTGTTGCCTTTCCTAGAGATTGAAGGTACTGTCTGTATTAATCCTGACCAACTCAATATTGCACTAGCTTTGTTACAGAGCCTTGTCCCTGAGCACACAGGAGACATTAATTCAGCCCCAGAACTTGGTGATCTGCAGGTCCTGCCAGTCTACCCTTGACCCCCAAAGCAGTTAAGCTACATCTTGGTTTCAGTGTCTTCTGCTCATCTGTTGAGTATTGTGGTTGGATTTCAGCTGTTCGTGGCTAATTTCTGAAGATTACTGACATGAATACAACCATCCTGGACAGAAGAACAGGAGAAACTTTTTAAAGTAAGTCCAGCTCTGACTTACATGTTGATGAAAGGCTCATGTCACTGTGGAGAGCTGCAATAAGTACCATGATGAAGGTAGCAGCAGGAGACAACTATGGACAACAGGCCAAGGAGAAAGATGTGCAAGGGAGGAAGAGAACTGTTGTTCCTTCCTCAGATTCCTAACTGCTCTGTATTGTGCAGCAGCAAAAACAGAGGCTGCAATGGGGTCTGGTGGTGATATTTTACTTTCCTGAGAGTTTTTTTCAGCTTGCCATTTTAACAAGCCTACTGGGTTGTTACTGGTTTCCCCCTTTGCTGGAGGACACAAGGCATTTTGTGAGGGCTAAGCTGGGGCAGAAATCTAGGTCAGCCCTTGAAGAAGTATGCACACTGGTGTCTGACAGTGGTCTGTGAGGGAAGGAGACACACAGTGATGATGCAGGAGATAGCTTCAAAGACACCAGGAAGCAGGGCCTGATTCTGCAGGGACCTGCAGTTCTGCCTCAGGGGCATGTTTGAGGTGGCCAAGGGTGGGTTAAAAGTGCTGGTTTGGCAGTTAGAGATGCACACACATGTCATCCCAGCCCTTGTGCCTCTGCAGCCTGTTCTTGGAAAGGATGAGCCAACAGAAGCAACGACAGTTGCATCTGGTAAATCATGCAGCTTTACTGACGCTGTTCTGTATTCTGGTGCGTTAATCCACAATCCACACTGAATGTTAACAGATCTGCTGCCATTTTAGCAATAAACACATGTTAGTTTTTAAAGTGGCTTTTAGAGCCTTTTGGATACCTACCAGCCTGCATCAAACACATGGTGAAACAGAGCACAGAAATGACAGACGATGCCATTTATTGGGACTATGGAAAATGGAAGGATCATTTGTACATTATTCTCTGGCCCTGGCTCGGACAGTGGGCTTAGGGAGGGGTGTGATGTATGTCCTGGGTTTGGTTCAGGTTAATTAACAAAAACAGCTGCTGGCCCAAGCAGTGGGGAGGGGGTGTAGCTGGGAGAGACCACAGCCAGGATGAACAACTGAACCAGCCAATGGGATATTTGATACCATACTGAATCTTGCCCCTATGTAAAGCAGGGGTGAGGGGGCTTCTGGCCCAGGATGGTAACACTTGTTTTCAACTTGCTTAAGTGCAGCCAGAGCAGGGAAAGTGTGGTGTCTTGGGAACGGATAGAGCTTTTCCCAGTTTCATTACTCACTTTGTATATAATTTCATTAGTACTTGTTGTTATTACTGTTGGGTTTTTCTGTTTGTGTGGTTTTATCAATTTGTCCTTATCTCCATCCCCAGGGTCTCACCTGTTTTCTTCCTCCTGATTCTCCTTCCTACCCCATAGGAAAGAGTGTGGAGGGAGGGTGGGAAGTGGTGGGTGAATGGCTGTGTGTTGTTTATCTAGGTGATCCTGCTCTGACAGGGTGGTTGGACTAGATGATCTTTTGAGGTCTTTTCCAACCCCTAACATTCTGTGATTTTTTAGCTTCCAGCAGAGGTTAAACTATGACAGGGTACTTCAAGGATGACAAAGTGATATACTTCAAGATTGACTAAACTTTGATCTGGGACCTTTGAGATCAAGTATCTGCTTTTGCCCTTCAAACCTGTTACTAGAGTTGTACCTGTGCTCTTGTCCTGTGCCTTGCCCTCCTCTACTTTACAAAGAAAAAGATTTAAAAATTTAGGTGTGTAACACTGAATGGGATGGTGGTTGTGATCAGCTTCCCTCAACCTCAGATTTTTGCTTCTCTGTGTAATTGCTGTTAGTCTTTAGTGTCTGCATGGCCATGAAGAGGTATGTGGGGAACAAACATACTGGCCTAGGGCCTAATTATTAATGTGCAAACTTAAGTCTCATCCAAAGCCCCTAAATACTTGTTAGCATATGCATGTATGGCTAGTGGTTTCAAAGGAAGGTTCCATAGCTTTTTGTTTGATCCACTTTTACTGGGCATGTGTTTCCTGACCGATGGCAAACATTAGCCCTCCAGATGGATTTGTCCAGTAAGTCTAGAGCAGCCTTTGCTGTTGAGGACAGACTGGCAAGCAGTGCATCGACTTGCAGCCTTGGTTGCTTTGATGGTTGTGTCGCCGCCTTATGATTACTTTGGCCAAATACTACCCACAGTAAAGCTGAAATAAAGGTGCAGTCAAGAGAAGAAAACAGATAGCATTGGCTGAGGTTGAGTTTAAAATTTTTTATTATTTAGCTTTGCCAAACAGATAATGGAATCTGGAGTTAATTTGCTAAAATGTTTTGAAGTGGATGCCACTGCTGCCTGAGACAAAGAGGACCTCTGCGGCAGCAGGGACACTTAGGCTATGGCAGCAGTTCAAAAGAACACTTTTAATTTTGTATGCAACAATGTAAACTTCAAAAATAGTAAACTATAACCTTTCCCTCCCCCTTTTTTTTTTTTACATAGCATGTGATCTATCACAGATAGAAATTTAATGGCGAACCAAAATCGCATAAGTAAACATCCTGGTGCTTACAAGTTTCATAAAAAGTGTTACATTTGATGTAAATATCTTACATTTTTAACTCTTAACACTCACAATTATGGAGTAAAAGCAACTGGCGATTCACCCCCTTAGTCCGTGCTCTCAGACTGTACATCGGCAACCACGCTCTTGCCAGCCCCTTTGATCATTTTCTGTTGGCTCATCCCACACATGACCAAAACTTCCCCTTCCTCCTGTTGGTGTTAAATCTAGCGCAGCTCCACACAGGAGTAAAACCTGCGCAAGTGAGAAGAGAACCAGGTCTCCTGCACGCAAACTTGCAGTCCCCTGGGCCTCGTGTTCCCACAGAAATCACGGCAAGTGTGGGGGTCACATCCTGATGTCAGTGGGAATTTGGGGTCCTCTGGGGCTGCAAGCCTGAGTCCTGCCATTGCAAGCGCCTTGGGGCGGGACCTGGTTCTGCGTGGATAAAGACAAGAGTTCTGTAGAAGGCACTGGATTTCTCTTGCATTATTTTAAACGTGGACTACAGTCATGTACAGAATAAGGAGATTTGGGCTCTAAACTGCTTTCTCTCTAGTGCTTCAGTGAAAGCATTTTTAGCACTTGACTTCTCTCCTGGTTGCAGCGCAACGTGCGCTCATCTACATAGAGTGATTTCCAAACCTCCTTCCCTTCCACTCCTCCCCCCATCTTCCTGTCCCCCAAAAGATTCCCTTTTTGTTCCTTGAAAACTTTCAGAGTACAGCTCTGGTCAAAAATAAACATGTGATGTAGCATAGCATTTGTTTCTTTTAAATCACAGTGTGCAATGCATCATTCAGTACCTAATGTTCAAAATGTCTGCCCTGCTTTTCATGAAAATCATTCTTTAAAATAACCTATGCAAATATATTTTGACTATATATTACATTCATTTAAAAAGAGAAGAGAGGTTCTTGGTTTGCAGTTTTTTTTTCAGTGTACTACTTAAGTGAAAGGTCTGATGTGAAAAAAGTACAAGCAAACTGGACATGCCAAGACTCGATGCCTTAGATGGTGTCATATCAAAACTGTACAGGTATGTACACCATGTTGGACAGGTGTGCTTCTTCCCAAGAAAAGTCCTTTGCATCATCATATGTAACATTTAACCACAAAGTTTTGGTAAAAAGAGCATTTAATGAGCAAAGGATGACATGGAGGGGCGAGTTCTCCGGCTTTTGTTAGGCAGTCCTGAAGCAATGTCTCCATTCCCCTCGGGGATTTCTTCCTTCTTCCGGACTTTGAGACGCGTGAGGAGCTTTATTACCCAGACATCCCATTCTTCTGGCAAGAGCAACAGGAGAAAGCCCAGGCCAATAATGATGATGGCGATTACTCGGACACTGTTGAAGACAATTTCACTCGTGTAGTGATCAACAACTGTGTGGGACATTGAACAGGTGTTATGACATAAGACAAAGCATTCAGGCTGTATCCCCTTCCCTCCCACCCTTTTGCCTCTATGGCTCTGAAGGTTGGCTGTGGCAGGCTGTGCTCAAAGTTGAATTGTCCAGTGGTCTTGAAAAGCACCTGCAATATTATTTACCAAGGCAAGCAGGGTTACTAGTACATATTTGCTATAAAATGTAAACAATTTTATTTGTTTCAATTTAGTGTTAAGCCTGCCTTGAAGAAATCATTACGAATTGATTTCTCCTTCATCTGTGAGTTTTCATCCCAGCCCAGAGATGAACGACTTCAAATCTGCTTTGTTTTTCAGTATGCAAGCTTCTTTGGACATTAATTTAAGAAGCAATTCTAGAGATTCTAAATATTCATATTATATTCTACAATACATATTTAACACACAAATTATACGTTTTTAATCAGTGTCATCTCTGTAAGTCTTTAAGAGAAGATGCAAAACACGTTTCATAAAGCTATTTGCTTTTATCCCTGTTGTGTATTTGAAAGGCCCCTAGATTTAGTATATTCATTAAGATGCAAAAGACAGAAATTTTTACCTGCATTCACTGGGACACTCAGTACAATTCCAAGAGAAATCAAGGTGGGGTAGGTAATAGCAATCCCAAAATTTAGCAGAATATTGAATGCTGAAGAAGGAAATAAAATCACCTTTTACTGCAGCGAAACTAGGTAGAGGGAATGTCACTTAAAACATTTATGCTTTATTACTTGTTTGCATAGAAGACATTAATTTCTGTTGTCATTCCTGGAAGATCCCTGTGTGCAGACGTCTGTCTGCTGCATGTCCATCTGCCTTAGATGCTGCTTTTTCTGGGGACCTCTATATCCCACTGGTGCCCAGTGGCAGGATCAGGGTGAGGTTTGGGTACAACCTGTCTCTTAGCGTAATGTGCCCAGTCTCTACACCAACCCATTTTGCCTTGCTGAAAGACTAAGCACCACATCTGTAAGTTTTCAGCCAAACAGTTGCTTCTAGCTGGATACTCTTTTGGTAGAAAAGCTGCCTCCAGCTGCAGATGGAAGGTGCTGTAAGTCTAACCCTCTTCCACACAGGAACTTGCTAAATGTAATTTCATACAATGAAAGTATAATATCATTACAAATGAATGATTATAATATTGCTCCATTGTAATATCCATACACTGTTCATGGAGTGTCTCATGACAAATTAATAATTGTGTTGTACCAAATTCACCCTTGTTTTTAGATGACTAGCTTTAGCAAAGTCAGGAGAGCCTTGCCAATACTGAACTTGTCAGGAGCTGGTGCTCTGGCTGTCTTCTCGTAGTACTTATACATTGCACACCCCAGTGATTGCTTGTGAAAGTTCTGCACTATTTTCTTACAGAAACCTTCCATTGAGTCCACTGAAAGTTAACTGCACTTCTAGAGTCAAGCATTGTGACTGTTCAGGGTAAGCCGAGCTGACACTCAAGATTGGGATGGAGAATGGCTATTTCCAGCAGAAAAGAAAGGAATGTTTTAGGTGATGTGATGCTGTCATCCAGTTTAGGGCCCAACTGTGGCAGCACAGTCAACCCATCTAATTTAACAAGGTGCAGAATCATATTTCTGATGACCATGAATCATTATGGCTTATGTTTGGCATTCCTCCCAAGCTGGGTTCCCTTGGTGGCACAGCAGTGGCAGCAGAAGAGAGGAGTGCCACCTACCAAATTCCCATCAGTTCTATGAAATGCTACATTTTCAAGAGTTTCCTGCTCTTTAGGAATAGCAATTAGCTATTACTGAAGTCAGCAGAGGCACCAGAGACTGGATTTGACTGTCCTGGCCTAACCTGCTTGCTTGGGGAATGCTGATGAGCTCATGGCAATGCCCTGCTGGCAGGGCTGCTTCCAATCACAGCCTGGGCAACTATTGCTTGTCTCTGTGAAACAAAGTTCTTGAGTAGGAGTTAGGACAAGCTTTACAGTTTAGTCCCACAGCATCTTCTGATAAGGGCCACAATATTTTGGCTTGGTAATAACAGCAGGAGGGGGGTCTACATTGCCTAGGAATGGACCATTTGCATGATTTCTCAAGCTAATTATCAGGTTGAGAAGAAGGGAAAACAGTTCCATTATGTCAGAGGTCTGCAGCTTTCACCGGAGGCCAGCTTCTGGCACCCTCCTCCACCCCAAACAGTGCAAAAGCCCCCTGTCTACTCACTCAATAAGAGAATCGAAAATCCACAGAGGTTTCCCCAGGGAATGATGTCGAAAGAGCTCCAGTACTCCACTTTGGTAAAATAAAGGATGACAGGAATACAGGTAACGAAGAGGACATTGAAGACGGCTAACACAGACAGGAATAAGGCAGCTTCTCCAAATTTAGCACTGCCCAAAAGAAGTTTGAATAAAACCTACAAGAGGAAAACACATGGGTTTAACTATTGTACCACTCCTCTGGAGTGTCCTGGCTTCAGTGACTCCTGGCATCTTGGCCCACAAGCCACTGCCTGGGGCTGAGGGGCTGGATGCTGACCAACGTCAGTCAGCAAGTGTGGGATGGTGCGTTGGTTTGCCAGTAGGAGAGAAGAATTGAGGGATGTGAGCAGCCCATCTGGGGATGCCCCATGTATGGGTCTGGTCAGGACTCTACATCAGATTTCTACCACAGAACTGCAGTGGATCATGTGGGCTCTGGGTACAGCTTTCCCCTTGCTGCAAGCCTGTAAACCAGGAGAGCCGATGGTCTCTGCTGGAATGGCAGGCCCCCTTGCCAGTGTCAGTTGTCTCTGTTTGTCTGTGCTTGCAGGGCTGCTGCCTGCTCCCATCACCTCATAGCCATCACTGGCCAGTGCAGCACACACTGTGTGCTGGAGCATAATGGCCCAAAAGCCACTTACCCATCATTGCCACCTAAGGATGACATGTTGCCCCTGGCAGGACTATCAGCTAGCACAGGCTGACTTAAGCATCCGTGATCTGTAGTGGGAAGGCAGGTAGATGCAGCTCTGCTGCATGTGGTGCAGCTTGTCTGCCTGTAGATCTGCCTGCAGATCTGCCTGCCCCTTCATCAGGCACAACTCATGGAAACTGAACCAGACTGTGGAAAGCAAGAGCAGGGCGGTGGCAGCAGCAGCGGAGTGGCATTCACTGCAGAACAAGCACACAGCTCCATCTGTTGTCACATGCAAAGCACACTGCAGAGTAACAGCCTCCCAGCACTGCCACCACCACCTCCTGATGCACAGGCTCTTGTTGAGAAGCCCTGAGACCCTCGTTCCTGCAAGGAGCAGTGGTGCCTTGGGGAAGGGGGACACAAATATGCTCTAGCCTTGAATAATCCTGCCTGCCTGTAGATGACTCCAGAGCCGTGGCCTTTCCTCAGGTCTGGAGGGACATGTCTCTGGTCTTGCAAAGGAAACGCTCTTTTAGAGGAAAGAGCTGTATGAAACTGCATGACCTCCATTATGTAAGAGACAGGCTGAGCTGAGAAAGTGAGCAGAAAGCATTGCAGCACAGTGCTGAGGGACACAGACAGATGCTTCTCAGCTTGGCAAGTCTCTCTGGATCGCCTATGTTGAGGCTGCAGGGCCTGCCTGGCCAATTTCTGTTGGAGGACTGATACTGTGCAATTCATTAGACCAGATGGAGACGTCTACACCTTATCCCAGTCTCCACGTCCGTGCCAGGATGGGTGAACCACACCCTACAAGTGGTTATTCCTCTCTGTGGACTGTGACTCTGAGCACTATAAGCAACGTGGTGGCAAATGCACGTACGTGCCTCAGGCTAAGTGAAATGGCTCTCTGCCCAGCAGAGAAGGCTGCATGTCATCTTACGCATAGTGCAGCTTACCCACCTGCCCAGGATGAGACCTTGATTCATAGGCGTGTGCTTTGGATTTTAAGTACGTGACTATTTCCAATTAAAAAAAAAGCTATATGTGACTATTTTCAATTAAAAAAAAAAAAAAGCAAAAAAAAAGCAGTACTTTCCACTCAATGTATGCCACTGTGTATGCCACCGAAGGAGGAGTGGCAGGGGGAGGTAACAAAGTGATTTTAAAAAGAAACTAAATCTCTATAGGGTGCTTCCAGAGTGAATGTTTAAACCCAACACCTATGGAAAAGCAGCCTCATTGTTCAAGAAGGTGGGGCATCTGTAAGTCCTCCTGTGGGCACTGGAGAAGACTTCCTGGGAAGTAGAATTTTTAGCCTCAGTGAAGGCAGACATCAAAGCAAGTGAACCCCTGAATGCAGAGTTACAGAGTCAATGTGTTTATGGCAGAGTGCCTCAAAAAAGTGCGGGTGGCACTGAACTGCCTGAAGGTTTGCAAGTAAGACAGGAGCAGATAGAGTGACAGGGGTGATTGCCATCTTTCTGGGGGAAGATCCAGGTTTACTTACCTTGTAGAGAGCAGACATTGAGGCAGAGCCAACCACCAGGGCTATCCCAATAACAGAGTGGCCGTGAAACTCATCAGCGTACGTCATCATAACTATCCCTGCAATAGCAAATATAGCAGCCACGATCTGGTTGGAGACAAAGAAAGAAAGAGTTACTGGACAACTTCCCCTGCATAGAAAAACAGGAGAGCAGCTTTCAACGAGAGGGCAGTACTTCTGCATCATCTGCTGCTGTAGAAAACAGGCGGCAAGCCCTCAGAGGGCATGAGACCGGCCAGGGTTTCATCTCTGTCACTGAGCCTCCCCATCAGTGGGGCTCTGCAGCCTGTGTGGCACTCATACACAAGTAAGAATTCCCTGGTGCTTGCAGGAAAGGCTTTGAGTCCTGTGGAGGTGTTGGAGGAAAAAGGCCTTTTGAAATAAACAGGGGAATAAAACTCATGCAACTGCTTTCCAGTTCATCTGTGTCATTTCAGAGAGGAGAAGGTTTAGTCAGCCAGTCTGGCTCACAGCAGTGCCTGAGGGGGATTGTCCAAAGGGAGGTAGCATTCAGGAAGGTGGGGAACAGGCTGCTCATCATTCAGGAGCACCAGCAAGAAACCCTTCATTTGGAATTGTCCTGCCAGATGCCTCAAGCCTCCCTAGGTGGTAATTCTGGGTTGAAATGGGCTTTCTGCATGCTCTGTGCTTCCTCTGTCTGGACGTGAGAACCCCTGCTTAGACCACATAGCCTTTGGCTGCACGGTCATGGTGATGGTGATGCTTCTAAGATGCTTGGGATAAATTAGTTTATTCTGACCCACAGCTGGGTCATTGCCCACCAACTGTCCCCTCTCCTGGAGCCAGACCAAGGTTTTAAGCCCCATCCACAGGTTGCAGCTGCCTACACATCCAAGAGCAACAGCTCCCTCTCACCTTTCCTGGTCACCACCAGAGGTGCTGGGGCTGCTGTGAAGGTGCAGGGGGAAAGCCTGTGTGCCAAGCTCTGCTGCAAGCTGCAGCACGGGAGACCCCTTTACCAGGTTCAGGTCACCATCCCAGCAGCACCAGAAGCCTCTTCACTGGGTTGAGGTGAGGCTGGTGCCAGAGGGTGTGCTGGTGCCAGACAGTCACCCAGCAGATCCCTTCTGCATGCTGACATCATCACATCTAATTTTCCGTAACAGAAAAATGCCCCATTTTTTTTCAAACAGAAGGGGATCAGTTCCTCCAAAGGTGTTGCTGTAGAATGGCAGGGTGGCATAAGGGTAGAAAAAAAAAGCCCATATTGACAGAAGCTGTCACTGCATGGAAACTACAGCTGCTAAGAGCAGCTCAAGAAGAAGGGGCTCGAGACTAGAAATTGCCGTGGCACTATTCAAGATGCTGCATGAACACAGCTTTGGCAGGCTGTGGAAGGGCAGTGTTTCCCCTAGCTCCTCAGCCCTTTGCACGGCCCAGTTGAGAAGCATCAGGTTCTGAAGACCTGATCAAAGTGGAGCCTGGTGCAAGTTGCAAAGGCTGGGTGAGCGCGCTGCAAATTTGGAAAGGTACAAATACAGCATCTTGGCTTGCAGCCCTGCCAGTACCAGATCTCTCTATGCATAGCTCCACAGCATCATTTCTAAAGCAAAGCTTGGTGGTAGTGTAACTCAGCTCTACAGTCCTGGACAGGCTTCCTTGTAAGCAAGGAGAGAAAAAAACCAAAAAAACCCTAGTACATGGTTCTACAGCAATGTGGGTCTGTTGCAGACAGGGAGGACTGAAGGAGCTCAGCAGCTCTCAGCATTTCTTTCATGTCAATGTGCTGTTGCTTGTCAAATAAAAATTCAGACACTCTGCATGGCTTCAGAGGCACAAGAATAAAGGTCATTGAATGAGACTAGCATGGGGCAGGTGCAGAACATTGAAAAAGAGATTTGTCTTTACCCAACATATAATTCAGCCAAGAAAAGCCTTGCTGTTACACATTGTGAATGTGAAAAATTTACAAGGATAAACTTATGGGGGAAAAAAAATCCATCAAGGACTATTAACTATAGGAATATTGTTTCCATCTCAGGAAGTCCTTGAGCCTCAAATTGCTGTAGGCTGGAAAGTCTCATGAGGAAATATCATTATAGGCTTTTCCTGTTCAGACAGATTTTTCTAGGTGTCCACTACAGGCAGCTTCTGGAGCCAGGCTCCTGGGGCAGAGGCATCTTAGCTCTGACTCAGTATGACTCTTCATAGAGTCATGGCTCAGGCGTATCTGAAAGATGGCAGCTGCAGCCCTTCAACATCACCTGTGCTACAGACCAGGTGACAAAGTGTAGAGGATGTTTCCTGTAGCATCTGCTCCAGGTGTGGCCATCTCACATCCAAGATGCATGGGACTCATCCAGCCTTCACTGGAGAGCCAAGTGGAGACCACAACCACGCTCGAGGCTGTGGCAAACAGCGAGCACTTCCATGCTATCGATGAGGGGAGCCTGCCTGAGCCCCCACTGGCAGCTGCACTTGGGGAGTGCATTAATGAACTGTAGAATAAAAAGCATCCAGTTTCGCTTCCAACACCAGGGGCTGGCCGACTCCAGAGCACCTCCTAGGATGCTGAGTCTCTGCATGGTTGGAAAGGAAGACTATGATTTGGGATTTGATAGTATATTTATTTCCATTTCCCACTGGCAGGTGTGTTGTCTGTATGTTATGTACGCAGGAGGTACTTGCAAGCAATGGCTCTCTTGGATCCTGAGCTGTTTTATTTACTGTAAGCACAGAGAGAAACACCAAAGTCCAAGATCAAAGCTAATAAATGCAGTCTGCAAACAGGTTTGCTGGGGTGGAAGTCCTTGTCTCTTCTATCAAACATGTCACGAGTGTCAGATGAGTCCTGGCCTCACCTGTCGACATGCTAGGCATGTCACATACGCTTCCCCTGAAAGCCTTTCAGCCTGTCTATCAAGCACATCATTAGCAGCAGTGACAGGCTGCTTGAACCACACCACAACACAGCTACCAGCCTGTGGTTACTTACAAATGCCTCAGCACCACAGCGCTTGCAGAGGCAACGCTTCAGGCACTCACAGCTTCATTACACGTGTGTCTTCTCTCAAAATACAACAGCTCACAGCTCAGTTGGACACACCGTGTTCTGGGCATGACGAAGGGAAAGGGAGAGAAGTGCAACTTTATTACAGGAGCCGTAGGCACGTACAAGTGCCTGAGTGTGAGGATGAGATTTTGTAGCTTGCGCTCCCATTTAAATTCCAATCAAATTGTGATTTAAGTGCTTGTAGAGCTGGTAGTTGCACTTCTGAAGGCCAAGGTACTTCTATGTGCTTAAACCCCACTGAGCAGCTGCCTTTCTCACCTGGCCTCTTCTCTAGTGTGTGGTAAACAGGGACACCCAAATGTGCAGTCAGAGCTTTTCTATAGCACTACCCATCCTGCTGCACTGCTGTGGGGATGGAAACTGAGCATGGGAGGGCTCCTGCTCACCACAAGGCAAAGCACTGTCCCTATTTCAGCCTCATCTGCCAAATACCCTCTCAAAGAGTGCTTCTGAAGGGGTCAGCATCTCTGACACAGCAAGGCCTCCAAGGACCATCAGCACTGGGACTGTGCTGTGTGCTGGCTTGCAATCCTTAGGTCACTCCTAGACAAACCCCAGCAGCTGTCCCTACTCCTGGTTGCCAGTCCCAGGAAGAGGGCTTTATTTTGGGGCTCATCCTGAGGCTACCCCAGTATGCCAGGCAGTGCCACCCTCTCTACCAGTTGCTTTTCTCATGGGTTGTGAAAAGGGAGGAAAGAGGGAAGACAATGTATCTCACCAAGAGACTTCACACTACATATCCTTTGCAGACAGGAGTGTCCAAGCACTACAACTATGCCACACAAAGCTGGATAGCAGGACTGCTGTGGTGTCCTGTGACTTGCCAGTCCCAAGGGACAACCACCTCCTTACTCATGTTTTGCCACATTTCAAGATACCTTGTCTGCCCAAGAGAAAATAGCACAATCCTTCTGTGAGCGCCTTCTCCCTGTGCCCAGCCCCCTTGATAGCCTGTCACCATGGTGGGAGATGGCCATGTTTCTCCTTGGGCATGGAGGTGGCTTCTCAGGAAGCTGCCCTCCCCACACCCCACCACCTTGCTAACTCTTGTCAGGGCCATATGCCATGGTGAGGGGCTCAGATGTGTGGCAGGAGCATCCCTCATGGCCCCCACCACCCTGGCTCCTGTTCTGCATCTCTACTTCATTGCCACGGGGGTTTGAGTGAGTCAGCCTTTCCCAAGGCAGTGCTGCTAAGAAATGAAGGACAGCTGGACATGGCTGAGATCACCACTTGGATCACTCCCCTGGTCCCTCCACTCCTTCTGCCCCTTTTGGGGGGGACACCAGAGCAGGAATAGTCCCCTAGTGCCTGTCACCTGTCATAGCACAGGACATAGCCTGGCTCGGAAGTTGCTGGAGAACCCCTGACCACCCTGGCTCTTCACACATTGCCATGCATCCAGGAGAGCATGAGAAGTGTCTCTGCTCCAGCATGTGTGTGGGCTTCTTTCCTCCCCATCCCCCTCCAGGCCTCAGCCATACCCAGCAGAGAGAGATAGGACATGCAGACCAAAGAGCAAGCTGCACGCTCAGGAGAGCACCGGTCAGCCCTCCACACACCTCTTCTCTCGGCATCCCACCAGCACTACATCTGACAGTGCCACAAGACAGCTGAGGACCACAAAACCCACGCTTTTTCATGTCCAGATAGGATAACAGTGACTCTTTGCTGTTTCCAGGATCATTTCAGGATGCCCTTGCATCTGGACTCAAAAATCCCAGTTAATCTGTTTTCAGAGTACAGCTACCTGGGCAGGGGGTGGGCAAGCACAGACTCCATCTGGGCAGGCTGGGCTTTTGGCAGGTACATTTTGCAACGATTCCCTGAGCAGCCTCTTGGCTGCTGCTACCACAAGGCTGGCCAAGCTCTCCTGCCAAGAAAGGAGTGCTTCCCAAAAAGTTAACTCTCGGTTACCCCATGCAGCAAGGGATAACAACTTCTGAGCACTGAAAGCATTGTCTGGGTGGGTAGAGAGCTCCTTAAATGGTGGGTGGAAAATAGGTATTATTGTCATTATTGCTGTTAATATTAGTAAGTGCCTGCTGGTGCAGTGAGGCAGGAGGGACACACTGATGCCTTTTCCTTGCAGTTACTCCTGGTCCTGGCACAGCCCCCTTGGCCCTGCAGTGGTGGGTCACAGGGGCAGACGTCAGGCACCCATCCAACTGGTTTAGCTACCAGAGGACACCATGTGCTGAGGGATGGCAAAATGGCAGTGGGGTCAGCAGGGAGCCACAGGGATTTCCAATAACCTCCCCCTCATGCAGCTCCATTGCTGTTGTGGCATGGATATTCACACGTGGCGTAGGACTATGGGCATAAACAAACATTTGAGGTGCCACCAGGAGAGCTGCCTGGCCCCATGCCCACAGCTGCTGGACAGACACAAGTCCCCATGCACCAGCCTAATGCCAATCCTCCACCAGTGACACACACACATGTTTCAGCCACTGGCAAGTGGAAGCAGTCCCACTTTTCTCTCCCTCTCCCTCTCCCTCTCCCTCTCCCTCTCCCTCTCCCTCTCCCTCTCCCTCTCCCTCTCCCTCTCCCTCTCCCTCTCCTCTCCTCTCTCTCCTCATCTTGCAGGAATATGCAATTAGAAACAGTTGGGTCTGGTGCCACAGCCTAGGCATAGTGTCTTGGAAGGAGCCAGCAAAGGCTGATGCCCGTCCACAGCAACATGGAGCTAGCAGCTGTCCTTCATGCCACACCGGAGCAAGTTACCTCTTTTCTGAAGGAAAACACACAAAGGCACCAGGCTGGGGAATTTGGGGGCTCCGGGAGCTTGCAGGCACCTGGGCAGGCTGCAGTGACACACTTGTCCCTCCCTCCCCATGAGGATTTCTCTACTGACTTGGCTGTCTGCATGGCTTGCTGCTCTGTGGGAGGGAAGGGGAAAAAGAAAGGCAGAAGTGTGAGGGGGAAGAAGGGAGACAGAGATAAGGAGGCACTTACCCTCACTCCCATGAACCTGTCCCTCAGAACGATCCATGAAAGCAAGAACACAAAAGCTTTGTTGCAGCAGAACAACACGGAGACATCCGTAGTGTTTATTTTCTTTATTGCATGTAAGTAAAGGTAGTTTGTGAGTGTCCAAAGAACACCAAAGGGTGCTGCCTTGGTAAAAAATACCTTCAAAGTCAAGCCATTGTCTCCAAAAAATCGGCAGCACTCCCTAAAACAAGGAGAGAAAGGCAGTGTTATTACATAAGCCAGTCACAGTCTGCAGCAAATACACAAGTTTCTTTTATTTCTTGCTCCTCTTCTTTTCCTTTGGGGAAAGAGGTGCACAAATCTTAAAGAGGAGAAGGAAAACAAGTTTCAGCACCTTGCTGCAACAGTCAGCACCTGCACAGGGTACAAATATGCAGAGGCTGCAAACATGGGAGGGATAGCAATGAAAGAGCGAGGAGAGAGGTGAAGCCAGGAGGTGATAATCCCACTCTTGCCATGAGTGCCTTCACAGTGGATGTCTTGAAACAGCGTAGGGTCATCCTCGTCCTTTCACCCCTGTGGGCACCAGGATGCCAAGGGGCCAGTGCTGGCAGCAAAGCCCCTTGCTTCCTGCTGCTGCTGTAGCCAGGGGACCCTAGTGCCCATCTGCAGGGCTTGGAAGGAGCCTCACAGGAGCCCAGTCTGGGGTTTTTCTACCAAAGGGCTAGGACTTGGCTCAAAG